>VWZV01012789.1:0-39293 GCA_013397155.1 Irena cyanogastra | reverse complement strand
TGGAAAAAAATGTTTTCAGTATTTGGGAAATGCTGACATTTCATCTCCCGTTCAAGTTGTTATGGAAACTCTCCATATCAGATAGCTTTAGAGAATTTAAAAAGGTATTTTGAATAAATAATGTGTAAATGCATAGTTCTGACTTTATTTAAAACCAAATATGCTATTTCAGAACAGTATATATTTGAAACAGTTGTTTGAAATTGAAAGTTCCATTAAAAGTGGTCTGAAAACATGAACATTCTTCAGGGAAACAATTCTCCATAGCAAATATATTGTTACTTTTCTACAAAATTCTTTACAAATCTGTCCTTGATTTTTTAAGTCTTCAATAATTGATTAGGTTTTTATGCTTTCATAAATGTTGACATTTTCACAGGGAAATAACTCTTCATTTAAGATGTACTCTCATTTTTCCATATATATTGCGAGTAACCACTATTTTGTTCATAAAGTGTGGTCTCAATCTACAACAATCTATCTTTATCATCCAGAAATGCTTGAAAATACAAGACATCATCTGTCTTGATTTCAAACTGACAGACAATTTAACATGCACACAGTGAACTTCAGCAAACAAACAATACTTCATTACTACCAATTTTATAGTGGATGTTGCTGCTTCTTTTAAATACCTTAATTTTGTTAACAGCTAAAGTTAACAGTCTGCTTAGAAAGTTGAGTTTCAAAAAAAAAACCAAAAAACCCAAAACTTTACTGATACATTTACTTAAATATAGTAACCAGAAGTCAAACACTTGACTTGCTTTAGTTGACTGTCCACCTTACTCTTTGACTACATTAAGATTTGTATATATGTATATCCACAAATGCCTCCTGGGCTTTGTCATCCTAAAGAAAAGGTCATGTTTCACACCCCTCTTGCAGTTGCCATGTGTTCTTTCTTTCCAATACATCACATACTATTCCTTCTGTTGTTGGGAAGCAGGGTTAAAAAGCACAAGCAGACATGTAACGAGGAAGCTGATTTTCAGTCTATTACTACCAGTTGATCCGTATAAGCAAACAAATTCACTTCTGTCTTAGCTGTACCTCATTTGTTTTGCTAGCACTTGAGAGACGCCTAGTCAATCATTCAGCACCTTATGTTAAGTAAAATACTTCCACTGAGCTGGGTATCCTCCATAAGACAAAATGGGACATCAAGAGATGTTCAGAAGATCTTAATTTTCCATGAAATAAAGAGACATCAATAGAAATCTCTTCACAAAGAGGGTAGTTAAGCACCGAAAGGGGCATCCAGGGCAGCAGTGGAGCTACCATTCCTGGACGTGTTCAAGAAATTACTGGACTTAGTGCCACGGTCTAGTTGACAAGATGGTGATCAGGTAAATGTTGGACTCAAAGATCTCAGAGGTCTTATCCAAACTAAAGGATTCTGTGAAAATTACTGCAACAAAACTCTAACTCCACTAACTCCTGGAAGTACCTCCAGAACTTTCAGGAAGATATGAGGAGGAAGTTGGGCAGAAAAGGTCCCTCTGCCTCCTGTTTGATCCCGTCAGACCACTACATCCACCACACAATGCACTGCCTTCCACATATCTGCAAACCTCAAGCATAATAGCACTCAATCCCCTCCTGACCTGCGGCAGAGTCAGTTTAACCTCGCAGTCAGCAACCTCAGAGGCAGGCAATACGCCTAAAATTATCACAACTGGTACAAAAACAATGGTTTTGCAAAACTGATAGAAGCATGATGCAATTTCACTTACCATATCACAAACTGAAGTGCAGCCAAGCAAAAATTATGTTTGAAGACCACAAGGGTTTCTGTAACTGCTTTGTAACCACTGTTATACAACCTTTCCCAATAATCAGGGATCTGCAACAGCAGTCATTACTAAGTCAGGGAGCATTGAGAACACCTGATTATTTTAAACAGGACAGACCACTGCCTTGTCCCATGTAGGTGGCATAGCAATACACCACCATCATCTCTGTTGCTTAAACAGAAAAAAAAACCCCACTATGCTTCATAAGAATCAGGACTTTCATAAATGAAACTGCCTTAAATTCAACAGGAAATAAGTTTTCTCCACTGTGCTCCTTATTTTGACTGCTTTATGATGGATCTTGAAAAGTACTTCTCATTTTAAGCCAAGTGTATATGAAAGCATCTGGCCAGCAAATGAGGTTGTATTTCATAACCATAAAGACTCTTAAGAAATCACATTCTAAAAGCATTTGAAAAATGAGGATGTGAGTGCAACATGATCCTCTTAAGAGTGAATAATTTGAAAGCTTTATCTTTGTGTGTAGTTGCAAGGTCACATAGCAGGGGTAGCATTTAGGAAATGAATTGAAAATGTCCAAGAAACTGAAATTTTTTTAACATTACTGCATTTTCACCTGAGATTAATGACACAGAGCCCAAACAAGCAGCTGCATTCCAGGTCCTGAACAGGAATGTCCTGAACAGGACATTCCCAGGAACAAAAAGCCAAGCTGTCTTTTTGTCTTTTCCCAGATGCTGATTGGAACATCTAATTATCAACTTGAAGCTGCCTGCTTAGAGATTATATTTCAGTGACAAAAGAAGTTCTTCATTTGCTTTCTCTATTTCATTGCTTCAGTAGTGATTTACAAGCGCAGTAGAACATTAGGTCTTGCTCACAGGAACACCCCTGTGTTGAATCATAACAGCATTTTCTAAACAATACTGGAAAATACTAGTTTTCTAAAAGTAGAAATCTGCAAATACCAGCTGTATTTCTTGTCCACTACAGACCTTTCATGTATATAATTATATTATTTATCACAACTGATTCTACCTCTCCACAAATTTCTATACTACGTGTTAGTAGAAAAAACAAATTAGAAATGCAAAGAATCCATATGTTAGCTTTGCCATTTGCTTTATCTACAGTGTTGCAGATTCCATTCTGGCTCCTAACTGATTTCATAATTTGCATGGGTGTACAAGAAACTGACTCCACAATGAGCTCCTATGAGTCTATATTTCCATACAGTTTATCTGAAGTGCTAAAAATTAAGTTAAAGGTATTTCAGAAAACTCCTGCAGTGTAACAAGCAACACTGTTTAAAATGAATTGCCAGAGTAACGGCAAAAAACTTTTAATTTCATCTATGAGTCAATATTTTACTATGGTAAAATAACCTGGCTCTCATATCCTGGCTGAGCACGATCATACTTCTTTCTCTTCTGTTGTGGCTCACTCAGTAAATTTCAAATGCAACTCTAATGTATTTCTAGACTCCTAAGCCAACCATAAGTCTGTTTTTTCAGCAGCCTTCCCATAATTTCCTTTTCTCTCAGAAAAAGAAGCAGAACGGTTTGGCAGTGGAGGCCAGATCTCTGGCACCATTTTGGTAGTGAGCAGTCTGCTGTCTCTCTCCAACATAAGGGGCAGCATCATAAAAGAAGGCTTGGTACATTCAAAGACAACGACCAAGAAGAAAGCATGGGCTGAGATGGAAAGGAAAGGCCATAAAATGTAATTTCAGATTTTTAGCACAGATTTTTAGCATTGAAGTTGTAACGCAGTCCATCATTCTTTCCTTTTAAATTATCTCCACACCAACCCCACCTCTGTGGTCATTACAAAAGTTTAGCATTTTTTGCATGAGAAAGCATTTCCTCCCATCTGTTCTGAATTTGTTTCTCATTAATTCCTATTTCTGCTTACTTGTCATATTTAAATTGGACCATCATTATAGATTAAGATGGATCAGATTCACCAATTAGTGGACCACAAAGAAACTGCACTCTCCATATTAGTTTCAAAGGTTTTTTGACCACACTCTTTTACAAATGCTCACCATGATGGTTTGATCTGTTCATATTAGAAATAAACTTGAATTTCCTCAGTATCAAAAGCTAGGTCCTCATCACACCTAAACTTGAGCAATGTTTTCCTTTAGTAATAGACCAAATTGGGAATCCAGAACTGCATTTCAGATTTGGCCTGTAAATCTCAGGCTGCTTGTTCTAGCTGTCTAATCTGACCCTAAAATATGTGATTCTCACACAGTAGTACTGAAGTGGACCTAGACAATTTTTCACATTGTGTATTTTATGTGCCTCAGAGTACAGTCAAATTTTACTTATTTAAATGATTTTTTTTACAGCAGACACAGTAAGTGTATTTTGCTCTTCCTGACCACAGCTGCCTTCTTTTTTTTCAACTTACCCCCATTTCATTCAGTGTTTTAAATCTCCTCTTCTTGCTCATTCAACATCAAAAGTTTTGACTACCATTGCATCACTGTGTCTCTTGTACTGATCCAGAAGAGAAGGTATCAAAACCAAAAAAAAGGCAGTAGCAGCTACCATCAAAATATATAATTATATATATTAATACCTATATACTGTATTGATATAACTGGGTATCTCAAATTTATAAATATTATATGTTGAGTTATGTAACTCCAGATGTTTTTAGAGGTAGATCATTATCATTAGTACAGCGTTAATGTTTGGGAAATTGGATCAAAAAGGTCCTTTGAGTATGCAATTCCTTTTCATAAACTGAAAATTGTATAACTACTTTCCTTAATATTTTACTGTATACAGTCTAATTCTCAAGATACTTCTCCTACAGTTGTTTTACAAAGTAAATCCTATGAGGAGTGGCTGAGGGAGCTGGGGTTGTTTAGACTGAAGAAAAGGAGGTTCAGGGGAGACATTATTGCTCTGCCTATTACTTACCATTTTCCATGAAGTTAAAACTCTGTCACAATCTACTCCTGTAAAATTACACAAGCAGACAACCCATCTCTGCACTCAGGGTTATTTTCTAATTGATTCAAATTCTTTGGAACAGATTCAAGAACATAAGCCTTGTGAAGGTATCCTATCCTAAATTTGCTGATTATAGTAAATCAGGAAGAGTTTCTGTCTCCCTCAAAGGCAGAAAGGCCCTGCAGAGAGACCTACAAAAATTAAAGGGATAGACAATCACCAGCCATATGAATTTTAACAGGGGCAATTGCCAAATTCTGCACCTGGGACGGAGCAGCCTTGGATGTATGGACAGACTGGGAAAGAAGAGGCTGGAGAGCAGCACCACGGACAGGGCCTAGACGTTCCTGGTCAATGACAAGGTGAACCTGAGCCAGCAGTGCCCTAGCAGCCAGGAGGGCCAAGCGTGTCCTGGGGGCATCAGGCACAGCATCACAGCCGGGCAAGGGAGGGGATTGTCCCCTCTGCTCTGCTCTGGGACAGCCTCAGCTCCAGTGCTGGGGACAGTTCTGGGTGCCACAACACAAAAAAGACATTGAGCTGTTAGAGAGTGTCCAGAGGAGGCCACGAGGATGGTGAAGGGCCTTGGGGTGAAGCCGTGTGAGGAGTGGCTGAGGTCACTTGGTCTGTTCAGCCTGGAGGAGAGGAGACTGAGGGGAGACCTCACTGCAGGTACAGCTTCCTTGTGAGGGGAACAGGAGGGGCAGGCACTGATCTCTTCCCTGTGGTGGCAGCAACAGTACACAAGGGAGTGGCTTGAAGTCCTGTCAGGGGAGGTTTTGGTTAGATATTAGAGAATGTTCTTAACCCAGAGGTTGGTTGGGCACTGGAACAGCCTCTCCAAGGAACTTGGTCACAGCACCAAGCCTGACACAGTTCAAGATTTTGGACAGTGCTCATGGGCACATGGTGTGGCTCTTGGAGCTGTCCTATTCAGAACTACCAGTTGAATTTTGATGATGGTTGTGGATTCTTTCCAAATCTCAAAAATATTTTCTTCTATGATTGATTGATATGTCCAGCCCCACAGACACTGCAGTATCCAGTCTGAGATGTACTAAAGACACCTTGATACCAAAATACACAACACAGAAAAAGGAAGAAGTTTTTTAGCCATGGATTAAACTCAAAACCATCCCAGTCATGGTTCCATTGGATGACTGAAGACAACTGAGAACATAGGCACACTGTGTATTTTGGTTACGTATGATAATCAAACAACATTGACAGACCTAATATTTTACGCTGTGAAGCTGACCATTCCGAGCAGTTTGTCTTATCCAGACACCGAGCAGTTTGTCTTATCCAGACACTTAAAAAGTCAAAGGGATTGCAACTTGTGGACAGAGCCAAAGATATCTTAGCCAGGATCCATTATGCATAAAATCAGCGAAGCTGCATTACAATCACTTTGCAGTTCTGTTTACTCATTTTGGCTTGGAAACAGTTCTCGTTTATCGAAGATCTGTATCCATACTACTTTAAAGAGCTACAGAGGTTTCATACACAAGCTGGAAGAGAATGCAATTCTCACACACAACAAAATGTGTAATATCTTGAGTTGTCTTCTCAAGTGCAGGGGGGAAATACCTGCAAGGACAATGCAACAGAGCATTAGCCTGGCACAAGACAGTGAGGGGCTGCTCTGTGTGCAAGAGAACTCATTTGGTTCATGGCTCTGCTCATTTTCTCTGCACGAACACAATGGGTTTTACAGTCCCTCAGACCACTGCCAGACGGTGTTCCTTTAAGAATAAAGCTGCCATTGTTCAGAACTCACATATATCCAACTGTAAACATATTTTAGGGTGCTGATACAATATAAAAACAAAATATATGAGCAAACAGCTAGATTATCATAACAGTAATCCAGCTGTATTTGAAACACCTAATTACTTAAAAATTTTCCTGTGAATATTTACAAATTTACCAGTTTAATAACCACCATGTAGTTAACATCAAAAAATTAGCTGTGGCAGAACATAGCTCAGTAGCTGCCTGAAACACAGTAGTTTCCTCTTATGGCTTTTAAACTGTAATACTGTTAAAAGTCTAAAATTCAGGAAGATGTAGGAGAGTTCTGTTTCAGCCCCACCCAGAAAAACAAAAAGAGCAAACTGCTGTTAACAAGAATTAAAGCATTTAACCTTCATTTATTCCCTTTTTATGTCTTTTGCAAAAAGATGACATCTACGTTACTGGTTTTCTCCAAATAACAGATTTTCCAGTTATTTAGTTTAATAAAAATCCACTATCAGCTTTCTGCTTTAGAAAACCACAGTTATCCTTATATACATTTGCTTATACCTGTTCAGAAATCAACATTTCTGAGTAGAGTATTGTGGCCTGAAGGGAGAATAACATTTAACCAAAGATACAAAAAGAAAAGGAAAGTCACTTTCATAAGGTTGCCTGAATCTATCTTTTTTGACATGAGATGCATACTGGAATGGAATTTGACCATTTTTCCTCACTAAAAACTGCCTCATCAATTAGGAGAATAGTTTCATGGCTTGCAGCAAATAGTGACAGTATTCGTCCAGGAAACAAAGTCACTTTGCCTAAATTACCTTACCAATGGCTTCAATTGCAGTTACCAAGAACCACTCAGAAAATATTAGACCAGTGCAAAGTCTAACAATTACTGAAATTTTTGCAAGTACCACATTTTCATTATAACTCCCTAAATCTAGTGGAAAGCAGCACCCAGCCCAGGAGGACTGAAATCTTAATAGAATACCTTAACCTCGTGCATAGACTCTGGCGGTCTTCAATAAAAGATGTAACTGCAGACATCTAAAAGCTGTTTTTATCTTTTACTTAACAGCTCCCCTGCACTCATCAACAATACTTCTGAGTGCAAATGTAAGGTGCAAAGAAGAAATACTAGAAAAATAAAAACACATATGGTTTTATAAACAACGTGGTTTAAGTACATCTTATTGGATAAATTTTCAGAGCAATGAACAAGTTGGAAAAATCCAGTGCTTCTGGAAAATGTTTTTCATCTCCAGTTCTTAAGGAATCCTGCAGCACTAAATTCTCAGACCAGATATCTTTGCCAGCTAGAGCTAACAGCAACATCATCTCAATGACGACTCAGCCACAGCATTCAAGACTACCGCTCTCCTAATTAATGGTGACTATATAAACCAAAGCTAGCAGCACTCCGGCAGATTTCAGCCACATCCACAAGGTTAAACACACATATGTTCTGGTACAACAGTATCTGCTTTTTCCAAGCGAGGAAACAGAAATGATTGGGAGATGTAAATCACAAGTGGGTTTATGGAGCAGCCATGCACAGAGACCAGCTGTCCACAAGTCCCAAGATACGTTTACCTCGCAGACTAATATTTTCAAAATGTCACTGTCAAGACACGGCACCATTTGTCTGCTGCCCAAATCTTTCTTCCAGAACATATCTTCCTCTCCTACTCTGTCCCCAGCAATCCCTATTTAGAACCCATTCCTTGTGAATGTCCCTTCCCAGTGGGATCCTACTCTTATCTCATTATGTCTTACTATGAAAGAGAAAAAAATCCCAGTTGATTTGTGGAGTGTTTCTTAAGCAGGAATTAAATCCATCTGTCTGAATAAACTGATCAAATAAGGATGCTTTGTTTGTACACCTTACATTGCAAACAACAGCTGTGATGAAGAATGGAAACAGTCTTTCCTTTTCAAACTCTGATAGAAACCTCTATCTCTGAGTGTCAGTACAGCTGTCATTTAGTGGTGATGGGACAACCCATCAAGGTCTCTTGAATAGAAGTTAAATAAAATGCTCCAGTCATTTCTCCCAGAAATAGGGACCTAGTTCTGCTACCTACATTATGGCTACTTACATCTTTTTCCTTTCAAGATTGAAATTGCCCTTGCACAAATATTTCTGTGACAGAAAGATTGTTGTCAACTTCAGAGTCAGGCAGAAATCCTGAATAAAAAATACCTCTATTAAATCAGAGAATTATAAGCGACTATTAATAGGAATAACTTGCTGCTGATACACTACACAAAAATTAGCTATCCACTAGACTTCAAAATGAGAGTCCAACTTATTCATAGGTGATCACAACATGTAGAAAGAAAATTAAAACAGGTAGGCCCAAGAGAGCTGCTGTGTTAGTTCTCATTTCCTATTTTGCCAAAAGGGAGTGCTCCAATTTCTCTTGCACTTGATTGATGAAATTATAAAAAATGCAATAGAAAACTTCAGAAACACTTGGCTTTAGAAAAAGAACAATGGTTTTGTTGTTTGGGTTTGTTGGGTTTTGGTTTGTTTTTTGTTTTTTTTTACTGGGTGGGTTTTTTATAGTTCTTTTAAGTTTTAGCACGTCGTTTTACCCTCAGTTTGCAGAGTATTATTTGCTTCCTGCTCTGATTGCTATTGTTCACATTACAGAACTCATTAGGAGCTCTGGCCAGCACTAAAGTGGTATTGTTGCCTTGCAGTCTGGTGTTGAAGACCAAGTACAAGACAGTAAAAAGAACAATGCTGCTCCAGAGATTTTACTTTGCTCCAAGTAAATTGCTCCAAGTAATAAATGGGATATAATACAGTAAGAATATAATGCAGCAATTGTATTATCCCCATTTTGTCTGTGGTGACCACAGGCATGCTCCCTTCTGCCCTTCCTGTTCCTTCCTGTGGTCTATCCCCTAGTCTCCCATGGAGAGATGCAGTTATCAGCAGTTTACCTTCCATAGCAATTGGTAGGAGCTAGGGGACTATCATTTGCCAGGTCAAAAAACAAGACTGCAGCACAGCTGAGAATCAGACCCATATCACTTATGCCCCAGTTTTGTACTTCTGTGCCATTAGCAATTACTGAGTTTCCTCTTCATAAATAAATGAACGCAAGTTTTCTGAAACACAACTGCTAATTCAGGAATGAGCACTTACATCAACAGGGGGTTTAAAATAAGAATGTCGAACGAATATTTTAAAAAAATACACGGAGAAAAAATGAGATGGTATTCAATCTTGTTGTACTATTCCAATTTCTACATTGTGCTCTTACATCTACAGAAAATGCATGAGGAAAAGTATGCACTTGCAATGCACAAAACCACCCAACTACCCCTCTATGCTTCATTTAAAATATGAGATTTCTTTTGTCATTTACAGTGAAAAAAATCTGCATGAAAGTATCTTACTATGGTAACAGGAAAGCTAGATGAAGAAAAGCTTGCATGTTTATAATGTAACATATATTCTTCAGGGTTATCGAAGACTACTTAGACCACTACAGAAAGCAAATTGGAACAAGCTGGTTTTGTACTGTGCCAGAATTGCATTGTGGCTAATTGGCTGCTCATGAGTAAACTTTTCTTCATCCTTGGGAATAATACTTGATACTTAAGGTAGGAATATAATTATCAACATTATTTTGATTCCTAAATCTTAATACATTTTGACCTTCAAAGAACTTTTTTTTTCTCTGGTGGATAACATATTCATTTACAGTTTTCTCATAGTTCTAAGTGACCAGTATCTTCATTTCCTGGCCTGGCATTTCTTTTAAAAAGCAAATTCTAATTATGGAAGTCCTAACTGGTCATTTTGATATTATCTGGAGACATTCCACAAATCCAGGACTGCTCGGAAAGTCTCTATCTTTCTTTACAAAACCTGATTACCCTAAAGCTTGAATTATCCACCCGAGTCTCAGCTGCACATGGCTAACAGACATCCACTCTCATGCTAAGTGAATATATCCAGTCATGCAAGCATGAATGGCTGACAAATTGATAACCAAGACCACACTTACCTACCCAGTTCCTTTTTCTTCTACATGCTCCAAGATAATATTCGCAAAGCAACTTAATAAAGCATCTCAAATATGGAAGGGGCAAAAAGCCAAATAATGAAGCCAAATTTTTATTTATTCCCAAATATTTGTTTTTTAAGGCAGTAATATATTTTGATGGGACTAAGAAATCCAAAGTTTGCTCTGGAAACAAGGACAGATAGACAATTTGTTAGGAAGTGAAATGGTCCTTTTGCATCCTTTATCTTCCAAAGTCACAAGTATCAATAAACTATATATTCTTAAAATTGCTTCTGAATTTTTTGTCTCAGAAATTGCTGACATTCTGACATTTTCTGTCAGAAATTGTTTCTGACAAAACAGAGAGAAGAAGAAACTGCATAGCCATTCCAACTGCAAGAGCACTAGTGCTTCTGATGTCAATTAAAAATAATACTATAGCATGTGCATCCTAGCAGGGTGCCACCAGAGACAGAGACAAGGAAGTATTCATGAACATAAATATCTCATGACCAGGTCTATTTAGTGTTCATATCCTTTTGTCACGCAAAGTGGAAAAGCAAAACTGAAAGCAGACAAACATAACAGCTCTTAGACTCACCATTTATGCAGGGGCAAAACTACATCTTGTACATAACTAATTTATTTTTAAGTTGCTGTGATCAGATTTCCAAATACAGCAATGAATATTGTACAAGTAAATCTTGACCCTATATTAAGTTCCTGCAATGCCAATTAGGAAGTACGAAGTTTCCACACGAAACCTTTAGTTTCATAATCAGGATCCTCATACCAGGACACACCCAGCATCTTATTATCATATGTGAAAAAGAATTAAATTCCTCTTCAGCCCAAGGCATTCAGATTTGCAGTGACTGCATTAAAATAAATGAAACCTATCAGTTTGTATGAGCTCATCCAGAAGATGGATCCTTAAATTAGGCAAAATTGGTAGAAGAAAAGCACACAAATTCACTTTTGAATTGCTATTTCTGTTGTCACCTGGCACAAAGAAGCAGAAGTTCCAAACAAGAATTTTCCAGAAAATTTAGCCAAGAACAACTCAGAGAACATTTTCCAAACTCAGTGTTCTGTGATAAGTTGAAAAGATCACAATGTTCTTTATAGTCATGTAATAACTAATTTGCCGTACTCTCAGCTGATGTGGCCGGTCTTATGCTAAACTTAAACACATTTGAAGCTCCAATATAGCTTGTGTGTTGCCTTGGCATTCAAGCTGTTCCTTATTCCAAAATCAGAGAAATCACATAAAAGTGAACTATACTCAAATTGCATGAAAACTCTCTTTAGTTCAAACATGATCTTATGAAGCAGGCAGATTTTAGCTAATCCCCTCTTAAAAGCCTCTTTTGGTGTTAATTCTATAATGTTGTAATGTAACCACATCTAAAACTGATATTCAGCCTTAAACTCCTTAAGAGCAAACCAACCACATCTAAAACTGATTTTCAAGCTTCAATTCCTTCAAAGCAAACCAACCGTTTCTTTCTACCCAGCTCTTAACTGACAGTCAGAATCATTGATTGCTGTTAACTTTAGTAGAGAGCTGCTTGTACTTGAAACATTTTCTCTTCCATATTAATTTTATCTCCTCTGGTTTAAGCTTCTCTTCTTGCATTGTTTTTCATAAAATTATCAGTTTTTCTTCTTGGCTGTTCTTCTGATCATTTTCTAATCTCTCTATCTCCTTTGCATGAGTGATGTGAAAAAGCCACACAACTACAGCTGAAGCTTCTCAATCACCAAGCCCAAGAATTCTCATTCAGATTTTAAATATTACATCAGTCAGTACTACCCAAATAATCTCTTTTTCTTTTTTCCAAACTGCATGACATCAGTTTGTGTTTTTATACAGGCTACTGTAAAAGCCTGATCCTTTCCTCCACTGTAAACTGATATTACCAATCTGTTTACATTCACATGCACCATTGACCAGCCATTGCAAAAATACCATTG
Organism: Irena cyanogastra; assembly: GCA_013397155.1. NCBI lineage: Eukaryota > Metazoa > Chordata > Aves > Passeriformes > Irenidae > Irena > Irena cyanogastra. The sequence goes on along the minus strand of VWZV01012789.1, from coordinate 26,816 downwards.
CAAATTATCCATTGATTGATTGTCACTGCTTTTGCAGCCAGTCACATGGGAATTTGTTCTTCTCTTTTCCCTTATTGCTACAATACAATTTCCAAGTTGAAAGAAGTAAAAAATAGCCAACTTATCTGTAGCAATGAATGAACACAGCTAGGGTATATCACGACACAACAAGGCAATGCAACGTGAGAAAGCCAAAGTCATGGTTCATTTTATACAGTGCTGGCAATAGCCCTGCTTGGAGGAGAAAGTCCAAGCTGGAAATCCCTGCCTATATGGGACGCTTTTATGGTTCTTTTAAATAATTATTAAAGGCAATTTGTTGTTTGGAGAATGCTATCTAACTAGGTAATTTTTAACTACAGATTCACCAATTCTTGGGAAAAGTGAGGTTATCTGCCATTTAGCTAGCACAGCTGATATGCACTGATAAATACTGCTCACAAATTCCCTATATTTATCGTAGTGGCATACCTCAGGGCTTGGTGTTGGGATCACTGCTGTTTAACATCTTTGTCAGGTACATGGACAACAGAATCAACTCACCCTCAGCAATGTCCCCAACAGCACCAAGCCCTGCGGTGCTGTCAACACACCGCAGGGACAGGATGGCATCCAGAGGGACCTTTACCGCTTGAGAGGTAGATTTGTGCAAACCTCATGAAGTTCAACAACCTCAAGGGCAAGGTCCTGCACCAGGACTGGGACAATCCCAAATAAAAATACAGGCTGGGCAAGGAATGGATCAAGAGCAGCCCTGGGTAGAAGAATTTTGCAGTGTTGGTGGGCAAGAAGCTCAACATGAGCCAGCACAAGTAGCCCAGGAATCCAACCATATCTTGAGCTGTATCAAAAGCAGCGTGGCCAGCAGGTAGAGAGAGAGGATTCTGCCCTTCTATTTGGTCCTTCTGAGACCCCACCTGGAGTGCTGCACCCAGCTCTGTGGCCTCTAATACAAGAAGGATGTGGACTTCTTAGAATGAGTCCAGATGTGAGCCATGAAGATGATCAGAGGGCTAGAACATCTCTATGAAAATAGACGAAGGGACTGGGGTTGTTCAACCTGGAGAAGAGAAGGCTCCAGGAAGACTTTATAGCACCTTCCAGTACTTGAAGGAGGCTACAGGAGAACTAGAGAGGGAATTTTGCAAGGACATGCAGTGACAGGACAAGAGGAATGGGTTTAAACTGAAAGAGGATGGGTTTAGGTTAGATATTAGGAAGAAATTCTTAGCTGTGAGAATGGTATAGCACTAGAACAAGTTGTTCAAAGGAATTGTGGCTACCTTATTCTTGGAAGAATTCAAGGCCAGCTTGAATGGGGCTCTGAGGACCTGGTTTAGTGAAAAATGTTGTTGTCCATGGCAGGAGGGTTGGAACTAGATATTCTTTAAAGTCCCTTCAGACTACTCTTTGATTCTCTGATTCTATATGGAGAACCCTAAATAGTGCAAGACCTCCACACCACACACAGCACGGTGTGCAGACCCTACCTCTAAAAGAGATTCCCATAGTTTGGATCATTCAAGCTATAATAGGATTTTCTTATAGGGAATTATATTCACCCCTCCTATTGTCAAGCAGGAGGGATGTTCACATGAGAACCTGGTGCACTGTTAGATACAGATAGGGACACACAAGTGATGTAATCACCAGTATCCAGGGGCAGCTATCTGCAGAATTCTCCATTTCAGCAAGCTGGCTGCCTTCATCCTGACACCAGGGAAGTTGTGGAACTCAGCACAGCCCTGGAGGCCCGGTTGTGTATTCAGCACAGTGCACCTACTCAGGGTAGCACTTACATGGATCCCCCCCTCCTCAATATGCAATGGTCTTCTGGCCAGGCTTTGGATAGTATACGGGCCAGTATTATAGGGTGCAAAAATATTTATACTCAATTCAAGCGACATCTTAAAAATTTCACAGTATAAGTAACTTTAAAATCTGCCACAAAAACTAAGCTTAACAAATACATTATCACATCTTTTCTTCCTGCCTGATATTGAGGACTTTACCCCATGATTACCTCGTCAAGTAACAGCTGTGTTCAAAGAAAACCAGTTAGGTTCCTGTGCTACATCATCAATGACGGTGCCTTACTTTTGTAGTGTGTATAAGGCCCTGAGAATTTTCTGTCATTTGATTCTGGGATCAACAAAAGCTGTCAAGAAAGACCTGCAAGTAAGGTACCCTTAGTTTTTCTTTTCTTTTGAGGATGTTATTTAAAAGTATTCCAATCTCATTCAGGCTTTCCCTTTCAATAATACTATGCCAAAAACTCATAAAAAATTAAAGGGCTTGCAAATATTGTACTTACGAGATCAATGAAACATTTAATGTGTGATATAATTTAACACTCATTCTTCATTTAACACTTTCATGTTACAGCTTTCAGTACAAGCTTTCTCATTTTGTTACGTCCTGTTCAGTACACAAAATAATAAAATACTTTACTCAATGTCCTGTCTTAAATTTTTCATTAAGTTTTTGCTTTTATCTTTTACAGCTATACACCTGAGTCAAAGTGTCCTAACAAAATGCCCATAAAATATCTGAGCTAGAATTATTATTTCAAAACTGGTTTCAAAAATTAAACTGGTTTAATTACGAATTAAGCTATGAGCTAAATAACAAAACCCTTAAGTGCTAGGTTGTTCAAAACCAGCTACATTTCACATCATCATTTCATCTGCTACAGAATATAGATTTCAAAATCAAGACAAACTCCTACAATTCTTGACTTCAAACAAGTGTCCTAGTTTGCAATATAAAGATATATTCTATTCCCATCTCCAAAAACCTGTTGAAACCAAGAGGGGGCATTGTTTTTCCTTATCTCCTGTTAATGGGCCCATCAATGCCTTGCTGCTTGAGTCAGAGATAACTCCCTCCAAGAACCATTTCTGTTTAATGGGCAGTCAAGGACTCACCAATGACTCATAGAATGCTACCAGCCCATTGTGAGATGCTCTGCCCAGGGAGGAGGAGCTAAACATTCCCACCTGGATATAATCTGGGATTTTAAGACAGAACAAGGAGCTTTACCTACTACCTCCCAGAAGACAAAGCACTACTGAATCTTTTCTATGAAATCACCACTTCGACTGCAGGGTGTCAGGTTGTATTCTGACTCTGTCAGTAGTTTTTCTTTTGTATTATTGCATGTATTTTGTTTTGTTTTGTTTTTTTCTTTCCTTTCTTTTCCTAATAAATTGTATTTATGACTTGGAATCTCTCACTGGTTTTGCTTTCAAACCACAGCAACAAGTCAGAGAACAACTAAATAGCCACCCTCAAATCAAAAACTGAAATTCAAAATTCCTTTAACTTCAGCAGGAGTTTTGTGGGCATAATGGTTGCAGTACAGAGATTTCACTGCACATTATTATTCAGTCTACTCGTCATATCTGAAATTATAAAAGTATTTTATTAGTAACATGCAGGTCCAGAAGTTTTATAGGTTCTATATCTCATATGCAAAAATGAACATCTAACTCAGCAACACAGGTGTACAGGTAGAAAACAAAACACCACATTTCTGCATGGCCAAATTAATGGCTACTAGATAAAAATATATTTAATATTTACATCCTAAACAGTTTATTTTCCTAAATAATTGAGTATTCAAAGTGTAAATAGTTAATAAGAGAGAAGCATTGGCATTTACCACAGAATGTGATGAATTTCTAAACAGATATAAATGCTGAGTTGGTTCCTCAAAGTCTCATTCTCCTCTCCCAGATGCTGGTGTACACAGGGAGAAGTATGAATTCTCAAATTGCAGCAGTAACAAGTGAGTTTCATTTGCAGAAGCACAACTTACAAAAGAGAGGCTTATCATGCTATGGTGGAGTAGGGAAAGAATGTTCATAAAAACTTTCACAGACTCAAATAGTTTAACTGCAATGTAACAAGTGCTCCATATAGGATAAAGACACTGAGCCTGACGCTCACTTTGGAAAACACTTAATGCTTCTAAACCAGTGGAGCTATTCCCTATTTACATTAGATGATTAGAGATTAGAAGCAAACATAGTGTAATGCAAAAATGTATTTGTACTGTATTTTTTCAAGTTGACCTCATGCATTATCAATCAGACAAGCCTAAATTGTTCAATAACTAATTGATACATGCAGGTAACCCTGCTTTGTACTCACAGACCAGCCTGTCCCACAATGTCAGTTTCAGGGATATATATAGAGCACATAGTTCTCTAATCACCTCCACTTTGCCTTCTGCTCTTCCCAGCTGTCCCTGCTGTCTCCAGGCTACAGTTTACAAGTTTTGTAAACTTACAAGGACATTACATATGCTCTTATATCTTAATTTACAGAAGTCTTAAATAATCTGTATTTTCACTTTATCTGGGTTGTCTCAACCCTTCTGTGCTCCAAATACTCTGACAAATTGGAAAGAGACCATAAAATAGTGACATGACTGTATTTTATTTTTGCGCTAAATCTCCCCCTGATTTAGTAATTCTGTGAGAGAAAGTGTCATGCTGCGAAGAGGTTCCTGTCTATAATGAAAATTAGATGTAAAATTGCAAAATGAGATTCTAGTTAGAAAATTAGAAGATTAGAAATCTAGATGATTAGATGCTTAGAAATTTCCTTCCTGCTTTATTATGGAGTTTTACAGGGTATTTCCAGGTATACTAGACATTTATTAGCTAGCTGATCCCTTCCTGTAGAATTCAAATTTTCTAAAGTTGTCTTTCTTTGAGGTTTGAATTAAAGAAGAGACAAGAAATCCAGACTACAACTAAGGCACTATTTAATTGCTGTTCATGTACACTAAATGTTACATACTGTTAAGCACCCTGAAAAACATTTTGGGTGTCTCAGCCACTGAAGTCTCAACTGCCTATATGCCACAGTTTTATAAAATGGGGATGACAATATCCCCTCAACTTTCAGGAATTTTTATGAGATTTGCTGGTGTTCAGGATTTACCCAAATACTCTAAAGATCTGCACTAGCATTCTTTAAACCAGCATCCGCATATTATGCAATAATTACCTATACACTTAATATAGAACTAACTGAATTGCTGCTCGTGAGACACGCACTGCCCATTCTGTGCACCTGCTAAAGAGCTGAGGAAAGAAATGAAAACAGAACAGGAGGTTACACTAAGGTTAGATAGTCCCTCTTAGCACAAGAACATAGGAAAAAAAGAAAAAAAATACAAAATCTGTAAAGATAACTTTGATCTAGGTATATTTTGAGGACCAGACTTTGCAATATCAAAAAAATGTTATTTTCATGCCATAAGAAATAAAAATTTAGCAGCAAATGGTAAAAAACAATTAATAAGACTATGCAATCTAGTCATTGGGATCACGTTTCTCAATAAGATTTATTTCATATGCAGTAGAGGCTAACACACTCCTCTATGTTCATACAGGAATTAGTATTTTTGATAATGGTAACTTTTGATAACAAAGTTAGACTACTTCATCTAAGTTCATGTTTATCATATCCAGCCTTCATATCAGATCATACATGCCTCTCCAAGTTCACATTTTTTATTCAACAAATCTAACAAATGCAGGTTGCACTCACTTAGAGGAAAGATAGGGTCAAATGCCAACATTATTGCATGATAAGGAAAGATAAAAAGTGCATTTCATTTTCTCTCCATGTGTTTTTCTCTGGGCGCTCGATCTTTCCTTGTGATAAATATGGATAACACCCTACATTCTATTATGTATTTATACCTGTGTTGTCCTCATTAATTAAGCCTGTGCAAGATTGAACCACTTTTTATCTGCTTGTGCTGGCTTCAACTGGGGTAGAGCTAATTTTCTTCACAGTGGCTGGTATGGGGCTGTATTTTGGATTTGTGCTGAACACAGGGTTGATAACACAGAGATGTTTCTGTTACTGCTCAGCAGGGCTTGCACAGAGCCAAGGCCTTTTCTGTTGCTTGTACTTCCACGCTGGTGAGGAAGTTGGGGGTGCATGAGAGGCTGGGAGGAGACACAGCTGGGACAGGTGACCCAAACTGACCAAAGAGATTTCCAGATCGTGTGACATCATGGTCAGTACATAAAGCTGGGGGGAAGAAGGAGTAAAGGGAGAACATTCGGAGTGATGGCATTTGTCTATCCAAGTAAGTGGACAAACACATGATGGGGCCCTGCTCTCCTGGAGATAGCTGAACACCTGTCTGCCTGTGGGAAGCACTGAATTCATTCCTAGTTTTGCTTTGCTTGTGTACAAGAAATCTCAAAAAAGAGTCCAAATTTTGAGAGTTGAAATAAAAACTACTCTCACCATCAATGGTTTTGCTTCTGTGGAAAACATTTATCCTCTATGTCAGCAAAAGTAGAAAAAAATAAGAGAGGAGTTGTCATTAGAAGCCATTAGAAGTTAAGTTAATTTCACATTTCCTAAAGATGCTTTACAGTTGTAAGAAACAGTCTGAAGTTTCCTTCATTTTTGCCTCACGATTGTCGCAAAGACCCTCAAAACCCTAAAACTCTCAAAGACTTTGCACAGAAGTTCTGGCAAGTTTCAGGTGGATGCTCGCCGAGTGACTGTTTGCAGCTATGTTTGCCATGCTGCCATGGTACACTGGCTCAAGCAGGTACGCTGCCTTGAGCAGGGCCTGGCAAGGGGCAGCTTGTCCCCACCTCTTGGCCAGATGAACTTTCTGGGGTAACTTTGGTGATCCCCACAGAAAATCCCTCATCTTCCTCACAACCACCGTGATGGACAGCAATTGAAGCCCCCCTCCTGAGGACTGAGACTGAGATAACACGGGGCAGGGGGGGCACTGGCCAGACTGAAGCGAGATGTTTCCTGCAGGTGTGTTGCCTGGACCAAAGAAAACAATGGCTCTCGCTTACTGTGAACATCATGAACTGTTTGTATCTGCTCAGAACTGGTACTGATGGTACTGATAAGGAAATCGGTGCTAGCCACTGTGGTCTGTTTGTAGTACCTGTCTCTTACAGCAACTGTCATTACACCAAAGTGGTCATAAATCTCCTCTGATTCTGGCCCCATGCCTCTCGCTTTCCAAAGGACTATAAAAGTAGCCCCCAAACTCACCATCCTCCGAGATCTCCCCAACGGACAGAAGACACTGCGTTGGTGGATGGCTGTGAGGACTTCGGCGTTGGTAGCTATAACTCCCCCCTTACCCTCTATTTTCTCTCTATACTTTGTTTCCTTTCCTCTCCCATCTATCGCATAACGTTGATGATTGTTTTCAATAAAGTGCATTGCTGTGATTGCACTGAGAGTCCCCTTGCATTGCCTTCCGCGCTCTTAGATCAGTAAACGAACCACCACGAATCCCGCCTTGCGGATCATGGCAACAGTTCATTGCTTTAGCTGGCTTGTTACAAACATACCTTCCGTAGTGTATATTTCAAATGCAAATTGTTCATTACTAAGCCCTTTTGAGTGTCAAAGATACCAATATATTTACAAAGATCTTGTAAAAATGTGAATTGATCTAAGCTTCTTGAGGCCTTAAAAAATAAATGATAACAAAATAGAATACAATAAATTCCAGAGAAGTGTTTCCAGTCTTAAGCAAATTAGTTTCCCTCCCTCCAAGTAGTAACTGTAACTTCAGCCTCCAGCAGGCTTTTTGTGAGAATGAATGACACACCCCTGAGGAAGGCAACACTGACAGAAATGTGAGAAAAGACCCATACAAACACCTTCAAATAAAAAAGAGGTGTAAATGACTTACTGTTTAGATATCACTTACTTTCCCATGTTTTGCATCCTACCATCCTGAAAAAATTCAGAGCAAACTTTTCCTTACAATGCACAGTCACACACTTAAAAAAGCTCTGGGACCAGAAGCATTTCAGAAGGAAGAGAACACAATATTCAGCAACATAATCCTGTCTGAAAAAATGGAGTTTCAACACAGATTTGGCTGGCTTGAACCTTGTAGGCACTGCTCCACATGGGGCCTGGTTCTGGGATGTGTGGTCCCAGCCACAGCACTCAGTGCCCCATTCCATAGAGAAGCACTTTACCAAAAAACACATGCTACCACTTAGCTGCTCCCTGCCCAAACAGTGCAAAGGAAGGCCTTTCCCCTTTCCTAAAGCTCATGCTCCTCTACAGTTGAAAGACATGTCTCTTTTCTAGACAAATCTTCCTGTCTCACAGTTGGTGAGTTAGCTGCAAGATACATCCCTTCAGCTTCAACAGAAAGAGGATTTCCCTGCAGATCTTACATTCTCTTCATATGGTGTCCTGCTTCCATGTGTGTTTTCTGTCATTTTTGTGACCACTGCTATCTTTACTACACCATGTTTTAGTAGCCATACATGGAAAAGTTAAAAAAGATTTCCACATCTTCCTGAAACATGCAATTTAATTATAAAACTAATAAAAAGCTGTCAGCATCATCTTTTTATCATCAGCTGACAGATGTAATCCTACTCTTTTCACAATCATCTATGAAATTCATGGATTTCAGAGCATGAGATGCAAAAATACCAGGGATTGACAAATTATTCGATCTGCTGCCTTCCCTCTCAGCCTCATAGATGTGAATCAGAGCATCTCTGATTAAAAAGGATGTTTAGGAGTATCTCTGATTAAGAAACTTGAAGCTGCAATGAGCCCTTCAAACACCCTTTCAGCTGCCTCTTTCATCAGTACATTTCACCTGAATGTTGAACCTCATTCCTAACTCAATTTTCAATTTTGGGACTGTGGTAGTTTGACAAGGGAGGAGTTTGGGAAGTGAGGCAAAAGGTTCGTGTGTAACTGACAGTTAGGGAAGCCACTGAGAAGCTGGACATGCCTCTGTGGAAAACACATGTTAAAGACGAAGAAACCCAAGAACTTCCTCTTTCTTCCCCGGCCGGCAAGAAGGTAACTAGGTCCGGCCTGGCCTGTGTCTCAGCCGGGCCGGGCTGGGCAGCCCTGCTGTGGCCTGGGCATTTTTTTCTCCCTCTCTTCCCCCATCGGTTTCCAGAGAGCAGGGAGGGGTTTGCCATGGGCAGGATAGGGCCAGTTTGTTAACATCTGCTGCTTGCTGCGGCCTGGCCCGGGACCCCGCCGAGCCCGCCGGCCCCCACCCAGAAGCAGCCCCGCGTCGGCCCCGGGACTTGGCTCTGTGGAAGCTGCCCCAAACATCGGGCAAGAGAGAGAGGCCCCATCCCAGCTGATCTGATCTGAGCCACTTCGGGGCCTGGGCGACATGTTAACCCTTTCAGTGCTTCTATGCTCCCCAAGCAAGAGGAAGGAACAAGATACAATCATGTGAAGGAACAACAGAGGGACATCATAGGTCAGTGAGGGAAGAAGTTAAGTCCCAGATGGGGGAGATGAGAAGATGCCTGCTTGGGGCTGAAATCCTCTTGTAAAGCAATAGAGAAAGACTCTTTTTCTTTATAACACATGAGGTTATGGGGAGATGAAGGTGTTCAAAATTCACGTCAAGCAAAAGCCTCCATGCTGAAGTAAGTGGATATGAAAATAGCTGNTTTCTGCCCAGTTTCAAACTGAAACCACAACAGGGACTGACTCAGACCCTGAGGAACGTGATCCAGTTTTGAGGTGAGTCTCACTTTAAGAAGTAGGTTGGACTACATAACCTTTCAAGATCTTTTCTACCCTAAATTAATCCTATGATTTTACATGCCTGTCTTTAGCATCTCCTCATCTTTCCTATGTTACGAATGCCAAATGTTCCATTTAATTCAAGATCACCAGCTTCTTTCACTCCAAACATAAATTGGAAATATCTGCTGAGTCTAAATGCCCCTAAAAAGCCAACCAATTAAGTAAATAAATAAATAAATAAGCAACCCAAACTTATGTAATTTTACTATCTGCCTCTAACAATTATCTATATCTAACCTGGTCTTTTGCTGGAAAGGACATAAAACAACCCTATCACTTTTAGGAACTCTGAAGAAGTTTCTAGCTATTTGAGATGTCATCCACATTGAAATCAAATCTAATGGAAGCACTTCTTCTTATATATTACAAATATATATGTAAAGAGTAAGTTGTTCTCAGATTAATAGGATGATACATCAAAGTTACCCATGCACACTTCATCCTTTATCACATGTAATAGTATCTTTGATATAGGCTGCAACACCCTCTTTTTTCTTTTCTGTTTATTCTTACTAATTCACCATATTTTAACTAATGCTTTTAAATGCCCCATCAATAAGAGCCAACAAGCAACCTTTCAGTAAAGTCTACTATAATGTATTTTCTTAAAAAGCAGTATCACTGTCATTACTTTAGTTATTATACAATTCTCTTTATATTCCTTATATAAACACAGCTGCAAAGCCTTTTTGATTATTACACTATGATACCATAGCTGTCAGTTATCCTCACTGACTTTTAGGTTTCGTTAAAAAACCACTTTAGTCATGCAAGGACTGAATTCCTTACTGTTGTTGTAGCAGGTTCTTAGATCACACAAACCACCTTTATATGTCACAGAGGTGTGGTTATTACTGCTGATAGTTTTAAAGCCTTGATTGTGTTGAATGGTGGTTATTAGGGAGTATAGAAAGGAAGTGGGTAGGGGGACCTTTGGTATATGCATGATGATAATGCCTATTCAGCCTAAGCAGAAGACAAGATGGTAAGGCTAGGATTTTTCAAATTTGTGTTTGTTTTAGTTCTGTTTGTCGTCCTAGGGCTGCTGGGCTGATGGCTATAGCAGTTGGTAGTATTAAGTGAGTGAGATGTTAAGAAGAGAATAGTGATAGGGGGAAATTTCATTAACCAGTGCTTAGGGAAGAGCCTCGAATCATAAGTGGAATGGTACTAGTCCTAGTTTTATTGTGATTGCTATTGTCATGAGGCATCATGATGTGGCAAGGGTTACTTGGATAATGTCTCATTGTCTAGTAGATCATACAATCGTCATGGTCAAGAAGAGAACTAGTGCCCTATTAATGTAGCTTATTGGACACTAAGCAACGTCATCTACCCTAGTAACCTTACCCACACTAGTAATCTCTGTCAGCAAAGTAGACACAGGCCTAGAAATACTAACTTCCTCTACAGATACCCATGGTTCTGACTACTTCCGTAGCCTAGACTTCCTATAATCTACATTCCTCCCCGTAGTCTTCTTATCCCCTGCTTGAAATTCGTTTGAGCTGACCACCAGCCAATCACCACCCTCAGCCTACAGTGACTATTCCTAGCATACTATCCTCCTCCAAACACCAGCACTGACTAAATCCTATCCCCTCTGTTAATAGTGTCCTGCTGACTACCATCTCACATAATCATAGCAAGCCAAAACCACCTGCAATACCAACCACCAACACGAAAAGCAATATTCGTCACAACATTTAATTAGAGTCCAACCATTCATTATCTTAGTCTTGGCCACAAAACTAAATTTACTCTTGGACCAGTGAGCCAGACTGAAGAGTATTCCCATGAGATGGAACAGCACAAGCAAAGACATAAGAAAACAGGACCTATTTATCCATTCTGCAGTTTTTCTTCGAAAACTCCACCTTCCTGCATTGACTACATTCTCATTCTCTGGATAAACACTAGCCAATCCTGCATGCCCAGCCTGAAGACTTATAATGGGAGATGCAGAGAGCTGGGGCAAGAGCCAATATCTTCTCACTATGGACAGGAAAGAGGAGGCCAAGTTAGGAAACTTGAGGACAGACCCTGAATTAAACACCAGCAGCTTCTGCTGCCATCAACAGGGCAGAAATTGGAACTGTGATGTCTTGGGTCATGCAGGTATTCACCAGCATGTTCCTTGACATCCAAAGTACAAAACCAGCAGCAATTGACTGTTAAGGCAGCACAGGTTGCTCTTCCTCTTTTATTCCAACACAGATCAAGCAAACATCATGACCATGCCTGGCCCAGGTAACCAACAGCCATAGGCACCTGCCTCTCCAAATTTTAGCGGAAGCCAGTTCTGTACAATGGCCAAATTTAGAAACTTTCTCTCCACATTTTTAATAAAATATAAGCAAATATATTAGAAGTGTGAAAAAACTCCATATATAGGACCTTAAGTTCACATATTAAAACCAAATTAGAAGACATGTTAGGAAAAAACTACTTCAAGTGACCTTCATTTATCATACTGCTGTTTTTCTACTCAGTGTATACTCTTTACTATAGACTATGTGAGACTGTTTAGCATATTAACGGATTGCCGCTTTATAAACAAGGAAGCAAATTAGTTTTAATAGGCTAAACAATTAACCTTGAAGAACATTTCATGCTTCTAAGCCTAGACAAATTATTGTCTGCTCTTGGTTTTGATGAAAATATATATAAAATGTCATTTTTCTGACATGAATTTTGACTCCAAATCAAAGATTGATTCATGCTGTTGAACTTTACTGTGTCTGAAAACAGAAATTAAATATATATAATACAGGAAATTATATACTTAGGAAGCCTTCTAAGTATAAGAAATTTAGTTTTAATTAAGTTCCAGTCCTGGAGGAGAGAAAGTTGTTACAGCTGATATCAGCGGGCTCTTCCTAATCTTTAAGGTGCTATTCTGTCCACAGATGAATTCTGGCCTCTGTTTTGAAAACTGTCTTTAGAGAAATCTGAGCTTCTCATTCTGTGTGGAAGTGGACTGTAAACAGATATTTTTGTTTGGACCTGAATTTCCTGGTTACCAGAAATGGATCCATGTGGTGATACTGCAATAGGACTGCACACAATTTCAAATTTCCCCAAATTTTAATTTTATTAATATGGTTGCAAGAAGTCCACATTATACCTTCATAACTGTGACATGTGGAGCAAAAGACAGGGTGTTGTACAGATTTTAATCTTTATCAGAAGCATAACCCCATATGCACTAAAATGTTTTATTCCTAAATTTATCTTCCCGCTTCCAGGAGTTAAAATTTCCAGACCTTTTTATCCTCTTCTGAACTCTTAAAAATTGCTGTCTGCTGTTCTGAGGTCATCAGTCTTGCAGACATCATGACTGTTTCATGACAACAGTTTTTAGTACGTTACATTATTCTCACAGTAATAAATTTTGCAAAAATAATTAATTCTTTTAATTTAAGTTGTCTTCTATTATACATAGATGCCCATTCTTGGTGAGCTATTTAGGACAAGAATTAAAACCAACCACATTACACCTATATTATGAACTCAGAATGCAAGACCACTTAAAATAAATAATCCAGAAGCAATTTACACGTGGGGCCATGGCTGTAAAAGCTTGACTTAACAGAATGGGGAACAAGTTGTCTCTCCTACAATTGCTTACTCTGTCTTTACTCTGTGTTTTCTCCTATTTCATAAGCCTCTTATTCTATCACCCCAGAAACGAATGCAGACTTCCTGGTGCTGACTTAACATGTTGTCGTCATTTCCTGTTTGGGAAGAAATCTATTATCTAAAAGAAAAATACGTGAAGAATTTTAAAACAAAACACACAGCTGATTCTTGTCATTCTCCTCAGTAGATTTTCCAATGAAACTTCAGTCTATGATTGCTTTTAAACTCCATTAACCAAAATCTTTTATAGTTAAGTACATAATCCAGACCTTATTTTGCTTTGAACTATTAAGTCAACTTGTGGGCCCAACCACAATTTCTAGTTATTTGTAAATATGCAAACATACATAAATACAGAGTTAACTCATGTCATCCTAGGTCAGAATGAAAAGAAATATCCTCTCTTCACAGAGAACAGTTTGAAAATCAGATTTTCAGGAAATTTCGTGTGAAAACATAATGAACTTTGAACTGATTCATAAAGAGGGCCTCTTCTATCCCTATTGACTCTAGTAAGAATCTGAGGAAACAAACCTCTTCTGGATTTCCAGAGTTCGGAGCAGAACATTCAGGATTGGAGGAAATACGGATGTAGAATTCCCCGAGTTCCTCTTGAACTAGGAAAGAGAACGTGCTACACAGGGGGAAGCCAGTTGCTGGTGCACAAAAGCTCATCTGCCTCTTTGAATCTGTACCTGCTGTTCCTGATGTCCTCCAAGAATTGACAGACCAATTTATATCTGTGGGCCTGATAAGGATGTGGGTAGGCTGAGAATATTGAGATTGGGTTTTATTTGAGCAGAGAAAGTTTGTAAACCAGGTTAATGTGTTTCCTTGTGTTACAGATTTTTTCCTTGTATGCAGGTCAAAGAAGAGGAATCTGTTGCAACCCTGCAACACATTTGCTCTAGCAAGAGCAGGGCATCTGAGCTTTGAATATTTTCCAGTGCACTCCCCAGTGCATAAACCAGGACAGGGGCTGTCATATCTGCAGCACCTCCAAGTTCACCCCACTACACCAACAACATGAATCACTTTGCCAAAGGAGTCCTCTTGATGCGTCCTCTCCATTCATTGGGACCTTGAAACTTTCCTGGGGGAAGTGCAACCTGACAACTCTTTTTATTCTAGCACAGTTGTAGGCCTTCAGACCCTTTCACAGAGGCTGCATTGCAGCAATGCCCTCTCATAAGCTTGCCATATGCCACGGATGAGTGTGTTGAACAAGAACCGTGATTTTTCATTAACATGCCATGCTTGCAGTGCTGAGGAACCCAAAAAGGCAGTTTCCCCACCCACTATTGCTCTCACACCACTTATTTCTTCTGACCTGAAATTCCAACTTTCTATCCACTGCAGCTTGTTTTACACAAATACAATACCCACCAACCTCTTCCGGACCTTGTGCTCTGGTGCCAAAACGCCACTTTCAGCATAATAAGGAGTAGAGAAAAATCATCTAGGAGTCTGTCCTGCCTGCTGCATCTACCATGAGAAGGCCAATATGTCACTAAGAATTATCACAACCAATTAGCAGTAAATAACAAAATTTAAAATATCAGCAGGAGAAAGCTGCTATCACAAAATAACCCCAGTTTTTCAGTGCACTGAGAAAGAATTAATCGTAAGTTAAAAAATATTAATTCAAAAAAATTATTTGGGCACAAAGTAGAGCGTTCTATCTAGGAAACCTTTATAGTCCCATGTTATGTGGGTAAAGCAGATATTTGTAGAGGTCCTGACTGATGCCGCCTCTCAAGTACATCAAAACTCAAAATCACTGACTTAGGTGGGATCTTTTCCAGAAAGGGCAAGGTATTTGGCAATATGCGAAATACCATATTCAACAGCAGCAGCATCTTTCAGCCACTGTTTAAAAAAACCCCTGCGACTAAGCTTCTCTACTTTCATATTTAACCACAAGACTTTCACAAATTCAATTATTTTCTTGTGGGATCATGTTATTTGGGGAAAGAGGGTCCTGTGAAATGTTTAATAAGAAGCCTGGTTCTTGGAAGAAATTTACCTTTTGCTCTTGAAGACCTGAAGTAGAGCTATTTCACGGCAGAATACAAAGCAAATGTATGAAAAACGAACGTCATTTAGCTATTAAATATCAAAGCTGAGAATCTGACACAGATATTTAAAATTCTTTTGCCAGATTGAATCATGAAAATCTGTTTTTCAAATCAGACAGCATGCGTGTAGTTAGAGAATTACTGAATAAACAATCTTCACTTTGAAGAAATGGAAGAAAATGCCATTATATCAAGTGAAATAATCTAGATGAGGAGAAGGGGACAAGAGGCTGTGGGAATGTTTTCTAAAGGTAGCAAGTTTAAGAATGATGCATTATTTGTCAATAAAATTACACCTTCTGACTGGAACAGAACCCATAAAAGCACATGAATGTGCTCCAACAACAGCTACTCAGGCCAGCTGGGAGTAGATAACAGAAGAATAAAATTCCTAAGTTTATTGTTCAGTTTTGAGGAAAATACTGATATGCTACTTGAATATTACCTGGCTAATATGTCAAAAAATCATCTTTACAACAGCTCCGTATTATTATTCTGATTTAGAGGAAAATGAAGTAGACGTAGTGAGAATAAATGATCTATGAAAATTAGATAAGGCCAGTGATAAAACCAGCATTAGACTTCCTACTAGCTGTAGCTTCAATATCTTTGGCAATCAGACAAAAACCTGTTAAAGCATTTGCCTCTTTTATTAGTTCACTTAGGTATGATTTAAATACTGTACCTTGAAACCAAACTTTAGAGTTCATACTGTCTATACAGTCTTTGAAAAACAATCAACAATAAACAATCATTTCCAAAAAATCACAGTCACTGTGAAATTTGAAACAAAAAGAACAGTTGTAAGAACAGTTTGCCCTTGAAGGGGAGTAAAAAGTCTTTATTAGCACTACAGCTTTTTTTTTTTTGTAAAAATTACATGGCCCAGGAGTAATTATAAGATTAAATTTTCATACCAAGGTTTTGTCACCACCAAAGTGCTTTAAATTAAATGTGTTACCATAAGTTTCCACAAAGGAGTTCCTGCCCTATAATCAAGGGCATCAAAGTTTTATCCAAGCAATATGTAACAGGAATGCTGCAACTTGGAGGGCTAAAAGTAAACTGAGAATGAACACTTCATCCAGTCAAAATTTCACTCCACCAAAATTTCTGTATCTTCAGATCCTGTAGGGCATATAAATGCTACACACTCATCCACTTCCCAAAGCACAAGTAGAAGGAGTTCCAAATTTGTCTATCATCATTTTCTACATAAACAAGGGAAAATTGTCTTAACAAATTGCAATTTGGTAAACTGTTGGGCTGCAGAATACTTGCAGATGTGAAGAGTAGTGAAATCATTACTCATGCAGTCGATAACTGCAAGGAGTGTACCCAGTGCAAGTTCCATGGCACTCCAGTACACCTTCAGACTTTCTCCATCCTACCTACTCTACACAATCCAGGAAGGGAAAGGTGAAGTAGGGGAGGACGTGGCTGTTCAAGGGGGCTAAGCTATTGGAGTGAAACTTCCATGGAGAACAGCTGTGAAAATGGAAGGAGAAAGCAGGGAGATGGTGCTGGAAGGACCCCTCCCATTCCCAGCAGATGACCAGGAAAAGGCACAAGGGAGAAGAACCACAACCATGTGCACCTCGGCAGTGACCAGAACATCCTTGTTCTTCTTGGCCACAAAAGGGTTCAAGGAGCCCTTTCTTTGGAGCCACAGTAGCATCTGTTCGGATGCCCTCTGCCATGCTCCTAATGCACATACAAGCTGTATGTGCCACAGCTATTTTCAGAGCCCGATGCTGAGCCTCGGATTGTTTGTGCCACATTTGCCAATCTCTACATATGTGGGTTTAGTAGTTCTCTCCCTCCAAAGCAAGACTGCTCTCCCCACGTGCCTTGATGAAGTAATTTGAATCAGAAGGTTTCGGTTTTTACGATATGTTTTTAACTGCAAATAACCATCACAGGTGGATGTGTTGAGACTTCGGCCTCCATATTAACTTCTGTATCAACACACTGGTTTTTTTACTCAGTTGGGTATGTAACACAGAACAGAACAGCAAGTGTTCTTAATCATGAGCAAGACAGAGCTAATGAGAAGGGGCTTTTCTCCACAAATTTGATCTGCTGAAGGTACATTCTGTGAAAAGCAATCATTCCACACTTGCAGCTATTCTGCTCAAACCATCCAAAAACTACATGACTACAGTTGGTGTAGCAATGAGCCCAACTTGAGAGCCCTCCTAAGAGGCAGAATATGTTTATTCAGGCTCAAGAAACTATGATTTTTGATTACCTCATCTTGCTGGCTGAGTAGTTTAGTGTCTGAACAGGATGATGTGTATGGGGACTTTCTACAAGAGGCATCCTTGTCAACTAATGGAACAAGTGAACTGAAAAACAGGCCACCAAAAAATAACAGAGAGGGGTTTGTTTTCATGTGTAAAGATTGGTACTTCCTGAAAAATTAGACTGAAAGATCCCAAAAATACTATAATTGCAATTTCTTGCTGCTGTAGTAGATTTTACCTCATTCTCAAAAAATCTTTAATAATTTAGCAAAACACTACAAAGGAATTAGAGAGCTCTAAACAATTACATGCTCCTGAAGCATGTGCCCCCTACTTCCCTTTGGAACCTCAGATTTACCATAGTTCAGTCCTTGAGCTATGCAGACACGTAAGATAATGTAAAATAAATAGGAGAGAGTTAATTTCCACTATATTCATGGAGACTTTGGTGTGATTTTTATTCCATTTTTAGAAAGTCCAGGGATTTTTTTCAAATTGTATTTTTTAAGATTTGGGGGAGTAACATCAAGAGATAGTCTTTCAAGTTTCTGTCTTGAATCACATGTACTGCTCTGGGGCATGAGGCTATTCAGAACACTGAGGATTTTGGGCTACATTTACTAGAGCAACATTGGTTCAGCCTTGTATCACTTTCTTCTAGGCATGGTGCCGTCAATTCTTTGGTGGAGGTGGTGGGAAAAAAAAAACTTTTCATTACTGCATTGAGACCAATTTTCAAAAATCACAGAGCTTGAAGACTCACCTGAGCTCAAGCCTGTCTTCTTACAATTTACAGTGGAAAATTGGAATAAATACACAATCTGCAAAGCTTTAAGTAGAGGGCATTGTTTTCTGTTTGACAAAAACTGAATGTGGTTCAAAGTTAGTGACTGAACAGCATAACCTCCTTTTCAGCTCTTGATACAATTGAAATTACTTTCATTTCTAGAGACAAGTTCATATGTGACAATCAATAATTTTACCTTATTTTTTATTTCCACATTTTCTAATAAGAATTTTAAAAATTCAGTAGCAAAATTCAGCAAAGTGTTACTCTTCACTTTCACAGAATCACAGAATTACATGATTCACTGAGTTGAAAGGGACACACAGGGATCATCAGAATCCTGGTCCTGGCTCTTCACAGCACTAGAATCACACCACATGCCCAAAAGCATTGCCCAAATATTTCTTGAACTCTGTCAGGCTGGTGCTGTGACCAGTTCCATTGGGAGCCTCTTCCAGTGCCCAACCAACCTCTGGGTTAAGAATGGTTTTCTAATACCCGCCTAAACCTCCCCTGACACAAATTCAGGCCGCTCCCCCATGTCCTGTCACTGTCAGAACAGAGAAGAGATCAGTGCCTGCCCCTCCTGTTCCCCTCACAAGGAAGCTGTAACTGCAGTGAGGTCTCCCCTCAGTCTCCTCTCCTCCAGGCTGAACAGACCAAGTGACCTCAGCCACTCCTCACACGGCTTCACCCCAAGACCCTTCACCATCCTCGTGTCCTCCTCTGGACACTNTTCACCATCCTCGTGGCCTCCTCTGGACACTCTCTAACAGCTCAATGTCTTTTTTGTGTTGTGGCACCCAGAACTGCCCCCAGCACTGGAGCTGAGGCTGTCCCAGAGCAGAGCAGAGGGGACAATCCCCTCCCTTGCCCGGCTGTGATGCTGTGCCTGATGCCCCCAGGACACGCTTGGCCCTCCTGGCTGCCAGGGCACTGCTGGCTCAGGTTCACCTTGTCATTGACGAGGACACCCATGTTCATTTCCTGCACCCATTTCTGCATTTCAGCTTCTTCTTTCCTGGTGTTGTCTGTATATCCAGGTGCAGAACCCCATCCCAGGTGCAGAACCCAGCACTAAACCTTGTTGAATTTCATATAGTTGGTGACTGCCCAGTCCTGTCATTTGTCAAGGTCTCTCTGCAGGGCCTTCCTGCCTTTGAGGGAGTCAGCTGCTCCTCCCAGCTTTGTATCATCTGTGACCTTACTTAGTAACCCTTCCAATCCTGTGCCCGAGCCATTTATGAAGCTGTTGAAGAGCACAGGGCTGAGCATGGAGCCCTGTGGAGCCTCACAGTGACAGGTCACCACTCTGACGTCGCCCCATTCACTGTCACCCTTTGTGCCTGACCTGTGAGCCAGCTGCTCACCCATCACATGATGTGTTCATCCAGATGTGTGCAGGACAGCTTTCCAGAATGACATCCTAGGGTGACTTTATGATGCTTGTATTCCAATCATCTGTTCTGTTTATGCTGAATATTAAGTTCTGCACCTTCAAGAAGCTCAGGGTTTGTTTTCAGAAGCTGCACTTGCTCCCCCGCATTGCTGCTCCCAGACTTTGCTGTCTGCAGCACGGACAGCAGGAGAGAGCTCTCCTTTGCTTTTAGTTAGGTTTTTTTTAGCTAGCTGAGGCAGGGAAGTTCCCCGGACTGTGGCTTTTCTTTTTCTTGGAACTGATCAGCCTTGCTGTGGACAGAAAAATCCAGAAGAACACTGGTGGGTCAAGCCTGTGGCCCATCGGGGCCCAGGACACGGCGTTTTCCAGCACTGGATAAGAGCTGAGCTATATTCCATGACAAGGACTGTCTGAATTTGCCTTCTCTTCAGAACAGCAAGAGGTTTTTTTGTTTAATATTATTCATTTTTCCAATACTTTGCTTGTTCAATAAGCAGGTTTTTCCACTTTTCTTGGAGGAGATTTATGTCTCACAAACTGGTGGGGTGGGGAGGCCGCTTGAACTTGCTTTCTAGAGGGACCCCTTCTGAGGTTGCCTCCCAAATTTGCCCTAAACTGGGATAGATGCTCAGAGGGACAGTATTGAAAGCTTTACTGAAATCCAGAAAGATTACATCCACTGGCTTCCCTTGATTAGCTAGGTGAACTGTCTTGTTGTAAAAGGGAATCAGGTTTGACAAGCAGGACTTTTCCCCACTGTGACCAATGACTGCATTCACCAACTTCCCATTGGCTCAATCTCTCTGCACTCCCAAGACCGCTCAAAAATCATCAGGAAAGATTTTGCAATGACATTAGCTAGCTCTTTAGGAATTGTTGCATGAACCCCATGAGGCCCCATAGATTTGTAAGTGAAGCTGAAGCAGCTTCATGAAAAGAGGAAGCAGCATCATGATAATTTCCTCTGAAAATATATCTGGGTCTTCAAGGCAGCATACCGAGTTTCCATTATTTGGATGCCCTGGATCCATCTTCAACAATTTCTAACCCAAATTTTCAGGTCTGCAGCAGAATACCTGGAAGCCCATAGCTTTCACAGCTGCTGTATCCCAGCAGGAATGCCAGAAGCCAAATGGGGTCAGGTATTCTGCTCTTGCAGCCTCCAAATCTCACCTGCATAGAAACCCAGGAAAGTTTGGTTTGGCTGGCTGTCCCAAACCTATATACCTCCCTCTACAGATCCAGNCCTAATTAACATAACATTAACTGTCACACCTTTAACAGATGGCAAATAGAATAAACATATTGTCTCTTAACCCATGACACAGAGTAAAGCTACAAGATGGATTTTCACTGGACTAGGAAAAGAAGAAACATTTGTCACGTATTTAGACATATTCTTTCAGAAACTCCTTTTAGATTTGGGTGAAAATTGCTCAACAGAGCATATTTCAAAAGAGACTTTTTGTTGCATGAAATAATTTGCACTTTCTGATCAGATGAACTATAAAGGAATAAAAGGTGTGGGAACATATAAAGTGAAACAAATCTGATTGTAAAATGAATTTTCAGCACATGCTCTACTATTCTATTTCAAATATTAGTAAAAATAAAGCAAACTTCTAGCACAACACAGAGTAAAGGACAGAAGCAGAAGCAATTTTAGAAGTAATCAGTTTTCAAATTAAACCTACACAAGCAGGATAAAGATTCTGTCAAATACAGCCATGCACTAAACTGAAACTCACATTCTGTATATATTTTCATCTTGAAAGCCCATTAATGGGAAGAAATGGCAGAAGTCAAGACTTGAAGTGCTAGAAGGCAGTTACCTTAAAGCTAGCTATGAATGTTTCCCAGCTGAGCTTTAGCTATGCGCCATTTTCTTTCCAAGTTTGAGAGGATTTGTACTCTGTCATGTTTTGCAGAGTTATTTATTTGAGTTTTAGACTGCAGCCTGGAAATTACTACTGGAACCTTCTTAGACACGCATCTCATTTCTCAGAACAAAATGACAGAGAAATGTGTCAAATAAAAAAAAAAAAGGCTGGATCTTGAAAGTATTATTCACTTTTGTAGTCTTTATTTGCTGTAAACGTAAGTCCTTTCCAAACTTCCCCCAGGGAAAGGATTTTTCATAAGTATGAACTCTGGGAATTTTACCAAACACACTGCAGCTGGAAAGACAAGAGGAAAAGTAGCAGTAACATTAAATTACACTAAATGGGTATTTCTCAATAAAAGAAGGAGAAAAACACTTGAAGGGAAATAAATCAGGACATTATCACATCATTTCTATATTTATGTTTTTCTAACATTTTTCTATTCCCATGCATCCAAAAAAGATACAGTTATCACATAATAGAAAGAAACAAAAAGTTTTATTTGTTTGCTCATTTCTCTTTCTCAAAAGTTTTCCTCCAGAGCCATCTCAAGTGAGTTGTCACAAACAAGTCTTCCTATAATATTTTTGTCTGTGAACAGCTGCAGAAACAAGGATGGTCTAGAAGAATCTAAAAAACACTAAGGGGAATTAACAGGCAAAATAATCAGTGACAGGCAGAGCATAATTTGATGAGAATGTATGAGAGAGAAAAAGGACCAAGGGATACACACACTATGTGGAGGGAATCATCCAGACAGCACTGAGCAGAGTGGGAATTTGTGGTGGGAGATTTCACTTCTGCAGGTCCTGGGGTCAGTTGCTTATGGCTGGGACATTCTCTGTGTAGAAGCAAGATCTAGAAAATTTTGGAAAAGTTGTCACAGGACCTTGGAAAAAGTAAGAAATGGGAGAGAGAGGTTTAAGAGTTAAGTTTATGCCAGTATGTGCTTATGTGGCTGCCACACCTCTTCTGCAATAACTGACTGATGCTACAGCAAGTCAAGGTGTGGGATAGAACCAGATCATGTTTGCTTAGTGGTGTACTGAAGGAGAACTCTTATGCTTGCCCTGATGTGCCCATTTGCTCTTCATGGTGGTGTCCACAGGCTTGCCACCAATCTTTGGAATGCAAAACAGACGTTTACTGGGAGTGCATAGCTTTGGCAACTGAGTGGTTAAGCTGTGAATATGTTTGCTCCCTCACTGCAAAGTAACACTCCAATATAACTATATCCCTCAAAAAGAACATTTCATGGCAGATATTAACAGACTTTTAGCACTGCCAAAGGCAAAGCAACTGAAACAATCTCCATCATAATATCATAAATACCCATCTAGAGGAAGACCTCATCCTTGATTTGAATATGCCAAAAATAGCATGCATTTCTCTGTCTTCAACTGTGTGTAAGTAGATAAGGAAAATATAAGTATCTACAAGAGAGGTGGATTAGAAAATACAAAAAAAACAAACCAGGACCAAACAAATAACAGCTGAACAAAAAACCCCAAACAAATAAAAAAATCAACCACTTGGAAGGAGCAAAGAAGCAAAGCTGCCAAAAATCATGCAAGCTGACCAGGGACATTTTGTGCTCCAACTTCTCTTTATCTCACTATATTTGCTGATTTCTGTACATACTGTCTGCTGCTTTCATTTTACTATTCTTCACAAGCTGCTGTCACGTACTGACAGACCGAGGCTGTCAGGCCATGGCTCACAGAACACTTTTCCCAATGCATTTCTTCCCCAATTGCTTTGGGAAATGATAGTGCTCTTGTTCACAGACAGCCAGCTGTGACCTGTTCTGCCCTAGAGCTTTCCTCCAGCCTTCTTGAGGATATATTCTCACCAGATACAAAGACTTTTATAATGCTTAGGACCTGTAGTGCTTGATTTGGGCAGGTCTTACTCAGACTTCATTAGGATGATGTTAAAAAAAGAGCTCAAATCTGCCTTTGAATCTTAAAAAAGTCTCTCTCTCTCTTTTTTTCTTTCTTTCTTTCTTTCTTTCTTTCTTTCTTTCTTTCTTTCTTTCTTTCTTTCTTTCTTTCTTTCTCTGTCTCTCTCTCTCTTCCTCTCTCTGTCTCTCTCTCTCTTTTTCTGTGCCTCCCTCTCTTTCTCTCTGCCAATTTTATTTTTCTCCTTTCCTTGTTTAGGATGCCATTAGCAGAGCTGTAAAGTCACTACGCTCTTGCCAAGAAAAGGTCCTTATGCTAACATCTGTGTTCAGAAAGTGAATATTAGAGGACTGTCAGCCCTGATGCTGATTTCTGATGCCTGGCATCTTGCAGTGATTTCCCTCACTGTAAAGCCAATGCAAAACTCTCAAGTAACAATATTTTAGTCAACTTTGCATTCCACTTGCACTCATTTCAGTTACAACATATTTGACATGGAAGGAGAAGCTCGTCTGTTCTATGGGAAGTTTGTAATGTACCAAACTGTTTTTTGAAATCTTCATGTAAACCATTATGACCCTGTCTGAAATTCTATGTATTAGTAGCAAAACTTGAATTTACTTGAAGAAAATTACAGTAGCGAAGGGCATATTTGTAAATTATAAATAAGAAAACACTATAATTCAAAAATTTTTAGACTTATGTGGTATTTTGACCTTGTTATGTTCCTGGAAAAAAAAAGGCATTTAGATTGTTTAGTTATTAGTCTTTAAAAGTTATATTTGTAATACTTTTGCACAAGATCCCTATATCTCTGTATGCTAGAGGTGCACACTCCAGACAATATGTATACTGCATCTTTTCTAATCCAAGTACATGGAAAGACTACACAGTCAGTAATATTGCAGACTACTATTACTGCAATTTATTTTTCCTGTACTACTGCAAGAAATGTCACACAACCTGTAACATGCAAAGGCAGAGGAAAAGTTACTGTCCCTGCACTAAAGATCTAACACAGAAAAGAGAAATGATCTTGTGAAAATTACTGTATTCTTTTGAGAATTGCAGTCAGTATAGTCCAATACAGCCTTTCTACATTCCTTCCATAAACCCATTAACCATGCTCTCCCTAAAAGAACATCCCACATACTGTGTCATCTTTCATCGCATTCAAAATTACTCATTTATCCCTCTGACAATGGACAGGCAAGAACTACAAATGGATTCTAAACTTGACAGGAGTATATTCCTAAGCTCCCAGGAAAATGTTCTTGTCTGGATATGGGAATATTCGAAAAAAACAAGAACTCTTAAGTGTCTTTCCCAGAGCATGAAATCTGAGATTGTGATGTATTTTCTCTTATGACATTAGAAGATTATCACAGTATTGCAAAGGCAGCATAGTGGACAACTTCAAAAGTGAGGTTCTTAAAGATGAAGAAAGTTCCTATGTAAGTGTTCCAAAATAACAAAAGCTGTATATCAGCATGTGATTTTGTTGAAAGAAAGACTCCAAAGCAGCTTTCAAAGGCCCACTCAGCACCTGTCTGCTACTTTAAACACCAGAATTTTTACAAAGTGTGCCCCTAGAGCTCATACTACTTTCCATTTAAATCTGAATAAGCCTACTTAGAGAAAATAGGCAAAAACTCTCCCACAAGGCACTATTTTTAGGTAGGATTCATTACATAGTCACTATTTTCCTCAAACAATGTTAGTGGTGACACCCTAGCAGATTGCATGAGCTGCCTTTATTCTCAGTTATGACAGTGTAAATCAGAAATATCTCCACTGACCTCATTGGAATTCCAGGAGTAAAGGACTGGTGAACTGACTTCTTGGCATCTGCTTACAATAGCTTTTATTAAACCCTCTGTGGGGGTCACATAAAAGGGACCAAGTTGTTCACAAGGATAGGAGCAGAACAGGTATAATTAAACAACTATTGGAGAAGTATTCCAGGTCACACACACAAAGTCATTTCTCGTTTTTCAAATAATTGTCACAGAGTGAATGGGAGAAATTGCAAAAAAACCCCATATTTTCTTAAGCTGAAATATCAAACTATTGAAGGAATAAAAAAGATAAGGAAACTAGAAGACATATAGATGTAATAAATCATGACCAAGACAATATAAAATTACTGGCATACATTTAAAGAATACTGAACATTAAAAGCAGAATTGAAGACCTGACACCAAATTATTGTTAGTTTAGCAATATGGATGGACTAGTTGCCGTAAACATTTTGCTATCAAAACCCAAAACAGGGGGTATAGAAATAGCAGTCTAGTTGTCTGAGGTGACTTGGGATGGCCAGAAAGGATTTCCTTTCGCAGATTTACAGACATAGTTCCATCAGTGATAAGCAGACAGCTAGAGCAAGTGAAACCTCTGCAAGTTTGCACTAAGATGAGTAGTGCAGCTGACACTCCTTAGGGATAGGATGCCATCCAGAAGAACATGAAGAAGTTTCAGGAGGGGGAGGCCACGAGAACTTCCTGAGGTACAACAAGGTCACGTGCAAAGTGTGGCATCTGGGTTGGAGCAATCCCCAATACCAGAAAAGGCATGGGGATGAATGGATTGAGAGCAGCCCTGCCGCAAAGGACTTGGGGGTCCTGGTGGATGAAAACCTGGAGGTGTCTTGGCAGCTCAGAAAGTAAACCAGGCTGCATCAAAAGCATTGTGGCCAGCAGATCAATGAGAGAGGATTTTATCTCCAGATATGATCACCAGGGATTTTATTGCCAGAGTTGTTTTTATCTCTCCTCTGCTCTAGCGAGACACCCCCTCGGAGTGCTACACCCAGCTCTGGGGCCCTCAGCACAGGAAAGACACGGACCTGCTGGAGTCCGGAGGAGGGCCGTGAAGATGATCAGAGGGCTGGAGCACCTCTTCTATGAGGAAAGACTGGAGAAGACAAGACTCCAGGAAGGCTTATTGCCACAATTAAGTACTTACTGGGGACTTTTGAGAAAGGTGGAAACAGACTTTTTTGTAGGACATGATGCAACAAGGCAAGGATAGATTGAGTCGAGATAGGTGAAACACTGGAACAGTTTGCCCAGACACACTGTGTATATCCCATCCCTGGAAGTGTTTCAGGTCAGGTTGGACGGACCTTTGAGCAACCTGGTCCAGTTGAAGGCATCCCTGCTCATTGCAGGAAGGTTGAACTGTTAGGAGAGGAAGAACATACAATCACACAGAGGTGATTATACGAAGGTGCTTTTTATCGGGCACCTGGGGCACAGGGCAGTCCTGA
>VWZV01012786.1:0-24298 GCA_013397155.1 Irena cyanogastra | reverse complement strand
ACCTTAACCACTTTTTCAGTGACTTACAAGAGTAACATATGAAAATGGCTAATCAATATGGGTTCCAAAGTTCCAAGAGTTTTTTTTGGCGCAGAATAAAACCCACATAATGACAAGGTGTAAATAAATGGAATTTACTTCCATCTTCCAGTTATTTTGATAGAATCATGAGAGCTTGAGACAAAAAACATGAGTTTTAATAATAAACCAGATAGACTCATAGAAGCTAAATCTATCTAAGGCAACATGAATGAAGACTGACAGACACATAAAAGGAGATATTAATGAAGTCTATTGGTTTAATTTTCTTCAGAATTAACACAGAAATATATGTTTATTTGTAAGAACTAAATACATTTCATTTAGCTAAAGATGTGCAATCAGGAAAGTATGATTCTCTACCATTGCTGAAAAACTAAAAAGGACAATAGCAACAGTTACGTTCATTTTGTAACTTCTGTCTACAGCAATCATATTAGCTTGTGTATTAGCAGTATAATCAATCAGTACATTGATGTTAATTAGCCTGCAAATCATTTGTTCTGAACTAATTGAGTTTGTCTTCTACAGTTCTTCACTGCTGTGGTAGATCATCAAGCAGTTCAGAGTTTGGCGTGGTCTTTTAGGATCATTTCCAGTTTCTGGCTCAGCATGATGTTCCCCTTCACTTTTAGTTTACCAGAAAAGAATGCCTAAAATAACAGAAGAAGAGGAAAAAAAAAGTATTCAACTGTTTACTCACAAACCAAAGAGTTACTAGAACAAAACAAGAAGCTAAAGAATGGTTGTTTAGTACTCAGGAGAAAGCCTTCAGCGCACAATGCTTAATGGTATTCAGTTAATTAAAAAATCCTGTTCAATCCTAATATCATCCAGAACAAGATTTTTTTATCTATAGTGCAGACAAGGCCAAGTCAGTCACTCATGGGAAAAAATTAAATAAAACAAATACAAAGCAACTTCAGTGGCCTCTGTTACCCTTCCACACTCAGCACAGAGGACTTCTCCAACTGTAAGATAAATGCCTTCACAGAATCTGATGGCAAAACTTCAGCAGGGCACAAAAATAAAGCTCGCAGCATCATCCCCTCACACTACAGACATCCATATATCATTATAAGAAATTAAAAAATGGAATGAAAAGGCTATACAATGAAAATTAAAGACCTAATGAAAATGTAAGCTACAAACTCAAGTTTGTAACAAATACAAAAATAAACTTGCACAATGTATTACACACATATGCCAAAGAAATGCAATGGCTTTATTCACAGCATATTATAACAAACAGGAAATAAGCAAGATTTTGTTGCATTTGCAAAGTCATAAATCAATCAGTATTTTCACTTCACTGCTGCTATATTACATTTGTATTCTCTCTACTTCGAAGAGCTGTATACCCTGTTTCAATCTAGTCTGTATTTTTTTAAAACTAGTTTTGCTTTGCTATGGCTTTGCAGTTTGAAAGCTTTTTGAAAGTTCTTTAAATGTTCTTTTGCATAGTTCCATTAGCTTGAAATACATTGAAATAAAGAATAGAGAGAGCCAGCAGAAAGGAAATTGAATAGATACTTTGAGCTTCTTTAGATAGAAAACTTCACAGAAACTCAAAGGGAACACTAATCCCTAAACATAGATGATGTTTCTGAATTGCAATCACTGTTCTTTAGCATCCTGATGATTACACATCAACATCTTGTTAGTTTATGCTTTATGCCTGCTGTATACAGAGGTTCACAAAGGATTTTACTCATGTGGTATGTAAGGCTTATAAAAAACATTCACTGTGATCATTAGTCTCCAATTTACAATCAAAGTCTCCAACAACTTCTGCTTGGGATCAAAGAAAAGGAACCTTCTGATACATGATGAGCTTAATTAAAGTTTTCATTTGCTCAAGCTTTAATCTGTAAGCTGACAAATTTGTGACAGTTTAATTTACTTTTACACAAGACATTTTTATTAGTAAAATTAGTAGTTTTAAACAGCTGATTACTCCAAGAAGCTAAAAGTGCAGACCCAGATTACAGGCCTTTCTTAAATCTTTATTTCCCTGAAAAATATCCTGGTTTGGGTGAGTTTCGACCATCTACATGCATGCATTGTCTTGACATATCTCTGTGCTACACTACTAGCAATAAATCAGACCACTGCAACAAACATCAACTTCCTAAAACTTGACAATCCAAACAGCCTGAATGATCAAACTGACAAACTTAAGCATGCAAATTGTATACTGTGAAGTACCAGGAAGTAAACAAACTCCTAACTTTGTACTGCCAGGCTTTATGTCACAGAATTACAGTATAGTCTGAGTTGGAACCAGAAAGATCATCTAGTCCAACTCTGAAGTGAATGGTCCATACAGGTATTGAACCCACAACGTTGGTGTTAC
This sequence comes from Irena cyanogastra, assembly GCA_013397155.1. Lineage (NCBI taxonomy): Eukaryota > Metazoa > Chordata > Aves > Passeriformes > Irenidae > Irena > Irena cyanogastra. The sequence goes on along the minus strand of VWZV01012786.1, from coordinate 21,903 downwards.
CAGGGCCCTGCTTTAGCCCTTTGTGGTTATCTCTGTCTTAAGATGACAAAGATGGCATAAATGCCTCCTCACGCTTTCTGGCTAATTCAGTATACGGTACTGGTGTGCTTACACCTCATCTGACTCTTGCCTCCACTGTCATAAAATCCCAGGGTTTAGGACTTCAGAATGAGGACAGTCACGAACCACAGCTTGATGTAAGGCAAATAGTATGTTTACATACAAGAGAGTATGTCTGTGACACCCAGGCTTTACCTTTTGGGGGTTGATCTTTTGTTGTACTACATCCATAAAATCCTCGTCTGAGAGAGTGAACGTAGTATCAGCAGAATTTCTGGCAGGTCCTCGATACACTGTTCCAGAGCCATTCTTTAAGTCAATTGCTGAGAAGCAAGAACAAAGATGGTTTGATTTAAAAAAAAAAGATAAAATTTTCAGGCTTAAGAACAGTACTTTCCTTATCTATTATTAAAAAGCATCCAGTCTAAGCTATCAGCTACTTAGAAAATAAATAAAGTTTAATTCTTCTTCATCAATGAAAGAAAATAAAAAATTATTCCTGTACTGAAGGGGAGGGTGTTTACAGCAAGGACTTTAAAATTCTTGCAGCAAAAGTAAAAACTGTTTTCAAATGACACTGAAGATGCACAAGGTACTAATTAGTGCACTTACTGCAAAAATGTTCAAGTTAGCAATAAAGCTCTAAAGTTCAAAACCAGCATCCTGTAGTTAGAAAAGGCAAATGTAGTGGTGCTCAAAGACACTGCTGCATTTTCCCTGGTCTGTCCCCCAGGCAATATAATATAGCCTATTCTGCTTCATGCAAGGAGTGTTTAAAGCCTTGCCAATTATCTGTCTTTCTTTCCTGGAAAGACAAGAATTCCTCCAAGTGTCTGTAGCTTCAGAGTGCTCTTCTCCCACACCACATGACCTCCCAAAATAATCTACTACAAAGCTAACACTATCAGGTATTGTGTCATTTGTTTAGAAGAGTATTTTGACAGGATGTGCTCTGCCAAGTAATTCTCAGATTTTGTGAATTCCCGACTTTCCTTTACACCTTTGCCTCTTGATCCATCACGGCCCCATCCCACACATTATTTATGTGGATATTCCCACGACGACACAGCATCTCTAGTCACAGAATCATGGATGAAAGTGGGTTACTCTTCACGGACAAATTTTAAGGCCTTTGTCTAACCATGGAGCCTTATTTCTGCATAAGCTATCTTATGTGGAACTCTTTTCCAAATAATTTTTTGAGAGGGTAAAGGGAACTACAGAGAATGGAAGTAGCTTTAGTCTATTTAAGTCTTGCATTTAAGTAATGTTTATCCGGTTACAACTAGAAGGGGACTTAAATATACAATATTGCCCAGTGAGAAGTGACACACTGGATTATTATTTTCCAGTTGATTTTAAGGTAAATTATAATTCCTAGAACTGATTTCATGCGTATCACTAACTTCAAACAATATGGGAAGAAATTAAAAAAGGTTACTGAGCACCAGATGAATCATCTGACCATTTGTGTTGGTAGGGAGGGGCTCTGTAACAACATCCTCATGACCCAAAACAGTTACTATATAGTCTAACATATCTGAGCCTTTAACATTGCTCCTGTGGGTTATGCAGGTACAGACTATTATTAGGAAAAAAAAATAAAAAAAATAACCTACTGAATCATGAAATGCAAGCTACACACACCAACCAAAGTCTAAGAGTGGATACCAGGTTTCAGACAAAGTTAACCAGGCCTAACTGTCCATGTGCCTTTAAAATACATCTCTACCCAAATGTTGCTAATGTTAGGCACCATATCAGTATAGCCTCACTGCTCCCTTTGAGACAAACAAGCACAACAGATTAATTCACAAAACACAGACATGGTGTCTAGGATGCCTGCAGTTCCTAACCAACTGTTTTGAATTACTTCTGGACCTTAGGAATCCCTTTTTGTACTTCATTCTGCTGGCATTAATTTTTTTCCTGTCCCTACCATTCCTACACTGCTCCAGAAGGGACCCAGACACTGAAAGCCCAACACACCATCTCCCTCCCAAGACACAACTTCTCCTTCTTCACTAAGTACTGGCTGAAAAGAAATTTTTATATACTTTATTGATAATACTCATCCATCAGACTCACCAGTGTCAAGTTTAGATGACAAGAACAATTAAATAAGTGTAGTGACTCAGAAAAGTTCTCACAACCCTTAAGCTTTATTTTGAATATACTACATAATTAACAGCTGTTACATTGTTGTACATTAATTACTTAACATTATTACAGTCCTTGTTCTCCTTCTCCATTTCCTAAGCAAATCCCAAGGCCATAATTTACCAATCAATATCTACAATTAATACTAACCTCTCAAAGCATATGCCACATTGCATAATCGTGGCACCCATAATGAAGGCAAATCTTTCATGTTTACAGAACCACAGAATTATTAAGGTTGGAAAAGACCCACTACCTTAACAACTGCACCACAGCACTAAATACCACATACAATAGTTTCTTGAACACTTCCAAGAATGGTGACTCCACCCTTTCTGTGAAGAAATTTCTCCTGATGTTCAACATGAACCTCTCATGCTGCAGCTTGAGGATGTTTCTTCTTGTCCTGTCACTGGCTGTCCTGTCCCAGAAGCAGCAGGAGAAGCCAACCCCCACCCGGCTACAACCTCCTTTCAGGCAGTTGTACAAAGCCACAAGGTCTCCCCTGAGCCTCCTTTTCTCCAGGCTAAGCAGCCACAGCTCCCCCTCACAAGACTTGTGCTCCCTCCCCCAGCTCCATTGCCCTTCTCTGGACTCACTCCAGCACCTCAAAGTCTTTCTGGTTTTCAGGGTCCCAAAACTGGACACAGCACTTGAGATGTGACATCACAAGTGCCAAGTACAGGGGGGACAACCACTGCCTTGGTCTTGCTGGCCACACTATTGCTGATACAGGCCAGGATGCCACTGGCTTTCTTGGCTATTTGTGCGCACACTGGCTCATGTTCAGCCAGTTGTCATCTAAAACCCTCAGATACTTTTCCACTGGGCAGCTGGCAGCTTTCCAGCCACTCTGCCCAGCTTGTGGCACTGCTTGGGGTTGTTATGATCCAGTGGCAGGACCTCGCACTTGACCTTGCTGAACCTCATCCAACTGGCCTTGGCCCATCAACCCAGCCTGCCCAGATCCCTCTGCAGAGCTTTCCTACCTTCCAGCAGATCAACATTTGCACTCAAACTGGGGTCATCTGTGAACAGACTGATGGGACACTCAATCCCCTCATCTAGACCAACAAGAAGATATTAACAATATTAAATAGGACCGGCCCCAACACTAAGCCTTGGGCAGCACCACCTGTGACTGGCTCCACCACTCCATGGGCCTAGCTATCCAGCCGATTTTTTACCCAGCAAAGATTATGCCTGTCCAAGCTGTGGACTGCCAGCTTTCCCAGGAGAGTCCTGTGGGAGACAGTGCCAAAGGCTTTGCTGAGGTGAGTCACCTGGTCATAAAAGGAGACCAGGTTGGTCAGGCAGGACCTGCCTTTTCTGAACCCATGCTGGCTGTGATCCTGGCCTCTTGGTTTCCAGATGTGCTCAGTGATTGCAATCAAGACGATCTGCTCCATAACCTTGTGGGGTACCAAGCTCAAGCTGATCACCTCAAATCCTTAATCCTACCTCAAGTTAACCCCTACTACTTACTAGAAATTCTAAGCCAAAAAAAAAAAAAAAGGAAAAAAAAAAAGGAAAAAAAAAAAGAGGACCAATCTCGTGGTACATTCTTTTCCCCAAAATGTAAAAAAGTTTATTTCTACTTCCTCTGGATTCTTTTAAAATAACATTAAGATTTTTGATAAGGAAGAAAAAAATGATAAAAATACTAAGCAGCCACAAAAGCACTCGGTGACAGCAAAACTGTCTTTTCTACAAAACATGGAGAACATTCTACTGTTACTCGATCCATCCCTTTTCATAGGCTTCATCATAAATGAGTATGCAAGTAGTTAAAAAAAAAAAAGTGTCACTGTGGAGAAAGAGTGATCCAAAATACATCAGATATTAGTATTTAGAGAAGGAAAGTAACTCCCCACCTTATTAAGAATGATAAACTACCACAAAAACTTGCTCATTCAATTTTTTTGCAGGGCAGAAAAACAAACAGAAGGATTAGAAACATACACAATCCACCTTCTTCCCTCCCGACCTGCAACTAGCCTAGAATACTGAAAAGACAATTGAGACTAAACTAGAGCACCAGCTCGTGGACAAATAAACTAGCAATGAAAGAAATAAGCTGAATGCCAGAACAGGTTCCAAGCATCAGAGCAGAAAAATCCTAGCCTTCCAATGACCAGAGAGAGTGCTCTCTCTTGTTTGCCCTCTAGAATATATTCTATCACACATCTGGCAAAAAAGTAGAATCAAGAAGTTCAGGTGAATGACACGCTAGTTTTCCTTCAAATATTTGCTTTTCCCTTGATACGCAGGTATTATATTACAATAATTTAAAATCTATTAATTACTATCATCAAAAAGATGCTGTTGTCAGAGACAAAATAAAAATAGGAGAAAATTCACGTATATAGGAGTTAAAACACTAGATAAAACAGTAGACATTGACATTTTATAGCAGGTTGACAAAAACCTAATATGTGCGGTATGGATTTTATTTTGACTATGAAGAGTGCCTTACCCTTTCTAGGAGAAAAATATTAACAGTCAGACTTTTATTTGTTTGGTTTGGGTTTTATTCTGCTTTACAGTGTGTAAATAAGGGCAATACAAGACTCAACATCTAACTAAATAAAAACAAGTATTACCCACTCTTCACTGCCTGAAGTCATATTGCATCATAATTATTGAGCAATTTCACCTTAATTTATCAGCTGTTCACAACCAACTACATGTAACGGTTTCTTCCCAGTTCTCATAACAAAGTTTTATTCTTCTGAGAACTGGAAAGGAACAGAAACATCTCCTGCCTTCAGCACTAACTTCAGAAACATAAAGAAAAACAACAGATGGGCAAACTCTTCTGAGTACTGTTCTGGAGTGCCATTAACTATCAGCCAACAGTTCTCAACAGCACTGTCTTTTCTCTATGGAAAGCAAAACCAAAATGAAACCTTAACTTGTAACCTAAATTTGTATTTTATAATGCCTGAAAAAAAGGCAATTGTTGTATAGTAACACACGTGCAGGAGAGAGCAAAGCATGCTTTAGGTAGTGAAGGAAACTAGAAAAAGCTGGGGTGGGTTATCAATTAAGGTTATTATTAAAAAGTGAAGGTAGTTTCAGTACCACTACACTTATTTCTTAGGTTTTGATACTTGCTTTATCTCTTTTAAAAGGATTTTCGGCATCATCTTGAATTAGAACAGCTTGTTTTTATACAGAAATACCACTAATTAAGGCCAGTTGTCAGGGATCACAGTTCAACATTGTTTACACAGCAGATGAGCTGTCCAAAATTTCATATCCTGAGTGCAGTCAATTGCACTACACCTCCTCATGGCTTCACATCATCCACAGAGAACTACATAAAAGGAAAGGCCACTGCTGGTTAAACAGACTAGTATTATAATACTAGTGCCTCCATAAAGATGTCTCTCTGTAACAACGAAAGCCAAATTCAATTCACAAATTTCACTTCACTTCTAAAATTCCTGGTTTACTTCAGAAAGTAGACATCAGAATGCCATAGATGCAGTTAGCACACTATAAATAAATGTAAATATAGTAAAAAAAGAAAAAAAACAACTTTTTGTTCCTTTAAGTTTGAAAAATACCAGATTGGTTGCATACACGAGAACAAATTTCACAGGATCAGAGAATCATTAAGGTTGGAAAAGATCTCTGAGATCACTGAGTCCAAGTTTTAACTGATCAATACCTTGACAACTAGACCATGGCACTGAGTGCCACACTCAGTTACTTCTTGAACACCTGAGGGACAGTGACCCCAGCACCTCCCTGGAGAGACCATTCTTTCCAGGAAGAAATTCTTCCTGATGTCCAACATGAACACCCCATGACGGAGGTCCATTTTTGCTGGTCCCGTGATTTCTTATCTGAGAGACCAACCCCCACCTGGCTACAGCCCCCTTTCAGGCAGCTGTAGAGAGTCGTAAGGTTGCCACTGAGCCACCTTTTCTCTAGTCTAAACACCCCCAGCTCCCTCAGCTGATCCTCACAGGACTTGTGCTCCAGACCCTTCCCCAGCTCCATTTCCCTTCTCTGGACTCACTCCAGCACCTCAAAGTCTTTCCTGAACTGAGGGGCCCAGAAATGGACACAGCACTCAAGCTGTGGCTGCTATGGCTGCTGCTTTCTCTCATCTGCTGCTTTCCCAGATCTGAAGAGGCTGAAGGACATTAGCAGAAGATGCTGTGTAAAAGTGATAAGTCAGAAAATTGAAACACAAGACAGAACAACTATATATCCAATTAAGTTACAGAAAGAGGCCTATCAGTTAGCCCAAAAGATGCAGAAACACTGTTTGTAAAGGCCTAGAAGGCCCTTACAAAGAGAGGCCTAAAAAAAGATAGATAATGAATTAATTCACATCAAGTCATGGCTTAAAACAAAAAAAAAAAAACTACGCCAAAATAATATTCCTCCTCACACATGAGCTGTTTCAGTGATAACTTGCCAATAATTTTGATCATACACTGAAATAGTATGTAATATTTAGCTACGTGAACCAAATTGTGAATTAATCTTAATGTCGTATTTTCCTTTTTGCTTTCTTGTAGCTATGTGCATCATGGGATTGACCCTCAAAAATGGCAATTTTACTTAGAAATGATAGAAAGATAATTCAGAATTGATCTAATCTAGCAGCACAACATTTACAAAAACGATTTAAAGTTCTTGCACACAGAAGATCAACTAATAACCATCAGGCCAAATTTAAAAGTACAGTAATGAAGTGTAATTCTATTGACTGAGTTGAGTAACATTAAAATCTGAAGCACCTTTGAAAATCAGTCAAAACAGTGACACAGAAATAAATTCCAACTATAGCAAAGGTAACATTGTACTATCTTCAGTTCTCAAAAAATTAATTTGTCAAAGGCTAAAATTTCTAATTGTGTACAGAAGCTTACCTTTCATTAACAACTGAAAAAGTCAAGCATTCAAGTAAGCAAATGGCATTGTCAATGCTATATATTCTGAACTGACTGCCATTAGTCACCTGTATTACAGAAGTCTTGTTAATGACCATAGAGAGATCTTGTAAAGATCACAAAGCCAGAAATCTTTTGGATTATTGAGATTATCCTAACTACAAGAAAGCTGTCTTCCTTTGAATGTAAACTCACAAACTACCATCTTCTTCTGCACTTACCATGGAAAATGAATTATACCAGCATCTGCTAGAAGAGACACTTGAATACCGAATAATAAGGTAACATTTGCAAACATGCAAAAAGAATAAAGCTGGCAACTGCTTATAAATCTCAAGTACTTGCCTCTGGGAGGTCTTTTGCTTTACGTTTGTTTGGGTATATGCTTTTTAATGGCAGGAAAGTGTTTTCAGATATTGCCCAAACAAAAATTTCATCATGTGGATTCATATATGCTCACCATACCTTGCCATTAAAAATGTGCCATTGGAGTTAAATAGACATCAAAAATAGTAGGCTCTTGATCCATGTAGGGACAAACAGCGAAGGCTGACACTACAGTGAGTTTTCATAGCTATGTTCATATTTACAACATGAAAGTTTAATATTTACACGATTTGTAGCAGTTAACTATTTTAGTACTAACCAACTCCTGTTTTCTTCATCCAAAAAGTACTTGAAATCTAAAGGCACACAAAAATATTCAGAAAACACAAACAAATACAGAAATAGGATGACACTGAAAGTTCTTTCCAGAAAAGTGATATACGAAGAAGTACTAGCATACCAATACTCCCAAAAGGAAAAGTAAACAACATTTTCTACAGACACCCTGCTGGGTCACCTAGATATTCAGCCTTACATATTTACTACACCACAGAGACTACAGTAATTCGTATATAGCTTTAAGGAACTGACCACACTGTAAAAATTTTCACAGTAACTTTTCCAACCTTCTGGAAAAGTTTCATTTCAGGTCTTAATAGCAGTCAGCAGCGGGAAATGTTTAATAGATTAGCTCCTCCAGCCTCCATCCCACAGGGTGCTTTAAGTTTTTTTTCTAAGTTCCTATAATAGTACAGAAAATTTTCACTGCAACAGAAGCAGAGGGAACAAGACAAACAAAAGCTATGTCTATTTAATCCCTTTTAGCTAGAGACAAATGAACAGGAAGAAAGCAGTACCTTCTTCCTACTGCTTCAGTAGGAGAAGCAGGAGAGGACAAAAGGCTGACTATTGATTTATTCAAAGCAGGAGCACTCTCTTGTTCTGAATACAATAGCAAAAACATTCACCTGTTTCCCTTCTAATAAAATGTGATCTCATGAGGCAGGTAAGGGCACAGTTCAGACCAAAATCTCTAAGTGTGCTTGTTCTGCATTCAGCAATTTGCAGTTTTAGAACATCCTGAGTGAGAAATTTTATTCATATCTTGAAACACCCCTCAGCAGACTTCTCCTCCATTGACTTGTCCCTCTGTTCTCTGGACATACATAATACTGAACTTAGGAGATCAATAAAGCAATTCCAAAGTTAAAGCCAATTATCAATCAATCTGAAACAGTTTTCTAGTTGTTATTATAAACATGACCATCACTTGTATCAAATTTAGTTCCACATGAAACAATAGACAGGACTGGTGTGGAGTACAGAGTGATTGCCCAGCAAACACAAGTTTCCATTTCAAGTATTCAGGAGTTTAACCGATGCACTTCTAATTATCATCTAAAAAGGTAAGCAAGAATACAAGTAAAACTTTGCAAGTCTTCTCTCCAAGTTCTAACCATGTCCATAATTTAAATGATTTAACACAAAAATGGAAAACTGCAGACAGTAGAAATTATTAAAAGCAGTAATGAATTTTAAGACAGAACATCTGAGTTGGATTATTCAGTATTTCCCTTGTCTCATTTTGATGTATAGGCAATCAGCCTGTATAATCTACACAGGTCTATTCATAATATTTATTAACTTCTATCCAAATGGAAATCACTCTTCATCCCTTAAAAACTGCTTAAAAAGCAAGGCAAGAAGAACACAACTATCCTGACTGATCTATTATAATATTTTTCCTGACATTTAAGAGCAGTCTTGTTACTCAGAATCTCTACTGGTTAACACTAGGAAAGGATTAAGTGAAATTATAGAGTTCTAAATTGCTCAACAATTGCCTGTAGATTGNAAAAAAAAGAACAAAAAAGAAGTCTAAGCAACAGACTTGACCCAAAGACTTTCATTTCTCCACAAAAAGGCCTGGAAGTTACAACCTCACTGAGCTTTTTCCCTTTGGAAAATCTTTACACTCCACCAATAGAGCAGTAGACATGTCAATTAGAAAACAAAAAAAAAATTCAAAGATAAAAAAATCTATCCAATTAATAAAATTAGATTTGGAGTTGGTTTCAAAAATACATATCTTTATGAAGAGATCAAAGGAGAATTTAAGAAGAAAAGCTTTTTGAGGAAGAAGCTTTCCCTCATCAGACCACTTCACATAATTCTACTGTTCATTTAATCAGGAAAAAGTTCTGCTGTGACCCATTGCTATCATAGGCTTTAGTTTCCCATCATCAACCAGTCCCATGCCTAAACTATGAGAAATCACGATTATGCCTCCATTAAACCTTGATCTCAGAAAGTTTAAATGGAAACAAATTGGGCTGTATTTTCACTGAAGTGGCAAGAACAATGCAGTAGAAATAATTACTTATTTTTTTTAGATCAGTTATCATGTACATCACCAGCAGACTAATTACTGCAACACTCCTACTAGGGTAATTTAGCATGCTTTCCTAAGTGCAGTGGGAATCCAACCTAGAAAATGTAAATAGAAATGCACTGAAGTTCTAAAGAATGATGTAGCCTATGCCTACATCTAAATAGACAAGTTACAGAAGTATGTTCTTAGAAAGGTTAGTACCTGCAAACTTTATCTGACCTCCTTGTCATTTGTGCACCCAGAACGCATTCAGACCTGTAGGTCCCACTGCATATTCATCTACCACACTATGCTTAGTTACAAGCTATCAGTTTAATTAGAATGATTACAATTAATCCCACTTCTTAATAAAATGCATTGGGGTACTATATAAGCACTACAACTTACTCCACTGCATTGCTGTTTTTCCATCTTTAGTGATGTCCCACTGGAATACGGCGTTTACTTTCTTTACCAATTCATTTCCCATCTGTTTCACACGACGACCAATTTCTTCAAACACAAGGTTACTCTGCAGTCCTTCAGTCTTAAAAAAAACAGAGTATGAAGAATTTAAAATTGAAACTTTTCTAAAAGGTACTGAGTATGTCACTTTCCAGCACACAATGCTTAAACTATGCATAGCAGAATTATTAAATGCAGTTGAGATTTCTTCTACCACAAAGTAATCACCTCTAGCCAGCATCAGCACTAAAGGATACATTCAAGGAGAAAATGCTTCAATTTTTCATTTAAAATTATTTCAAATCTTGCTTTTATAGTTTTTGTAATTTATCATTACAATTTAAGAACATGGTTTTTTAATAGCGCTCTAAGAGTTTCTAAATTGTCCTTTTTTTCCTTTGGAGGATAACCGCTGCCACTTTTTCCACAATGAATGTTATGTTAGTTTTCAGAACAAAAAAAAATGTTTTTACCAGTACATTACTTTGACATAAAAGATGTCCAAAACATACTGCACTATGGATACAGTCAAAACCCCAGTGCAGACAAAATTTAAGAGTGGGATTAGGTACATTTATATTTCCAACTTTTCCAAGCACATTATTTTGCAAGCCTTCCACTGTCTTTCTTTTAACAAACATTTTTACTGGACAAAAGGCTACACTTCAGGAAGCCACTTCAGTGACATTTTTCATCTAACTGGAACTGGAGCAAAGAAGGTCTCAGAGCTTTAGTTGTTCGCTGTACCTTCCTGTACAGCAGAATACAAGGCTTCTCAGGCTGCTATTTTGTCACCTCTTTGGTTAAGCCTAACATTTTCCATTATATAAAAGGGTTCCCAATGGCATTTAAATTTGCCAATCTTTACTCAGTCAGGCTGGTTTCCCCTGGTGGGTGTCTGACCCTATCAGCAAATTTCTGCCAAGCACCTTAATTTCTCAGAGTAAGCTTAAAGAAAAACACCTGTTCTGCCCAAGTTTAAAAAAAATCTGAGCAGTTCAGAAAAGTTCTGATGCTTGAACTTCATTTAACAATTCAGACTGTGTCAGAAGATTAAACAGCAAAAAGAAACAGATTCCTGGATTAATCATACAATCATAGGATGGCCTGAATTGGAATGAACCCTAAAGATAATCCAGTTCTAATGCCCTTTTAGGGGGTAGGGATACTTTTCACGAGACCAAGATGCTCCAAGCCCCAGTCAGCACGGCCTTCAACACTTCCAGTGATGAGGCAGCCACAGCCTGTTGGTTTCTCTGGAAACCTGTTCCAGTGCCTCACCAACTTCACAGTAAAGAACTTCTACTTGAGATCTAATCTAAACTTATCCTCTTTTAGTTTGAATCCATTCCCCCTTATCCTGTCACTACACACTCTTGTAAAAAGTTCCTCTTCGTCTTCCTTCAGGTAATAAAAGGCCACAACTAGGTCACCCTGACACTTTCTCTTTTCCAGGCTGAACAAATCTAATTTTCTTAGCCTTTTCTCATGGGAGGGATTCTCAGCTCCCTTAATTTTCTTGATGTCCTTCCTCTGAACTTGCTCCAACAGGTCAATGCCTTTCCTGTGCTGGAGACCCCAGAGCTGGATGCGGTGTTCCAAGCAGGGCATCACCAGAGCAGAGCAATGGGGCAGAATCTCCTCCCTTGCCCTGCTGACCATACTGCTTTGGATGCAGCCCAAGTATCCCCCAATATTCTCGATTCTGTGATCAAAAGCTTTATATGAATGTCACTATCTCAGTATTTCATAAACTTCAAAGAATTAAAATTTCATAGCTTGCATGCAAGAATCAATGGGGAAAAAGCTAACAGTTTATTCAGACAAAAAATTATGCATTGCCTTAAGCAACTTTCAGACCACATTAGGAACCCAGGTCATCCTCATTATTGTGATGCCTCAGGTTTTAGCTTTTATATATTTCAGATTCTGTGCTGCTTTAGTGTGTACTTCTGAGCTTCATATTAAGGGATAGTAAGCTCTCTTCACAGAGTAGGTAGACAAAACAATTCCTTCCCTAGCTGGGGACCAAGCAAAAATGAGCCAAATTTTGGGCCCAAGAGTATAAACAATAGTGGACTGAAAAGAGAAAAACAAAAAGGATGAGACTTAAAAAGCTAAAGCTATAATTGGACAATTAAGTCCAATATGCTAATGGACCAGAACCTATAAAAGTGTGAGACCCGGTGACTGGGGGTCCATTTTTGTGACCATTTTGGGTTCATCTTGGATGTAGCCCTGGCCAGGCTCTTGTACTTGTAAAGTGGATCCATTAAGGCCTTTTAGTAAATACCTACTTTATTTTTTAACTCCATCTAGCCTCTGTTCTAGATCACCCTTCATAAGGCATCAATTGCATGTACAATTCTGTGTTTTGTGGCAAGTACGGTACCAAAGGCTTAAGGCATGCATGCATGCATGCAAGGGATTTTTTAAGATATACACAGTATAAAAAGCATATTGTGTGCCAAGCCTAACCACATGTACAAACAGCTCTCAGAGTCCTATTTCAAAATGATTCAATGACAAAACTTCTTTTCTGTGACTATATAATCTCATTTTCAGTTATGTTAATGCCTTCCTGACCCTCTCCCCATGTCTCTGAAAAAATTGAGCAAGGTCACACACATTTTTACATCCTACACAGAGCTTGATCTTCAACATCTACAAAATAATAAAGAAATCATTGTTCTACAGATACACATCCAAATTACAAGAAATAATTTCTATTTTGAGCTATGCAAATGCTCAAAACACATGGCCTGCTTTGGTACATGTCCTTCCTTGTTTTTTAACATGCAGCACAATGTTTATCCTAAGAGTTCAATTACCATCATGCACATCAAACATCAGCATCCAGTGTATCTCAAAACAACTGGAATTTTCCTATCAAACAGATCAATTAACATCTGTATCTTAAGCAATGTGCATATTAATATCTCTGAACTCGTAAACCCTCTGAATACTGCAAATAAGGTTGGTAAAGACCTAAGTTTTTTCCTGTGTTTTTCAACAAAATAAAGCCTAACTAGGCTTCTCTGCAAGACTTCCATTGCTTCCACCTACCATCAGAGGCTCTCGAGCAGAAGACTTTTCCAAGGCTGGTACTATATCCACATAGCCCCCTGCAATGGCAACTTCTCCGGTCTCCTTGATCTATATTGGGGGAAAAATACATTAAAACGGTTATTTATTTGCAGAAAGTCACAAAAGAAGGGCATCTAAGGAGTATTCCTGATATTTTAAAATCAGAGATGTAAAGAGAAAACATAAAAGTTACACAGTGAAAAAAAAAAACCCTCATAAATGTGCTGTAGTCTTGAGGCAAGTTGTTATGTTTTTCAAACAGCTCTTCAAGCAAAGTAATTATTTTCCTCTGGAGAAATTGTACCAAAATATATTGCTGGTGTTCTGCTCACAAAACAGTTGAAAAACCTTATTTACCTCCCGTGCTACAGGTTGCTGTCAATATTTCTTCATAAACAGTTCTTAGAAAGAGATTGTTCTAAAATGTTTTTCCTTGAGGTAGATATTCAGTAGTCAAGAGTCCATTTAGACAATTTCACTATCTCCACGTCTTACATTGCAACTTGCACTAGAAACAGCATTTTAAGCATTGCAGACAAGAAAGATTACAAAAAGAATGATGGAAAATACCTGAATTCCCCCCGTTTAATTTTTGAAATAGTTAATTCAAATAAGAAAATGGGTTTCAACTTGGCATTTTCTCTTTGAGGGATGTGACAAACTATACTGACTTACGGCAGCTAACAGAAGATGGCAATTGATTCACTGATAATGAATATAGAAAGGTGTATGATAAATAGCCAAGCTGGAGAAATACCAAGTATCACAGGCTAGTTTATTGCACTACATTAACTATTATTCAAATCACGCCTAACGGCTTGTCACCTGCTGCCACTGCACTTCAGACAATGCTGAAAATAGATTCAAACCACCCTCTAAAAGTTGTAAGTCCACTTGTAGTTTGATTTAACGAGAGTTTATTTCAGCATAAAGATGGCTTTAGTTGATACAAATCCAACATGCAATAAGAAACAAAATTCTGCATACTCATAACTGTTTAAGATGGTTTACTATAATCCTGTTAAACCTTGTAGTTTCTACCCAAAATCAGTTACTCCACAGTTATGGAAGAAAAAAACCTTAGCAAAATTCACCAAAACTCTACATATTAGCAATTACTAAACCAAGCATAATTACAAATTTTGCCTTTAAACACAACAGAACAACTCACCCTGTTTACAAATTTGGAAGGGCTTGGAAGCATATTATGAACTCCATTAATTAGCATGGTATATGGAAATCATCAAAAGAAAACATATGAATTCCAGAAATTCTGTCAGGACTGGGTGATAGTACCTTTGAAATAAAGCTACAGTAATTTCCAAAGCTCACTTGAGGCACCAAGCTACCTTATTTACTATAAGTAATTAGAAATTGAGAGTTTGTACACAGTAGTCTCTACATTGTTACTACTCTGAAATTCTGTAGCTGCTAACACCCATCAGGTCTGCAAACAAAATTTCCTTCCTTCAGTCAAGGTATATCCCAGAAAGCCATAGGAATACAGCATTCCTCTGTTCCTATGATGACTCTCCTTGCTTGTTTCGCCTGCCCAATTCTCCCTGCAGCTGCAACTATACCTGCTGCCCTACTGACCAATCAAAAGCTGGCTATATTTTTATGGAGATGAGCCTGCAAAACTTTGGTAACTCTCACTGCATAAGCCGAAGAAAATATTGACAAATACCAGTATCAAATCATAGGTTAGGAAAGTGAAAATGTCACATGATAAGTGACGATATTCACTTTTACTTTTTGCCCTTTACCTGGAGTTTTACCCTTAGCTCCCACAAAGTACTGTATGACATGCAAACAAGAATAGTCACATAAAATGCTAATAGCAAAGAAAACAGAATAATGCAAAGCCAGATCTCATAAAAGTGCAAACTCTGTTTTATTTCATTATGTTCAACTGCTATAAAATTTCCATTTTTAGGAAGTTGTTCTGTGTAGATGCAGCTTAATTTTAACCCAATCTAAGCTAAATCTGCAGCACACTTACATTTATAAACTGTTAAGAGCCAATTAAGATAACTAAGTATTAAAAAAAAGTTGAATACACAAAGTTATGAGTAACTCCTGAAAACAAGTACACACTGTGATGACCTGAGGATGACTGCTTTTTTATTATTTTTTATTTTCTCCAGTAGAAAAACCACAAAAAATGCACACACAATGAAAAGAGTGCTCATTTAATATGAGCACATTAAGTCCTATGATTATAATGGTACTTCTATTAGAATCCTAGTGACACCATAAAATAATAAAACTGCTTAACCCTATTTACTTCATTTCTTTACAAAGCCTTTGCCAAGGGTGTGTGGCTTAACAAGTCGTCTTTTCTTGCTTCCCCTCATATCCCCAGTCTTTTAACCAATACACCTTTCTCTGAAGCCCCCAGTGAAGAGATTGTTCCAACCTTTGTCTGAAAATGGATTCTGTTTCCTTCCTTCCACATTTCTGTTTGCAAAGTTTCCCCTGGATAGACCGGATTTGCAAAGCGAACCTAAAAGCAAAAAAAGAAAAGAAAAAAGGTGAGGTTGCAAAAAGATTTGTCTGCTATATGTAAATGCAAAGCTTAAACACACTGACTCTACTGAAATGATAAAAAGAGGAAAATTAACTCAACTACCAATATAGAAAGCCTAAATATTCAAGTAAACATACAAGACAGAGGCATTAAACACATGCAGCTGCAAATAAAAGCAATTCTGGCAGTTAAGACATCATGAAAGATTTCCCACACACTGAAGATTTCTTTTGGCACTAAAAACAGAAAAATCAAGAAAACTTACTGCAAAGAATGAGCACACACACCTTGATTGCCTTGAATCTGTTCACATCATTATTTGCAAACTGCTTCAAAACATTCCTAGCAGCAAACCCAAAGGTGCATAGTCCATGAAGTATAGGCTTCTCAAATCCTATTTAAAGAGGTAACATTTTAGCACTTTTAGTATTAGAACCTTGAATAGAGCTTCTATTAATAGCTATACCTTATTCATAGTATTTTCCTCCATTAGTGTTCTTAATCCTTTTTCTTTTTAACCTAATCTATCTCAATGAAAAAGTGTCTGCTACTATTTATTATTTTCTCTGCTTTTGGGGAAAGGAAACTGTTTTATGGCAAGCTGCACTCTTAGCACTACTGCCTGTGCTCTGTGAGACTCAGAAGTAGAATTAGTCTCTGTCTGTCGATGTGACAAAATGAAAAATAAGGAAATTAGCTGTTTTAGTACTCATGCACAGGCACACCAGACATGCAGTTAAATGGAAATATGAACATTAAGGGTAAAGAGATATTGTAATCATTAAAAAGTGGCAATACTAAGATTATTTTATACTGCCTGTTTTGAATTCCTATTCATGACTGGCCAAAGTTTTCTATTACAATGCCTGCTTTAGGAAGGAAAAGGAAAAGGAAAAGGAAAAGGAAAAGGAAAAGGAAAAGGAAAAGGAAGAGGAAGAGGAAGAGGAAGAGGAAGAGGAAGAGGAAAAGGAAGAGGAAGAGGAAAAGGAAGAGGAAAAGGAAGAGGAAAAGGAAGAGGAAGAGGAAGAGGAAAAGGAAAAATAAAACTTGCAGTGTTTTACTATTTTTCTACTGACATTTTTGTCAAGTTTTCTCACACTCTTATGCTTCGAAGGAGGAGCACAACCCTGGCACAGGATAAGCTTTATATTAGTGTCACATCTTTTTCCAGTACTGTCAAAATCTGACAAAACAAACCTTTGACAACTGGCGTCAGATTCGCAAAGGACAACAGTTAAGTTATAGAGATGCTGCTTGTATATTCTGATTCCTTTAACAAGTTGTTCTGACCTGACAAGGCAGGTAAACAGTAACTGATTACACTTGCAACAACCCATGGAATCCAGACACATTTGTCCAACTTTGGCACTGAAACCAGCTGCTTTGCCAGAACTCATATACTATTCTTGTCTGCCAATGTTTGTTTTTCTTGAGCTCTTAACAGCTTCTACACAGCACAAAATGTTCTCCCAAGGGACAACAGCTGGGAGAAAAAACAAAAGCAAAATGAAACAAACAAAAAAAGAGAAAACAGGAGAAAGTCTAGCTGGCAGAGAAATGGAAGACGTAAAAGAAAAGAAAATAAAAGAAACCACCATCAAGACAGAGATAAAAAAACCACAAGGACTCTATCCTAGCTTCGGCTGGGCTATAATGAATTGTCTTCTCTAGGAGTTTTTATAGGGCTATGCTCTGAATTTAGTGTGACAGTAATGCTGATAATACACTGATGTTTCAGCTGTTGCTACGTAGTTGTCTAACATATGCCAAACACTCTTCTGTGACCTGTGATCTGCCACCAGAGGTGCACAAAAAGCTGTAGGTAGCATGACCGAAACTGCTGACTCGAACTGGCCAAAAGGATATTCTGTATCGAAGAACCTCAAGTCCAGGATACAAACAGGAGGAAGCTGGCTAGGAGCAACTGATCACAGCTAGGGGATGGGCTGGGCATCAGTCAGCAGGTGGTAAGTGAATGTGTCGTGCATTTGTTTCTCTTGGGTTTTACTCCACACTTTTTCTCTGTTCTTTCCATTATTATTTGTAGCAGTAGCACCAGCATTAGTATTATTAGTGTAATATCTTACTTTGCTTCAGTTATTAAAGTGTTCTTATATCAACCCACGAGTTCTACCTTTTTTCCTCTGCAACTCTACTCTCCATCCCACTGGGAGAGGTGAGAAAGGAAAGGGAAGTGAAGGGAAAACCAGTGAGGGGAGAGGTAAGGAATGAGCAAGTGGCTGTGTGGTAATTAGTTCCAAGCTGAAGTTAAGCCACGGAAGATTCAATGCTGGGAAAGATGAGAATTATGAGACCAAAGGAAAGACAAGGCTAGCAGAATTATGTGTGAGAAAGAGAAATTTTGTCACACTATGTTAGATGACATGACAGAATGATAGGCCTAAAGGAATATGAGTCTGTTTTCTCACTGTAAGTATTCCAGCCTGATCATTTGGTCATTTCTTTCCCATAAAATATTTGAGTATTGACTACACTTTTAAGACCACTCTATTTTGTATACAATGGGCACTGTTCTGAAAGCACAAAGTTACCATGCAGTCAGATTACTGCACTATTGTAACATCATCAGTTTTCAGTATCTCTCATTCAGAATGTTATAGTGACATCTAGCTCTTTAAAAACTTAGTTCAATTCACCATGCAAGAAACAGAAACTACCTACTCTATTCAGAGCTCAGAAACAGCCAAATATACCCAATCTTACTTTTCCCCACTATTTTCTTCATAAAACTAATGCATACTCAAAGAAAAATTCTGCAAGCCAATCAAGTTATTTTGTATCTAGACTGAAACAAAATCAAAGTAAATGTTGCCTTCTAGTATCTGGACACAGAAGTTACAGGAATAAAGGCACAAGAATATGAACAGGCATTTTCATGTAGTATATGTCCTCTGAAACATTACCCATAGGAAGTCTTAACAATAATCCAGGAATGACCTGAATGCATTATGCTGAATGCTTGCTTCCTGTGCACACTGGTGACAATCAGTAAAAGAGCATCCACAGAGATTGTTACATGACAAGAAAGTGTGTAAATACACCCGCAGAAAAAAAGCATTTGCATACCTAGAAAAAAAAACCTGTGGAATATTCTCTACAGTAATTTCTTCTTTGACAGTACTTGCATTCACTATAGGTAGGATACTGTCATAGTTCCAAAATCCAGTGCAGTAGCTTTATGTTGAGACAAAGGGACATCTTATCTATAGTATTAATTTCATTTCCCCTGTGTGCCAGTGCTCTTTGTGTGAGGAGGTAAAAGATTTCTACTTCTCTCCTTTTGTAAGGTTTTTAAAGTATTATCATCATTATTATTTCAAACACTGGGTTTTCAATTATAAACATGTATTCTTCATCTCCATCACCATCATTAACAAACCAACATCATAAAAAAATAGAATGCTTTAACAAACCAGGGAAATCTCTTCTTGGGCTCTAGTATTTGATAATTATTACTTATGAACACAAATTTACATAGAATTATACAAAACTGAGTTAACAAACCAATTAGTATGCATTTATGAAAGGAGGTAATTTGCGAAAGTATATTAAGTGTGATCTGAACAAGGAAGCAGAGCTCTGCTCTATTTATCTTGATAAGAACACCATACAGTGATACTTCCACATTAAAAAGAAATTCATCAGGAAACTGCAGGCTAATTATTACAGATTAGTAGTCTCACATAACATAATGTTTATGATGATACCATACATATTCAGGAAAATTTCTTAAGTAAACAAATTGCTGCCTGCTTGGAGTAATCAAACTATACTACTTGCAAGGCCTGAAAATATGTCCAAAAAAGTAACTTCACAACACGATTTCAAGAAAACACCCTTTTTCATTAATTGCATCTCTTCAAGAACTAGTTAGAGCAGTCTCTGATCTGGTGCTTTGGCATGTAGAATTATGTAAATTAACAAGCTAATGTGCTGGCAAGAGGTGTAGTTAAGCATTTTTATAGGAAAGAAGTGCTAACAAGTTCCCTCTCTCCTACCCTATTGGATTTAGTGGGATTGAGTAGACTACACTGAAGAACAAAAAGTTCCACTGAGACTCACATAATCTCAAATTATTCAGATGGAAATAACTATATATCAGAGAATTTATGGGATTCCTTCAGAAGGTTTGATAGTCAATTATTTCTGCCTATGAAACAGACATTGTAAAAACAGGACAGCAGCAATAAACAAAATCTAAAGGAAAACAGGTTAGAAAGTATGTTTCCATGGTAAGTGAAGCCCAACCACCATTCCCCATTTCTAGCTACAAGAAGCAATGCTTCAAACTGAGGTGTCATGCAGAACTTGGAAGATATTTAACTGATGACTAAGAACAGCTATAAAACAAGCATTGTTTTTCCAGGTTGTTAAAGATGTACATCAAGAAACATAGATTAAAAATACATTTACATTATCCTTCATCCAAATATTGACACAATGATATCCCCATCAGCTCACCTCCAAGAGCAGCAAAACTTGGATCCATGTGTAAAGGATTCCAATCCCCACTCAGCCGATATAAGGCAGCCTGCAGATACAGAGGAGTCAGAACAAGCAGGAGCCACACAGAAATTCATGACAGATTAGGAAATATATCACAATCTATTTTACTAGTCCTTACATAATATACTCTACAACAAGGCATGTAAAATGGAAACTAATTATTACTGTTTTCTTTGACAAATTTATGCACAGTGTAAAACAGAAGTATACATACAAATTTTTTTAATAACATACAAACACAGTGTCATGTTTTTCCACAACAGATTCATCTTACAGGGATCAGAAATATGCTTAATATTTTCCTTTTAAATTATGGTATACTTCTCTCATAGCAGACTCATGGGTAGCTGATCCCAGTATCAAAAACAAATAAAACCCCAAAGTAACACTCCAAGCTTTCTAGAAGACTTTTGCTTCATGGTAAATATTCTCTTTTGTTACTTAAAAAGTAGAGAAATACAGATTTAGTGTGTTTTATATACTGTGAATGTGAATAAACCTGAGAAATTATGAAGAATATGGCTACTGTACTTCAGGTTTCTCTCCTTGTGTAGCTTTAATGTTTTCATTATCAAATCCTGTATTTGCTGTACATCTAGAGCAGCCAGTAGTCCATATTAAAAGAGATATCAAAAGCCAACCTGTGCATATTTCTGAAATAAAATCTTTTTCTCTGGTCAACAGATTACAGTGAAATCCAGTCACTAAATGATAGTGTAGTACACTTTAGTAAAAATTTCCCAGAAGTACAGTGAAAATCAGTACATCACATAAACTAATGAAGATTCCAAGAATTTAGCAGCTTAATTATGATGACATATACAAATTGAACACAGATTTAATTGAAAAAAGCTTTTAAACTGAAAACAAATTGTATTTTCATCAAGCACATTACTGGCCTTTGGAACACATTGTCAGTAAAAATTTTTTCCCAGCATTTTTCAACAATGCCATAAAAAATGGTATGTATTTATTTGAATGAGGGTAAACTGTACTAAATTCTGTTTGGAGGAAAGAAGACAGCAGATTTCTCAAAGAGAAGGATGAAAAGAAAAGATTCCCGAATGGAAGAGTTTTCCAATATACGTCTAACACTGTTTTTCCATCAAGTCTGAATCAGACATAGTAACTAGAGAGGTTCTAAACTCTTGTCATAATTTTAAACCATAATTCATTTGTTTTCTTTTTGAATCTGTTAAAACCTATCTACAGCTTTAACATTAAGCTCTACCTCTCTCTTATTTACCATAGCAATTTTCATTCATACAGCAAGTGTTTTGAGCCTGAGTTAAGGTGGAAAGTAAAGACCTTGTCACTGCTTTCTGTGAGAGCTGGAACCAGACACTAAAAACAGCGAGAAGAAAATCCTAAACTGCACCATAGCACTAGCATGCAAATCTTAGAAAGGCAAACAGTAAGCTAATACTTCTCTGTGGCTGTTTACATATTTGTTTACTAGTTTT
>VWZV01012785.1:516-16418 GCA_013397155.1 Irena cyanogastra | reverse complement strand
GAAGAGACCTTAAAGATAATCCACTTCCATTCCCTGCCATGGCAGAGATACCTTCCACTGTCCCAGGCTGCTCCCAGCCCCAGTGTCCAACCTGGCCTTGGGCACTGCCAGGGATCCAGGGGCAGCCCCAGCTGTTCTGGGCACCTGTGCCAGGGCCTGCCCACCCTCTCAGGAAAGGATTTTTTCCCAACATCCCATCTAAACCTGTAATTTTTCAGTTTGAAGCCATCCCCTGTGTCCCGTCCCTGCAGCCCTTGGCAATTGTCTCTCTCCATGCTTCCTGGGGCTCCTTCAGGCCCTGCAAGGCCACCCTGAGCTCAGCCCAAAGCTTCTCCTCTGCAGGTGAACAATGGCAGCTGTGCCAGCCTTTCCTCCCAGCAGAGCTGCTCCATCCCTCTGCTCATCCTGCTGCCTCCTCTGGGCTCTCTCCAGCAGCTCCACGGCCTCCCTGGGCTGGGCCAGGGCTGAGTTTCCAATCTCTGCATGTCTGTGTACAATATTTGCCTGAGACAAACAAACATTTCCTGGAAGTGGGAATGGAAAATGCTTTCTCTCCTTACCATCCTCTTTAGTGCGGGTGAAAATCTGCTCGCTCCTCACTCCATCCCCAGCTCGGGTAAAAGCCAACACCTGGATGCTGTAGTTGGTGTATTTTTCCAGGCCATCCAGCTCCAGGGATGGCTGGGTAGTAGTGACATTCTTTATCTCCCCCAGCTCTATGAAATAAAATAAAATAAAAAGGAATTGGAGTTATTGCCAAGTTCACTCTTCTTCCAGGTGTTGATACCTGCTGTGGAAATCTTGGGTGTCCCAGACAAGTAACGCTTCATTATTACAGAACAGCAATGAATTGAAATGAATTAAAATGAACCCATTTATGTCCTGACCTCTTACCACTTGAAGCAGACCCATTTTTCATTTTCAAACTCTTCTTTATTTTTTTTTTGCAATTTTTAAAAAGTACGATGAAGAGAATTGAAGAAATTCTGCAAGTAATGAGATTTTTCATAAAGAACAGATAACAAGAAGAGATTATTGTGAAACATCCCCTAAAGAAAAAAAATGAGAACGTCAGTTATCTTCATAAAGATTTTCTGGTTATGAGAAAGACCATTTCTCATAAGGAAAATGAAGAAAAAGTCCCCTTTATTTTAAAATATGCAGCAAGTGCTGTTGCAAAGCACTCGATAGCAGCAATACTGGCTAACAATAGATTTAAACACAGTAAAATCAGATTTACTTGCAGAAAGATGATGCACTTCATATTAATCTTTTTTTTTTTTGCAGCAAGCTAAGAAGTACAACCCATATGGCAAAAAAAAAGATTTAAACATATTTAGGGCAGCAAATAAAGTTGAATAAATAAAGAAAATCCAGTTTTAAGCATGGCATGAACATCATCTTTTGTCATCATGTTGTGAGACGTCACATAGGAGCTTAGATGTGATAATATCCACACAGGATCTGATCCAAAACTACAGGCGTCACTGTAAACATTTAATTTTATGCCCTACATGTCTATGTTTTTTCTGTACACTTCTCATACATTTTTAATCTTTCTTTTTAAAGGAATTGGTTGTTGATTTCCAAATATTTTTGAGTCTACCATTACCAGCAGGGATAATGGGCTTCTGGGTCACATTTCCACTCTAAATTCTCTTTTCCACACTAACAGGGGCCAGGATTTGCACAACTGCAGGTTAGAGTGAACTGTGCTTCTGGTGGATGAAAGCAAAAGAAGGGAGACAGCTGTGAAAAATCCACAGGGCAAGCAGGAATAAAGTCATGCGCATCTCAAACCTACTAATTTGTTTAATTTACAAGAAAAGGACATACATGGAATTATCATCACGCAGTAAATTGCAGATTAGTAAAGCATCACAATTCTCCTTTGATCCTTTCACTCAGTCTCTGCTCTGGAGCCTATTTCCCCAGGAATTATGCTAAGAGTACCAAACACAACAGAAAAAGCTGGCATGGAAATAACAAGCTTTTCCCAGAAACATTTCCTTCTTCTGCCCTCAGCTATGGAGAGGAAATGCATCCTACCAAAAAATAAGTGACAGCGTATCAAGTAGGCAAAGAGATCATCAACCAAATTATAGTGAAAACCAGGTTTGGGTTGGTTTGTTCTAGATCCATGTCACCATTCTTCAAAAAACCCAACATTCTGTAGCTGAGGAGAAATTTGCTCAGGTCGTGTTGGGTACCATGACCTGTGGAGTGTTGCAAACCCATGGTGGGAGCCTTCCCTGAGGTTCCTCCAGGCACCTTTGCTGCTGTGTTCAGGCTCTAGGAAAAACTGCTCCCTCAGAGGTAGACAAAGTTTCCTCTAAACCGAAAAGAAAAAGGAGTAAAATGCCTTCACACCAGAGCAAAAATGATATAAAGGCCACACACAGCTTTTCATTTGGTAATAGGTTGGTGTTTCTCACCTCCATCCAAGAGGTTGGCCCAGTAGATAACCCTGAACCCCTGCAGGATCCCATTCAGGGTTTCCTTTGCCAGCGTTGACCAGGAAATGGAGATGGTTTCTGGGGACGTGGCAGTGGCTTGCACATTCCCTGGAGGGCAACTGGGCACTGGAATAAGATAGTCACCATTTAACAAAACGAAAACAATTCAGTATTCATCTCTTAGCTACCCTTTACTTTCCTCTCTATCCCACCACACAGTATTTAATTAGCATTACACATTGTAACAATGCAAATCCTTTATTCTTACTTCATGTTTCTGCAAGTGCAGCTGTTTTCCCTGGAATGACTTTTGATTTACTGTTTCCCTACTTGCTGACTTGTCTTTTGATAGGCTTTTTGTTGCTTCTTTTGAACTAAGTTTGTTCTGACACTGAAATGTGTAGAACATTCTGTAAGCAATTTAAATATATTTTTTTTAAAGTTTGCAGCCAAATTTGCACCTTTGTGGACAATTCTGATGTCCCTTTAATTTGGCGGAGGGAGAAAAAAGTGGGCACATATTTAAAAAACAGGAAAAAAAAGGGTCATAATCTATTTTTGCTGATATTTAAAAAAGCTGGGGAAAATCAGACAAATCTAAGGCATTTTATGTTGGCCATTTAGTGTCAAAGCAACACAGCAGTATTAGCAACTGGCATTGCTTTTAAAGTTTGTGGCATCTTTAATTCTAAGAGGGACCCAAAACTGAGTGACAACCAAAAAAATTTCCAAGAAAAGCAAGCATGCTGGATTCTGAAGGAAAAAAATCCCATTTATTATAATATAAATATATGCCTGTGTGAGCATACTGCCTTTTGAGGTCTTGCAGCAAGCTAGGCCTAGAAATATTTAGAGTAAAAAAAAAGCTATCAGTCTTTCATGAATAGCCTGCCTCAAAATCTGTGGCTCTTGAGGACTTTAGATGTGTGATATTCCATTTTGTCCATGTACAAGTCAGATTCCAAGCTGGCACTCGTTTCAGGACACTGATGCTGATTTACTGTAGCTGAAAATCTGACTTGCATGGCCTTTAGGATTATTATTTGCTGTTACACTCCTGTAAAATATTGAACTCTTTGTTTTGGATATGGGATCATTCTCTTTTTCCACTAGAGGACTCCCTCTCATTGTTTGAGAAGTACTTTTAATGCAGTTTGAAAAAAAAAAAAATCTATATTGTTCCTTGGATTAGCCAGGGTGAATTTTGCCTGAAATAGCAATGACTTTTCTGTCATTGGATATCCTTGAAAAAATACACATCTCTCTTAAGATTTACAAGAAAGTGCAGTACAAGAGCTCTAGTTACACAGTAGATTAATTTGAAAACAGCAGTAATCCAACAAAAAATACAATATTGCTTCACCTTTCAGAGTTTCCCTTCTCAAAACTATGATGAGATCACTCTGGAGCCACTGTGATCACAACAGTTGCAAACATGTGAACACCAGAGCATTTGGCTTCCTAATGAAACTTTGGTCTCAGTCAACATCATTCACAGCAGGATATATCACATTAGTAGAGTTATTTTTATTTACCTGGTAAAATAAATTCACTCTTGCTATGAAAATCAGACAAGCTCATTGAGCAGGCTCTTCTCCTACACCTTTCTATCTAAAGACTGGTCTTTTATCATCCCTACTTTCATCATCACTAATCAAACAAGAACTGCAACAAGATAAAGAGACAGAAAATAACAATAATAACATTAATAACATGTCCCATGAGAGCTGTTTGCCAAGGACCCACCGTCCTCAAGAGTGGTGGTGATGATTTCCTGAGAAGAAGGTCCGATGCCAGCCCGGTTACAGGCCTGCACCACCATGCCATACTGGGTGAATTTTTTCAGGTTATTCAGTGTGTAAACCTCGCTGTCGCCGGTGGTGTCGATGCTGATGATGTTGAACTGGAAATTCCCCCCCGCGCTGTACTCCCGGTACCCGATCTGGTACCCACGGATAATTCCATTCTGCAAGTGCTTCTTTGGAGCCTGAGCAGAAAATGGAAAGTTACACGTTTAGTGCACACATCCAAAGTCAAATTGTTCCCCCTAAAATTTTTGAAAACAAACGTTAAATTTAGCTTTTTCTTTTTTTCCCGCTGAATGCAAGTCTATTTCTAGGCAACAATTCAAAAACACTTCCTGCACATGAAACAGCAACTTATTTCAATCATATAAATTTCAGGTGTGTCTTTTTTAAATCCGTGCTGAAAGACCTTTAAATGGTTCATGAACAGAAAAATTCAATATGGAAACATTCTTGAGTTTGAATTTATGATGTTTTGTTCTCTTTCCAGGTGAATCAATCCAAGCTGAGTTGATAAGGGTATATTTGCATTCCAGGCCACATTCACTACTAATTGTTTTTGCCAGCAGCCCCCACCATTCACTGAACCTTTAGAAAGGCATTTATTGATCTGTGCAAGGCAGTCACAGGAGTTTATTCTGTCCTGTGTATTAGGAAAATTCTATGCTGTGCTTTGAAATATGCTTCTGTTCATTCAGTGTGTAGTGTAGAAAGATGATTAGATAATGAGTGCTGAAGGCAACAATGATTTGGAAAGCAGAGATTTGCATACTGAATAGCTGCAATATATCTGGCACTCAGGGATATGGACAGCACAAAATGGTGGGCCATAATTATGTGCCACATTTCTCAGTCACAGTGCAAGATTCCCTGCTCCTCACTAGTGGAAATCATTTGTGTGCTCTGCAATATAAAATGTGATCTAGTGTAAAGCAGAGATTTTCAGCTCAGGGAAAAAGCCTGTTATTGACAGCAATACCTATAAAAATTCTACTTAAATAGTATTGGGCTAACTACCATATATGATAATGTTTCTGCCTGATGTTCTATCTATACAAGGCATAATTAGTATATAAATTTTAAGTATTAAGTACATATATATTAGTACATATATTTTTATATGCATTTTAAGGAACAGTTTGTAATCCAGAAGAAAAACTCTTTTTCCAATCCTCTTTCAAACTCCCAACAGATGCCCACAAGCTCATCTGTCCCACAAAAAGGTCTTTGTGTTGCAGTTTATCAACAACAGGTTGGACTGGCAGAGGCAGCTGCTTCTATAACCCATTGAATCTCCTGAGAAACAAATTCTCAAGAAAAACACTCATTTCTGCCACAGGACCTGCCTGTTTTGAGGAGTTTATAGTCCACTGTAGATAATAAAACCAGGGTGAGATTTGCCTTTCATCCACCATCAAAGCCATTGCTATGCAAAAGCCAGCCTCCTCTCAAATTTAAAATGTGGGTCACTGTATGCAACTGATTGTTCAATCAGTCTCTTCAGATCTTTCTTTTTTTCCTTCTTGCCTGAGAAATAGACACAGAACCTGAAGTGATGATATAATTTCAATTCCCATTGTATCACTCTGATCAGATGCATCTGATCAAATCAGCAGATTCAGATCTTGAGATCCTTCTAAGTCACACAGCAGGGATAAGGACTGTGTTTTGAGAATCTAAGATTGTAACTGTTTCCTGATTGAATATTTCTCTCAGTTTCTTGGTCAAAACCCCTCAACTGCTTTAGAAACATACCTGTCATTTTATTATCAGAGCCTTTTGTAAATGTTTTACCTATTCTGGACAATTCCATGGCTTCGTGATCTTTGAATGTTTGCAGGAGGAGGTACCTTGAACCTGGGCATGGAAAGTAAGGGCAGATTTTTGTTGTTGTGTGAGTTCAGATANCTGCTCCATCCCTCTGCTCATCCTAACTGACAACAAAGTGACTTCCAGCAAAATAGTTTCAACAAAGCAGCCACAGCAGCATCTTCACTGGGAATTCTACAATCATACTTTCTCACTTTGAATTGGAATAAAATGACAAACTTTGAAATTTTCATGAACTGCTCTTCATAATTGTTTTAAGTCAAGGGATTTTTTTCTTTAAATAAAATACTAACATTTTACTTCCCCTCCCCCACCCCACCCCCCCCACTTTGAAACATTATATAATATAAAACAAACTCGGAGTCACTTCAGGACAAAACATTGGAAGAAGTTCTGCTTCGCAACAATTCCAATGTTCCTTGTTACTATGACCTGAAAACTTCATTTTGAGTTGACTTTTTGCACATGTGACTCATTTGATAAATACTCCTTCTGGTGTATAGACACATTTTTGGTAGAAAAGTGAGTGAAACAACTTAGTGTTCTTCGGGAAAAATATTGCAAACCTTGTCAGTAGCCATATAATATTTTGAAAAAGTAAATTTCAGTCCATGCACTTACTGCTTCTCTCACAAAATTCAATATTTGCAAAGTAGGGTATCAATGGCTTTTATAAAGTATATGACATTCTATAGGGTTTTTTTTGTGTGTAAATAGGAATAAAGAGGAAAAGGAATATACCCCATGTCTAAATTTAATGGGTTCATTTACCTAGTGTAAAGTACTACATGAAAAAAATTAATATTTTCATGCTCTTTTCTAAGTAAGTATTCCTGTTTAACTCCCATTATCTCTGCACCAGTTTAAACAAGCAAAAAGTGATGAGTTTTATTTACCAGCTCAGTCTGAAACCCAATGTCTTATGTGGACATACAGATATTGGATTAAACAAATCACAGACCAGTACGACTTTGCTTAACTGGGATTTTCTAAGAGCAGGCTAAGACAAAACTTTAAATGAAGATTTACAGCTGAAGCAAGCTGCAGAAATGGGATTTAATACAAGATGAAAGATAGTCAATGTGTTATTCCCTG
Organism: Irena cyanogastra; assembly: GCA_013397155.1. NCBI lineage: Eukaryota > Metazoa > Chordata > Aves > Passeriformes > Irenidae > Irena > Irena cyanogastra. Next base: position 9,232 of record VWZV01012785.1, on the reverse strand, counting down.
CTCCTTTTGCTGTTATTGACACTGTGTTTTAATAAAGTTTGCCAGCTTTAAATATAACCATGGTTTTCACCACAATCCTTTCAATGGCATCATAGCCTTTCATGGCTGAAACTCCACACACCTCCAAAAGAAAAACTACCAAGGTCAGGTTCTTTTCTTATTTTTTTGGCTTTCGTGACAATGTAGGATTGATGTCATGGAGTAATTTTTTATTCTTAATTACATTTTATTAGACTCTCAATGAGTGCCTTCTGCACAACACCACAGGGACCTACCCAAAAGTTAGGATTCAGCATGGAACCAAACTGGATTATGTCTGTGGGACCATCTTAAAGTTCCTTTTTGAGTAAGGAACCAAAACTGCTCCGACCTGGAGAAAACTGCAATAAATGAAGGGAAGTAAATGGCTTGCTCCTGGTTTGGGACTTCTTAATAAGGAAGAGAAGATGTTTTAATCAGCTTACTAATTGTCATTCAGGAAATAACTCTTCCAGTAAAGGTAGGACTACACAAACTCTAACCCTACCCAGTGACTTCGCCTTAAGCTCATTCCAGATTGTGAAAATTCATCACTCCCTTCAGCTCATGAGACCAGGCTAATGAAGTATGTACTCACTATATAACTCATTTCTGTGAATATCTTCTTATATTAGACACTGAACTTTGCTTGACAAGAATTCTCAAATCCAATTCCAAACACCATCCTGAGAACACAACCCCAGAACCTCATTTGATATCCTCCAGTATCAGACAACACCCAGAGCCCAGGACATGCTCAGTTGTACTTGAAGTGTCCTTGAAGTACAAATTGAACCATATTTTAGGCAGTTATTGAAATGTAGGTGTGGGAATTCTGTTTGTCCTCTAGCTGCCTGTTCACATCTGCATCTATAAAATTTAATGGCAAACTTCACAAACAGCAGCTATAAACTCCAGCAATGAGCCAGTGGTGCCCATCTTCTCTTGCTGCTTTTAAATACATCCCCCAAAGTGAACTTTCTGAAAAAGCAAACAAAGCCTTTCAATCTGCCTACCCATAAATCCATAAAAACAAATTCAGGCGTAGAAGCTTGAAGATTACAGTTGACTTGAACAGATAGTCACAGTTCTTAAGTGGTTTAAAAAAGAAAAAAACTATTAAGAATTTATTTCCATTGTGGAGAATCACTGTACAGCCTTGCATGGCTTCAAAAACTACTTCCTTTGCTCTACTGACTGCACGTTGAATTTAAATCCATGTCTTCTCTAAGTTCATTGTTGTGTTTCACTCCAGGTAAATCTGTGACCACACAGCCTTTGGTTTTGGAAACCATTCGGTGAAAAGCAACACTGATAAAAATTTAAGATGTGGACAAGATCCAAGAATCAGCATTTTACTGTGACCTGTGCAGAACAGGTTCTGAACCTGCCTTTTAAGGAACTGGCTTAAACCTACAATATATTCCTTATTATGCAATAAATAACCAATTACCCACAGTTATTCCATTAATAACCAGAATCTTACTGCTCCTAACTTTCTGAATTATCCATATAATAGGACAAAAGCCATATCGACCACATTTGCAGGAGTAATTAACATCTATATAGAAATTAATCATTATTATTATTATGCTACTTCAGCTCTTAACATTACATATTTAAGAACTGCAAATATATGGAATTATCAACACTACATACAAGCAGTACCTATCACAAAACCATTTAAAACATGGTTTAAGTACCTCTGGTATCATTCCAAAGCATTTAAAACTTCCTGTCATTGTCAAAATACTGGGAAAAACCTAGAAAAATTGAGTCACATGACATGCCAGATTTTTAAATTATACCAGCTGATGATATTTTTATATTAATTACTCTTTATCAGTTTTCATGGACTATACTGAGACACTGATACTGCTCTCTCTGTGCAGCAAAAATCTGTCCCAAAGTCTATTGCAATGGGAAAAAGATCCCACTGGCTCCAATAGTTTCTGGGGATGTTTTTCCCAAAACCACAGTGAAATTTTGTGAGTGTTCATTTCCTAAACATGTGGCCTTATCTCTGAAATCAGAAAAAAAGAAAGAAATGCAAGCAGCTGCTACTTTTACTCTCCAACGGAAGGCTTTCTTTGCATGATGCTCCCTTCAGTGGCAAATATTTTAAGATTTGTTGGCAAAGACATCTGCAATGTCTCTCCTGTGAGTATTTACCTTCCAGGTGACTCTGATGCTCTGTGAGGATATAGGCTCAAGCTGCACGTCCTGAGGTGGACCATCAGGGGCTGGAAAGAGAAGGAAAATGCATCAAAACTGGCCCTCACAGCCCAAGGAATTCAGCATTTCACATAAAATGTCACCACCTTTACACCCCAGTGTCACAGACGCTGGAGTCAGTGTCACATGGAAAACTTCACCAAACAAAAGCAGGGCCAAGAATCTTCTGCAGTAAGGTGTCATCTCTGGCCAACAGCAAAATATAACATGTGCCAAAACATACCAAGCTGATAAATAAAATGAACAGAATGAAATGAATAACAGTGGTTTTCTTGGCTAGAGATACTCTCACAGTGCTCTTTCTGCATATCTGGAGATAGGCAAGAGGAATTCTCAGCAGTCACAACCCTGTGGGTGATAGAAAAGCAGCAGAGTTCATTTAAAGCAGGTGAGCCAGAAGCTCCTAATCCAGACAGAAATGCAGCAGAACCCAGTTAAAGCAAGTGGGCCAGGAGTTCCTAATCCTGCTTTCAACTTGTTGCAAATTTTCCAGTGGGATCCCCTTTGTTCACTGGAAATTCAGCACATTCACTCCAATATCAGATATTTTACAAAAAATCCTGCACACTTTACACTCTCCCCCTCCCCAGCAAGAGTTCCAGCCTGGAAATCAGACAAAAATATAACTGGTAGGTGGGAAAACCTCCTTTCAACTCCTGCCTGAGCCAGGGAAAGTTTCATGGACCATCAACATGGTGCCAAAGGTGTGCAGGAGGCTTCAAATGTGAATGAAAAAAGGAGGAACCTCCTTGTCAGCTGGGCAGCTACAAAGCAGATCAGGATCAGCTGGGATTGAACAGAGAGATGTGCAGTAAATTGCTTGCTCAGTCAGGTAAATCACTGCAAAGCAAAGATCTGGGGAGAGGGATGGAGGCACCTCGAGCTGCTGCAGAGGGTTCCCTGATGCAGAATACGGCCTCAGTGAAAGGTGTTAAATTAAGTTTAATAGCAGGACAAAGGAAGGAAAGCAATAAAAAGGGTGAGATGGGGCTGTTAGAGGTGGAGCAGCAATAAATGACAGCTGTGGTGAAAGGAACCAGAACATTTTGCTTTAACTGATGAAAGCAGAGACACAGAATACAGCCTATAATATGTTTAAGTTATTAAATATGCCCTATTCTCTGCCATTCCTGACTGTCCTTCATATGGGAAATTTCCAAAGCTTGAAAGAACTTTATTTCCATTCTTCTTGCATTAATACAAAAGAAGAAGAGGAAAAAGTCCACTGGCAAAAATGAGATCTCTATGAATTTTTTGAAGCCTGACCTTGATTCTGTCCTCCTGTTGACAAAAATGAATGCCACTTCTCCAGGGCACGTTATAATGTGGTAGAATTTGAGGGAAGCATTTGATCCTAAAAATGGGGTTTAAAAAAAATGTGCCCCTAAAAATCCTGACTTTTCCTCAAAAGACCCCTTTTTTTTTCATAGACCTGAATAGTTAATTGCTCCCAGCACACCATAGGGAGATGTTAAATAAGAAGTCATTTGTTTTACATACTTAATGTCATACAGAGTTTGTGGCAAGAACATAAAGAAAACCCAGATATCCCCATTTCCTCTATTGATTTCAGTATTAGGCAATGGCCATAATGCTTCTTTTTTTCTGACAGTCATTAGTGCAAGTGTGTACTGGCATCTATTTTCCAACACATGAGCTAATTGGGGTTGTATGGAAAGAAACATGTGGTCTGCAAGCTTTGAAATCATTCCATCCTTACCTATCCTTATGCCACAGAGACCTTTTACAGGTTTCTTTTTAATAGAGATATTTCTTTGCAATACGTGATACAGAATCTGCGCCCCCTTTCCAAGTTGCTTGGTTTTTATCTTGTATTTCTTGGACCTTTATTTTGCTCCCTGCTCATTAGCTTCTCTCTCATCCCCTGCACCCATGCTGTTCCTCATTGCCTGCTGTAAAAGCAGAGAACAGAAGTAAACAGTGATCAAAAAAAACCCTGTTCGTACACTTTGTGCATCCCCTGAAATAAAAACCCAGGAGAAAAACATCACAAACTCTGCCTAAGCCTGACCTCCTCTCTCCCACTCCTTCCCTAGGTAGATCAGTGACTTTTGAATACAGTTCCACACTGCTGGTCTTTTTCTACCAAAAACAGCTCCTCAAAAGACAGCGACAAAAGGATCATTTATTCTCAAACCTGGTTACAAAGAACTGAATAAAATGTGATGTTAAGGTTCCACCCTGCTCATGGGGAAGCTGTTTTCTTATTCCAAGGGCAGCTGCTGATCCTGACAACTTAATTACCAGTCAGGAAAAACTTGGCAAGCAAAAAACATTCCAAGCATGGGTGAATAAGAGAGCTCGAGAGAGCTGATCCAAGACTCAGCCCTGTATTTTGCATAAGGAAGGATGGGCATTTTGGGGTTATAGATGACTCTGGCTGGAAGAATGGATAGTGTGTTTTCTCTAGTGATTTCACATTTTCTTTGCACAAAGGAAGACAAAATTTCTGATTAAAAAAAAAAGTATTTTTCAAACAAACCATTTACTGTTAAATCTGTTCACTGCATGCTTTCCTTCTGCCAGAATGATAAAAGAAATGCAACTTACATTGTCTCCAGCTTATTCTGCTTTCCACTGTGAGCCCTTGTGTCCTTTTCCTACTCAGAGAACCAAAACCATGTTGTCCTGACAAGGACTGTGTTTTCATTGTAGAAAACTCACAGAGAAATAAAGTGGGAATTACACAGCTGTGCTCATAGGAGCTGAACTAAAAATCAGTCTCTGGGTGTTGAAATCCAAGACCAACATGAATCTTGAAAGAGAATGGGAATTTTCACTGCCAGGACACCGTCACCATGTCATCTCTAAACCCCAAAGAAGAAACTAGTGCTGGCTTAGCACAAGGTAAAGGAAGGCAGAAATTCTGTGTACACAAGAGTGGCTCCAGCCTTTGAAGGCAAAATGCCCACACAGTACTCCTGGTGTTGATGTAGGAGAACAAAAGGTTAAAGGTAAAAATAGTCAGACTTGATGATCCTGGAAGTCTTTTCCAGCTTAAGTGATTCTGTAATACAACAGAACAAAGATCAGGGGATGACACTAACAAGTGACAGCCAAGAGATTTAAACATGAGGCCAGAAAAATAAATGGTGGGTGGGTTGAGTGAGGGAATATTTAAATGAAGGTTGGGTTGAGTGAGGGAATACTCAAATGAAGAGCTGATTCATGTGGATCATCATTCTCAAAAGGGAGAAATTTAAATTAGTTATCTACATTAATATCTAAACATGTAAGGAAAGCCATAGCACCCACAGGGGAGGCACCACCACTAAAAACAGGATGTTGCTGATTGAGTTGCTTCATTGTAGATACAGATGTGTTATTCCCAACACCACAAGCTGAAAATTTGGAGCACAATGTCTTCTTTGACCACTAGATGCCACTGAACAGCTTTAATTACAGCCCTGCACAAATAAAGCTCCAAAAGTCACGGTGTTCTATGGGAATAACTCAGTATTCCTTTTGATACAGCTGCAGCCACATAAGCAGCATTTCATGCAACAATTCCTGACATCAAAGAGAGATAATTCCCAGAGGATTTAGAGGTTGCAAAGCCAGGGCATACCTGCTTCATCCGTGGTGATGGTGAGCTCGTTGCTGGCCTCGCTCTTGCCAATGCGGTTCTTGGCGTACATGCGGATGTTGTAGGTGGAGGACGGGTGCAGGTCGATGATGGTGGCTTGGTTTAGCTGAGGGGAAACGTCTCTGGTTCTCTGGACAGAATCCCAAGAGTCTGCTTGATCAGAAATATCAGTAGAAACAGACAAATAAATTGTGGCGTTAATGTGGGTAATACAAGCAGGAAGTTAAACTGGTTCATGCCATTGCTGTGTTAATCCAGAAAACACATTTTGCTCCAAGCAAATCCAGTGATCCCTCCCCTTCCTTGACAGCACTCCTGACTGCTCCAAGAGTGCTGCTGAGAACGAGATCTTAGCTCTGGGGTCATCAGCAAATCCACAGAAATAGCTATTCTTGGAGGGGGTGCTGAGAGCATCAAAGATTCCCCAGTTTTCTGAGTGTGATTTCTTACCATTGGGACATTGGAACAACTGCACAAAAATGGGAGTTGCTGCCTCAAAGGGATCTTCACTTGGTGTGAAAGTTGGTTGTGCTCAAAAAAAAGGGAGGGAAGGGAGTTAAAAACAGGAATGGCCCAGGGGAGACCTCACTGCTGTCCACAGCTCCCTGACAGGAGGGTGCAGCCAGGCAGGACTGGCCTGTTTTCCCTGGCAACAAGTGACAGCATGAGAGGACACAGCCTCAGCCTGGGCCAGAGGATGGTCAGCTCGGATATCAGCAGGAATTTCTTCATGGAAAGGCTGGTTAAACCTTGGAAGCAGCTGCCCAAGGTAGTGGTGGAGTCCCCATCCCTGGAGGTGTCCAAGGAAGGCATGGACATAGCAGTCAGTGCTCTGGGCTGCATGACAACATGGACGTTGGGCACAGTTTGGACTTGATGTGCTGGGAGACCTTTTCTAAGGTCAGGGATTCCATAATTCTCTGAAAGCTATCCCAAAAATAAAGAAAAATTAATCCCAGAGAAACACCCTGCCCTGGAGCACTCCCAAAAATGGAAATGCCAACACCAAACTCCTGCCACAGCTGCTCAGCACGGACCCTGGGGGAAGCAGCCTGAGTGGAACACAAAGTCAGCCACACTTCACCGTTCTCACACCAAACCTTAGCATCAAGCCCTGGGAAACATTCATGTAACTCAGGGGGAGCCTGAGATCTCCTTCAGAGAGGCTTCGGAGATGTTATGTTAATTAGTCCAAGTTCTACTCCCATACTGGTTATCTGTGTTCCATATATGGAGTACTCCATATAGAATATTCCACCCCAAGACTACATGTTGTTACCTTTCTATTGTTTCTGGTCTTTGGAGCTTGTCCCTATGCTGTGTTGGGTTTCTAGGCATTGTCCCTATTTTTATTTCTCATTAACTTAATTTCCTTTTCGGGCACTCCATCGTTCCCACTCCTTTTTTCCTATTTTGGGCCGCGTCCACCCTCAAGTCAGGGGACCCAAAGATTTGCTGCAGCCACTCTCACTGTGACAGAGCCCTGTGGGGCTGCCCAGCAGGACCAGTATAGCCCCAGTGCTGTGGTGCTGCACCAGTGCTGCGTGCTGATCTGCGCTCTGTGGCTGCCCAGCCCTGTGCAGCTGCTCCCACAGGGATCTGTGACAGGGATGTGTCAGGAGCAGCACAGAGCTGCTGCTGCTGCTGCCTCAGCTGGGGCTGCACTGGGAGAACTCCTCCTGCCCTGCACAAGGCTTCTCAAGGCAGGCAGGGCTGCTGAGGAACACACCCAGCCTGGCTCCAGGGAATGGACTCTGAGAGGTTTTCAGAAGGATTTCTTCCCTGTGAGGGAGGGAAGGCTCTGGCACAGATTGTCCAGAGAAGCTGTGGCTGCCCCATCCCTGAAGTGTCCCAGGCCAGGATGGACATCAGGGCTTGGAGCAACCTGGGATAGTGGAAAGTGTCCCTGACTACGTGTTACAATCCAATGAGGGAGAGATCCCTCTGCCTGATTAAAGAACATTTTAGAACCAACTAAAATCACTTGAATGTCTTTTACTTTGGTAACTGAGTTTGTCACAGCTTCCTCTGTGAGATACTTTCAGGAAAGGAATTTCAAGAGAGACCTTCTTGATATGGAGACTGTGTTAAATTTCCCTTGAGGATGATGAGAATTTTTTTTTTATAAAGTCTTTATCTTATCAAATTGCTTTAATTTTCATTTGGTTGTTTCAAATACGGCCCTGATTAAGAGGAAAATGAGACCACGGGATGGCAACAGACGGATTTTATTCAACAACACAGATTTTATTTCCCAAGAAGTGTGAGGAAGGGAGAGAGAAAGAAAGAGGAAACACCTGTCAGAGAGAGAGACACAAAGGAGATAAGCAGCTGGAACTACATGAGCTGTAAGGTCCCTGCCAACCCCAACCACTGTGTTGGGTAGAAATTGTATGAACTCCGGAAGTGACTCCACAGCTGCTTTCTGCTGAGCAGGCCCTGGGCAAGGACAGGGGAGCAGAGGGGGCAAGGCCTTAGTCACAGTGTCAGCAGCAAGTTCCTTCTGGTGGATGTTCTGTGTGCAAAACACAAGTGAGAACGGGGAGAAGAGCCTTGGCAGCACCGTGACAGCCACATCGAGCCTGGGAAGGAGCCGCCCTCGCTCTTCGCCCCACCGAACTGGTGCTGCCTTTCTAAGCCAGCTCGGCTCCTTGGCCAGAGCGGGGCTGCGGTGCCTTCGCTGTGGCGGCTGCACAGCCCTGCTGCAAAGGCTGCCCAGCACGGCTCTCTCTCAGCCAGCCTCTCCGTGCGCCTTTCCTTTGCCTCGAGAGAGCAGCGCCAGCCCTGCCCTGCCGGCCCAGCCGGGAACTCTCCCGCTGCCGCTGGGGCTGAGCGCTCACTGCTCCCAGGGCACTC
>VWZV01012783.1:12412-40874 GCA_013397155.1 Irena cyanogastra | reverse complement strand
GTGATTGGTAAAAATCACATTTCAAAATAAAACCAAGCCAAGTTACAGGAGGTGTCTGAAATAAAACCAAGAGGTTCCGAAATGCGATGCTCAAGTTTTTCATGACTGCTGGATGTTCCTTCCCTCTGGTGAAAGTCCAAAATTGAGGCTGAGTCACCAGTAGATCACTGGGGCTGACAGCAGGAGCAGTCCAAAAATGCAAGCGCAGAGTGAAGTCAGTGTCACTGACTCTTCCCTTTAAGTTAGCTGGGAAAAATGGAAAATACGGCCCAAGAGGCTTCCCTGGTTCCTCTTTACAGCACTTCTCCCTTCCACAAGGGACTAGCCCCGTCAGGATGCCATTCCAAATACTCCTTTTTAAAATTGACAAACACGCTGCCAAAAATGAGGATTTAAAAAACAATGGAGCCCTTCCAAGGGGAAATTGGCTTCTGCAAATGTAAAAACAACGCGTCTTTGCCAAGTTCGTTCTGGAATATACATGCATTATTGCTAGAGGGGAAAAACCAGATGAATGAAAACTCTTGTGCAGTTTTTATGGTGCCATCCAGAACGGCATCTGTTGTTTAGCTCGCTGTTGTGAGGATGGGTACTGGTACCCCAAACTCCAGCCCTGTGAAAAAGTACTTGCGTTTTTATGGCCACCATGTTCCTCCTCTTCATCTGATGAATCTCCAGCATAGGCCACTAACCCAAAGCCCTTCTCTGCAGTTTTCATCTTCTTGGCTTGATGATCTAGGAGGGGAAAACAAAACAAGCCCCCCCAACACCCCCCAAGAAGGAAAAAAATAAAAACAAAACAAACAAAAAGAGATAAAATGCCCCAAAACGAGTTAATAATAATAAAAAAAGATGTTAATTGTAAATTGTTAGTTGGACACCATTTTGAGGTCACAAGGCCAATGGTCATCCAAGGTCGAAGGCCACACGAAACAGCACCAGCAACAGCCATGTGATCCATCAGAACCATGTAAGAGAACAGAGAAACAAGAAAGAAACACACAGAAAAGGTAAAGTTAGCAAATGGCTCTCAGTGAGGGCAATTTCACCGTTAAAGAGATCAACACGTAAAGAAAAGTAGAAATTTTGTTCAAAAGGAAGCTAACAGGAGAGCAATGTCTGCGAGCAAGACTGCAGAAGAACTAAGGTTAACCAGGCTGGGTGATGTCCCTGCAGAGCTGAAAGCACTGAGCTGCCTGCAGAGTTCAACCTCTGCATGTCTGACCAAGTTCAAACCCTTGCTGAGTGACAGCCCCAGGAAAGATGAAATCCTGAAGCACTTGTGTTGTCTGCAGCCAGAAATGTGTGTAAATCCCCACCTGAGCAGAATTCTCCCACACTCCTCAGTGCCCCTGAGGCAGCTGCTCACAATGCAAAGCCTCACCTGTGCCACAAAACAACCCCACCACATTCTGTGCTGCCTGATGGGTCCAAACTCCCTGTTTTCTGTCCCTCACTTGATTAAACTCCCCTGATTTCATAGAGATATTTATTAAAGCTCTGAGAAGCAACCTGTGTGTATAACCACAGCAAGCACCAGTGATTTTAGAGCAGTGCAATGTCACCTGCTTTGCACTTCAACACAGAACAGCCAAAAAAAATCACCAGTTCAGACACGTGTTAAAACCAGCACCATTTGGGAAAGGAAACTGGACTTACAAGGGTGTTTGGGAAAGGAAACTGGACCTGCAAGGGCGTTTGACCCATTGCACTCACCATGGTTGCCTGGTAAAGACCCCGCACCTTTTCTTTCTTCCGATTCCGATTTCATTCCAGTGACAGGAAAAGCTGGCGGAGGCATCAACTGCCTGTTTAAAGCAATATTGTTTCTTTTTAAAACCAGCCTGAGAGTCTAAAGTAATAAAAACCAAATTCCTAACTCAGCCTGAGAAGCTGAACTTTAAATTCCCTGACCCATCCAGTGATTGTGCTGGTGGATTGGAGTGACTGACGGCCCCTCCCTGGAGCTCTGCAAGGCCTGTCCTCTCCCAACATTCTGACTTCCAAATGGGACAGCAATGGATTGGATGGCTGGATGATTAGAGGGCTAAGGAACTGGCTGGATGGCCATGGAGTTACAACCACAGCTCAATGTCCAAGGTCAAACCAGTAACAAGTGGTGGCCCTGGAGGGTCTGTCCTGGGGCCAGTACAATGAAATGTGTGACAGCGACACAATACCAGACCCACACAAAGACTTAGGAGTGGAAATGAAGCTATTTTCATTCTCCAGCATCAAAAGGTAACCCTTGCATCCCTTCTCCTTAAAAACACCTAACCCAAAATACAAAAAAAACCCCACCCACAACCAAACAATCCCCAAGTCCCAGAAGAGAACATGAAACGCATCTCTGCAACAAGCTTTGCATCAGAACCAGGAGGGCCTGGCCAGGATTTCCTCACTCACCTGTCCCTCTCTCTCTCCTTTCCTGAGGAACTTGCTGGCTTCGACGCGGCTCCCTCGATTTCACTCTGACTGGAGAAGCCTGTACCTAAATTAGTCATATGAATGGGTCCATGCTATGAGCAGAAAAACACACGGCATTAGCAAATCTACAACTACAACAAAAGCTACAGCTCCTTAATGATACTGTTAGGAAACCCAACCTTTCAGAGCATATGGGCAACTAGCAGAAGGAGCCTCTAATCACCACTGCTACACAAAATGCTTTCTCCTAAAAATACTGAGGGCAGCGTGGTGGGAAACACGCCTGAGCACCACTCTGGAAGACTCCTCAGCACCTACTCCACCTTGCCAGTGGTTCAGGGCAATAAAGAGAGCTGCTCCCTTCATGGATCACCTATTACCTCCTCAGTCAGCTAATTCTGAACCCTGAACAGACCTCATGCCACAGGAATCTGCTGGAGATTCTAACATTAGCTCTAACACACAGGCAGTTCCTTATTGCCTCTAGGCAAAGCTTTTATTAAGGGCTCTGCCTGTGGCAGGGGTGTAGCATCAGAGAAACATTTACAGACACTCCCTTTGCTCACATGCAAATTGGAAGAACTCAAAATTATTTTTCTTAAAATCATCTAACTGCCTAAAAAACAAATAAATTAAGCTTTTGAACTAGGCTTCTTGAAATCCTCTCAAGTGCAACCTGCAAGGTAAATGGGAAAAACTAGAAGTTATTACATTTCCCTCCCTCAAAAAGCCCAACTAAAGACCCCAAAAATTCCAGTAAACCCCCAAATAATCTCCCTTTAAGCCAAGCAGTCCCACGCTCTTGTCATGTCTGTGACCTGGATGCACCACTCGTCTTTGGGAAGGGCTGAGGGCGTGGAAAGCAGCTGGAATGAGTTAATCCACAACTTTAGAGCAGTGCATCCACTCAGAGACACCAAAATGTGGGCCCTGTGCTTTGGAACAACCACTGCCCTCTGCTCAAGGCCCTGCACAACTGCTCCAACAACCTGTGCCAACAAAAACCTCTCGCCAACCCCGCTCTGTGTGGGTGAGGGAAGGAAAATTGCTGATTTTATTCCACCTGGTATCCCAGCAGTCCTGACTCTCTCTCATCAGGCAGTTCCTCGGTGAAGCGTCTCTTTTGGCCCTGGGGATGGGGCTGGACCTGTGGCTGGCTACCAGTTGGCATGGTGGTTTTTACTGGGGCAGCAGGGAGGAAAGGAGCACTTAGAGGACTCTGCCGGGCACAAGTCGGAGAGAAAACACAAGAAAATTTGTTAATATGCATGCAAAGTATTCATTCAATGCAGTGTCAGACAAAGGAGCAGAACACACAAAGAGTTTCTCTAGATTATAAGAGAATTTAGAGGAAAATTCACAACTGAAGAGGTAAAACAAGGATTTCATTTAGAGAATGCTTCCCACCTCAAACTAATCCCCAGCTGTAACTTAAACTCATGCACCTACATAGGGGCAACACAGAGTGATGAGAAATGAGCCCCCACCCCAGAAAACATCCTTGCTGTTAAGAGGGAATAAGAAAAATGCAGTAGGAAGCTGCCAGCATGACAATTTAGTTCCTTAAAGGAAGGATCAGCTAAACAATAACAAAGAACCCCAACACCCCCCAAAACAAAAACCTAAACCAAACAAAAAAATGCATAAATAAAGCCCTAAAAAAGTGCTTTCTTGCTGATGAAATGCCCAACAACACAGCAAAGAGTGACCCTGAGCAGTACCTGGCCAGTGCTGGCTGGAGGCTGGACCTGAGGTATGGGGTACTGCGTGGGCACGGGTGGCACCGCCGTGGGCAGCGTTGGGAGGACTCCAGGAGCCAAGGGCACTGCAGGGGGGACTATCCCTGGCACCCCGTAGGGAGGCTGGACAGGCTGCTGGGGAGGAGGAACCACAGGATAACCAGACTGGTACCCGTTGGAAGGGTAATAGGAGGGCTGGGAAGGGACGCTGTTGATTGTGGCTGGCTGGGTGAAGCCTGGGGGGAGAGGGAGAAAAGTTATCTCAGTTCTGTCACCAAAATACCCAGTTTAGTTCCAAATGTAAAAAGCTGAAGTCTCAAGGCTGAGTTATTTACCTGCCAAGGGAACTGCAGTGGTTATCTGGTTCACAAATCGGGAGTACTCGGCGTGAACCTACAAAATTTCAAAGATTAGACAATAAAAATGAACTTATTAATCTTTATGCAAATCCCCATAACTGTGTGAGGGAATGCTGATTACAGAACACACTGTGCACAAGGACAGCAATAACCCAAAGAGAACAATCCACCCACCAAAACCCCAATAAACATCCCCCTGATCCTACTGGCCTCTGTTGCAGATTTGTGCAAATTAAGGGATAATATTTCATAACAAAGAGAGTGGAAAATTAATTACTACAATAGAGCCTCAGAGAATAAAAAAGTTTCCAAATATTTTTCCAAAGAGACTTTGTAGCCCATACTCCGTTATCTTATTTTATATTAACTGAAATACTCTCTAGGATTTTATTTTCATTCACAGAGGAGAAGCTGAGAAATTGAAGATTCTCTGTGTACATGTGAGAGATTTTCTAGAACTTTTTTTGCTACACCAATCACTTTATCTTTCCCAAAGCAGACAGTGCAGCTTTGGACATCATGTAAAGCTAAAGCAGGGGAAGCTGAAGCAATGAGCAAAAAGCAGATTTATGTCTGCATTCTCTGTCCTCACCCCCAGCTCTGCTCAGGAAGCATTTGCATTTTTTTTCCCCTAAAATTCCACTATTGTCAGCTCCTTCCTGAGAAATGTTCATTCTCTGTACAAGAATTAGACAGCAACCCTTGGAAGGAGAAACCTATGAGCAAATCAGACATGAACAGCTTTGCTGACAGCATTAAGAATTCCTTAGCCAAGCACACTCCAAAGCTACAAAAGACTGAAATCTCTTATTTGTAAGAGTTACTCACGGTTTGCAAGAGGTTCTCACACAGCTTTTTGGCAGCTGCCAAACCTTCTGGCTTTGGGTGACTGAAAACATACACACAAAAAAAAAAAACCTCATAAGAACAAACTTTTCTGTCAAATTTGGGAGCTCCTTCTTTGCCCTATCACCCTATGGTTACACCTTTATCACTTTAAACACCTCTATTAAAATCAAACCAGATTCAAAAGCTTATTTCATTTGCATTAAATCAGTCCAAATTAAGAATTCCCCACAGTGATTAAACATTAAGCGACATTCCTGACCAGCCACTGGGATTTTTTTTTAAATGGATTTTTTTTTAAATGGGATTTTTTTTTAACTCCCCCATACCTGATGTAGATGTACATGGGTTCAAAGGCTTCTCTGCCTGATGCTGGCTCTATGCAACCTGAGCCTTTCCCTCGAAGAAAGACTTTGGCACCAGTTTCAATCTGAATGTGCTGCAAGTAGGAGCAGCCAGGCCCTTCCACCTTCTCCTTCACATTAAATGTGGGAACAGCATGTTCCAGCCCAACAAACAGCTTGTCCTGGACATAATGCATCTGTAAATGAACAGCAAAAGCTTAATATTTCACTCTAATAGGATGTGTATTTCACTGAGGGCAGACATGTCACTGCTGTGACAGACAGGAGGGTTCAGTGTCAGATGGCACAGTGAGCCCTGTGCTTTTCTGCAAGTAGGACTGCTCTCTCCATCCCTTTTCTTTTAGGAGGCCACTGTCACCTGAGTCCCACTCTCCAGACTCAGCCTCGCTGGTCCTCCAGGTTTCACAACACAAGCTGGGGGTGTTTTTTCATCCTTTGTTATTTTCTTAATAAATAGCACATGACACATCTGCTTTGTGAAAGGTAAATCCTGTAAGCAGTGATACTCTATGAAATCCACACCAATGGATCACTCACCCCTGACTGGAATGGAGGTTTTTGGCCAACAGCTGGAGTTATCTGAGTGATGGGGGCTGGCTGGTGATAGACAGTGACTGTGGCTCCGTTGAACGTGGGGCTGGAGCCCGTGGCTGCTTTCACCACTCCATTGGTAATGATCTCTTTGATTCTGTTAACAGCTCCTGGGTGAGAGAAAACCAAATTAATTCTTATTCAGCTGCCCAGAGTAACCAAACTGTGACATGACAGGGTTACTTTCCATAGTCTCTGACAGGATTGCATCTTCCAGTGGGGTTAGCACCCTGGTATGGGATCACAAAGGATCCCCAGGGAGTGGCTGGAGCAGTGGCAGGGAAGTTTAGGCTGGATATAGGAAAAGGTTCTTCCCCCAGAGGGTGCTGGCGCTGCCCAGGCTCCTCAGGGATTTGGCAGAGCCCCAAGGCTGCCAGAGCTCCAGGAGTGTTTGGACTCTGTTCCAGGGATGCAGGGTGGGGTTGTTGGGGTGTCAGTGCAGGACGAGGGGTTGGACTGGATGATTCCTGTGGGTCCCTTCCAGCTCAGGTATTCAGTGAAGTAGCAGAATTTCTTCTCCATTTCCACCCTAATAAAGCTTGGGCCAATGTTTTAAGGCAAGGTCAGGGTCCTGCACCAGGGAGGAACAAGCCCAGGAGCCAGCAAGGGCTGGGGGTGACTGCTGGGGAGGATCTGAGGGGTGTCACCAAGCTGTCCCTGAGCCAGCACTGTGCCCTGGCAGCCAGGGGACAGTGGGGTCCTGAGGTGGGTGAGGAAGAGCATTCCCAGCAGGGCAGGGGGTGATCCAGCCCCTGTGCCCAGCCCTGGGACCCTCAGCACAGCAGGGACAGGGAGCTCCTGGAGGGTGACAAAGATGCTGAAGGGTCCCTGGGGATTTAAGGCTGAGGGAGCTGGGGCTGCTCAGCCTGGAGAGGAGCCCCAGCTGAGAGGGGCCTCAGCCCTGGCTGTCCCTGGCTGTCCTTGGCTGTCCCTGGGTGCAGGGAGGTCAGAGCCTCCCTCCCTGGATATCCCAGGGACACCTGGCCACAATCCTGTGTCCTGGGAAGGCCCTGAGGAGGAATGTGGGACCTGATGTGACCTTCTGTGGTCCTTCCTGGTAGGAGCTCACCCTGTCACACACCATTCCCATGGATCCTGGTGTCTTATCAGTGAGATAAGAGCTGTACCTGCCCACTCCCCCCACCTTCCTTGTAGTCAATCCAAAGTTTCAATTTCCTGATGAACGCAGCACATGGCACCCCAGAGATTTCCAAGCAGAGATCTCAATTTCAACATTTGAATGGAGTCTGTTATCACCACCAAGATGTTTATAGCTCAAATCCAACTCTTTATCACAAACAGGGAGATAAAAAACAGAATGTTTTGTACTCACTGTCAACCAGCTCCCGTGTCTGACCCTGAACATGAAGATACAAAGGACGATCTCTGGAAACAAAAAAGTCAAATATTCAATGAAACCCACAGAGAACGCAATAATAATGGATCCAATCTAATTATATTACAGTCATTACATACAGAAAATCTTCCATAAAAATCTGAAATGTCCTCCAGATAACAGAATACAAATTCCTTGAGTATCACAGTGCTCAGGCAGAAAAACTCTGCACTGAAAATACGACTCAGGAAAGTTACACCACTGAAAAAGTTAATTAGCTTGCCCACACAAATGGGTCACTAAATAAAAGCAGCAAGAAATTTGTATTTGGGAAGTTGCAGTGTTCTGTGGGGAAAGTTCAGCACAGTGTGATCTGTCAGGGTGATGGCTGGCGTGGTTATTTCAGGCCAGGACCATCAAAATGGCAAATTTATTGGAGAACCAACCAAACAGGAACCCCAGCAGTTTGTCACCTCAGGAGAAAAGAAGCAGAACCTCCAAAAAAAAAAGAAATACAAACCCAGGTCCCACTTTGGCTTTCTCTTCTGCAGTCATGAACCTCCCTCGAGTGGAGACAGCTGCTCCACTCAGACGACTGATCTGCAAAAAATGCACAAAGCCCAGTGACACAGCTGCCAGTGACAAACAAGGCACACACAGAGCAGCAGAGTTTGAACAAAGTCGTTGTAAAAAAAACCCAGAAATCATTAATGAAGTGCTAAGAGACTGATGCTGGCTCTGAAGTTATAATACTGATGCCTTGTGAAGGCTGACTTAGAACAGAGGCTGGACAGAGTTAAAGAATAAAGCAGGGATTTATTAGGAGGAATCAACAGATCCACCTTGGGCAGCACAAGAGCTCAGCCAGGGCTACACCCCAGGTGAAGCCAAAATGGTCACAAAAATGGACACACGGGGTCTCACACTTTTATAAGTTTTGGTCCATTTGCATATTGGAGTTAATTGTCTGATTATAGCTTTAGCCCATGAAGTCCCATTTTCCTTGTTTTTCTCTCCTCATCCCATGTTGTCTGTGCTCTTGGGCTGAGATTAGGATCATTTTTCCCTGCCTCCCAGCTGGAGAAGGAATTGTTTTGTCTCCCTGCTCTGTGCAGAGAGCTCACCATCCCCTCATATAAAGCCCAGACCCACACACTAAAGCAGCACAGAATGTGAAAAACATAAAACCTAAAACCTGAGGCATCAACACAACAATTTACTGAACAAACCAACGAAGGACCGAACACACACCTTTAGACAACACGAGTTTTCCAGAAGGAAACAACCCCTGAGCAGAGTTCACTGTGAGTTCTTTGCACCTTATCTCCTCAGTTAACCTGACAGGCAGAGCTGTGCAGGGTTATTTAAGCCCAGAGCTGCCTGCCAAGGCCAGCAGAGCTGCTGTGGCTGGGCCACCTACCTCATCCTGGGTCTGGCCCCTGGTCAGCAGGTTCCTGCACGTGAGGGGGACGTCGTTGATCTCCACCTCTGCCACCACAAGGTCATCTTTGCTCTTGCTCGTAGCTGGGCCTTTTCCCAGAGCCTGCAGCTTCAAAGAGAAGCAGTTGCAAAAGTGGGTGGATGGGTGGGAAGCAGTGGTACCAGAAAAACAAACTCGAGGGGTGAACGTCCTTCTTGTTCAGCCCTTTCAGTTGTTGGAGGCAAAATCTTTACAGAGATTAGTGGAAAGCACTTTGGAATTACTGCTTGATCTGCCTCCTCACAGCCCTGAGCCCAAAAAACCACACTAGATTTATCCTCAGCACATATTCATAGAATAATTCATTATTACTAAAATATTATTATTGTATTAATAGAATATTAACGGTTCTGTTCTGTACACGATGTGGAACTGAGCTGCAGAGCTGCTCAAACAGAAAATAAAACATTTCACACTTGAGTTGGCAGCTCTGACAGAAATCTTGAGAGCCAATGAAATGTGCACTTCATGTTTGTAGCTCCTGCTCCTCTCAACAGGCTTTACAGAGACAGAATTTAGAATTTCTGTTCAAGATCTGAACTCATCCACACTACACTTTCCCCCATCTATTTTTAAGACAAGGGTGTAATATTTTGTATCAGGCTAAGAAATAAAAAGCCACAGTGGAAGAGCTGGGAGTTACCACGAAGATCTTTTCAAGGTACAGAGTTAGTACAGCCTTCTAAATATTCTGAAATTAATTTTGGGGACATAAAGGTCAAAGAAGACTCTATAAAAAAGAGAATTTCCCAGGATCACCCATCCTCTTTCACAAATATCACTTGAAGCAGTTGCAGGAGAGCCACAAGGCAGCTACAGAGGGACTCCAGTACAGGGCACTGTTCTGACTTTAAACTGCTCCAGTCTTGAAAAAAACCACATTCATTAACCTGCAGTTCTTTAATTTCCATTCCCTCCCAACCTGAAAGGTCATCAGAGTTAATTACTGCAGAAATGCCACCACTGAACATGTTCTACCAAAAGCAACACATGCAATGAAAGAACTACATGCACGTTATATATATTTGTTACTATATTAAAAAAGAAAAAAATGTGTGCAATAAAAATTGGGTTACTATATTAAAAAAGAAAAAAAGAAAAAATGTGTGCAATAAAAATTGGCACCCCAAATGCACATTAATTACTTGATTAATGGTTCCCAGAGCAAAACAAGTTTGTCACAGGATGCCAGAGCTTGTGACAAAACCAGAGCTGGGAGAATGAGACAGCAGCAGCATCTGCCAATTTTTGGATGTCTCAAAGTGCCAGTCAGCAAATGGATTTTATTTCCATGGGCTATGACTGTGCAGGCTCCCTGAAACCAGCCCATGTGTCCTAAAAGCTGAGAATTCCACCCATTCTGGGGGGATTGTTCAGCACTCAGAAGCAAATCCTGGGATTTCCACACAGGATTCCTGACAGCAGCACTCCAAGAAACACCTGCTGCTAAAGCTCACACAGGAAAAAAGCTGCAGGGCTGAGAAGTGACAGAGAAGCAGTTAAGGAGAATCTGTGACAATTTCCAACTATTTTTTAACTGTGAGTAAATCCTGTGGCAAAATGAGCACTCCTCTGGATGCAGCCTCACATGGCAAGCTGGGTTTCACAGTGTGAAAAAGGAAATACAACACCAGAAACCCCACTCTTCTTGTTAATTTTTTATTTTAATGAGCTTGGATGGAAATTGGGGCTCTCAAAAATGGAAGGGAGGGTGTCCAGAGCAGGCCACAGAGATGATCCCAGGGCTTCATTTCCTGGGAGAGAAGGGAAAGCTCCAGGGAGAGCTCAGAGCCCCTGCCAGGGCCTAAAGGGGTTTATAAAAAAAGGACTTTATAAAAGGGGGTTTATAAAAAGGAATTTTTACCAGGGCACGTAGTAACAGGACATGGGGCAATGCTTTTAAAATGCCAGAGGACAGGGATGGATGGGATATTGGGAAGGAATTGCTCCTGTGAGGGTGGCAGGCCCTGGATCCCTGGCAGTGCCCAAGGCACCTGGGACAGTGAAAAGTGTCCCTGCTCATGGCAGGGGTGGCACAAGATGTGCTCCAAGGTCCCTTCCAACCCAAACCACCCTGTGTGTCCATGAAATCTGAAACAGCTTCTAAACTTGGCTCTAGCACAGGCTGAGGACACAGAGCAGAGCCAGACAAGGCTGTGACTGGAACTGGAAGAGCAGCTTTAAGTTACACTTGCTTTAGAACAGAAAACTCAGATTATTCAAGAGGAACACACAGGGACCAGCCAGTCCAACTGCCTGAGCTCATCAGGGTCAGCCAGGCTGAACGAGCTGTTTGGGACTTGGACACACAGCTGACGTTGGTAACTTCCTCAGGCACAAAAATAATTTGGTCTCATATTTTAAGGTGGTTGTTCCACACAGCAGTTTTCCCATCGGCTCTGCTCCCTGGAAAACGCTTCAGGAAAAACACTTGAAGAGTTGGACTCGATCCTCGTGGCTCCCTCACAACTCACAATATTCTACTGCTCTGAGGAAAAAGTTTTCCACCTCCCCACAGGTGGCTTTGGTAAAGTCTTACAGCGCACTGACCTCACAGCCATTCACCGCTTTGGCTGCAGTAAAACCAGTCGGAAATCTTAAAGATTTTAAATTTAAATTTTTTTCTGCATAGCACAATCTCGTCGCCTCCCGGCTCGGTGACGAACGAAGGTCCCCGGAACACCCCCGCGCCCACCCACCTTGTCCGCTGTGCTGGGCGCCGGCTTCAGCTTCCCTTTGGCCATCAGCATGGCGTTGATCTTCGCCGCCACGGCCGCGGCCGCATCCAGCGCTCCCGAGGGCGCCGCGGAGCTCTCGGACCCGGCCACGGCGGCGCCGCCATCGCCGCCCCCGCCGGGGAACGGGCGCCCGGGCAGCGGCGCCGTGCCAGGGAGGAGGAAATTAGGTGCCGGGCCGGGCTGGTCCCACTTGCTGCGGCGCCTGGAAAAGACAGAGGGAGCGTGAGGCGCTGCTCCGCGGGGCGCCGGGGCCGCCCGAGCCGCCGCGGCCGCGCCTCACCCGCCCGCGGCCCCCGCGTCCCGCTGCGCTCCGCCGCCCGCCGACATGGCCGCCACGGCTCCCGGGCGTCACTTCCGGCTCCGTGCCCGCCGCGCGACGCTACTTCCGCCCGTTGCCATGGGGACGGCGCCGCCACTTCCGGTCGCTGCCATGGGGACGGACGTGGCAGAGCGGGGCAGGGAGAGGTGAGGGGGGAAAGGACGCAAAGATCACCTAGTCCAACCCCCTGTGAAAACACGTCGGTCTGCTGTGAAAATGTAACAAGTTTAACAAAGGACAATAGGAGACACATACCATAAAGCAAAGATTTATATAAAGCACTCAGCCAAGAGCTCACCTGCTAATTTGGAAACACCCTTTATACACCATTTCTATTTCATCAGCCTGTTGCACATTCATAAACAATTATGCATAGTAAACTTTTTTCCCACATTACATATTCCAAGAATTGGTTAGCATGGCTCCTCCCCGGGTCTGTCTTTTTAGAGCATGTGCATTCCTGGGTTGTGGTTTTAGTCCTTTTTTATCATCACCTCCAGTTTTGGGCCATGGTCCTTATTGTCTTTAGACGTTGAGTGCTGATAATTGGAATATCAATAGTAGGGTCCTCATCAGATGTTCATTGGGTGTTATCCCATCCCAGCAGGCATTTTAACACAAGCAAACTTACATCGGCTATGTCACTGAGCTAAATTAACAACAGAAATAAAAACCATATCTTTACAACAAAGTTACTTTAACATCACACATACAGAATCCATTTTAATATTTGCGGAAAGCCAATGTAATAACATGTATCTAGAACAGAACGGAAGACCTTTGTGAGTCCCTCACAGCTCAGAATATTCCACAATTCCCTGGCCCCTGATAGAAGCGGCAGAAGCTGCGCATGCGCGGTTTGCGCGCCCAGATTTGGCGCGAAGCGCGCGGCGCTGGCTGAGGGTGAGCTCCGCCCCCTGCGTTTGCGCACGGCCCCGCGGCAGAGCCCGCTGAGGGCGAGGGCGGGAAGAGGCGCTGCGAGGGTGAGCGGTTCTTTCGTCTCCCTTCCTCTCACGTCACAGTCTCCTGCAGTTTTTCCTCGATTATCTCTCAACTCACCCACACCTCACCTCGGCCTCACCGCTGAGGTTGTGTTGCCCGCCGCCCCGCGCTGCTGTGCAGTTTTCTGTCTTCGCGCCTTCATCCCCCGTGTCCCTTGCCTCAGTTTCCCTTGAGGAAGCCGGTGGTGTTTTCTGGGTTGAGGCCGCTGGGAGGCGGCTCCTACCTCACAGAGGGGCCTAACTCGGCCGTGTGCTGTGATCGGGGGTTTATGGTGAATTGCTGAGGGGAAGCTCGGTGCCCTTCGTGATCCAGAGCTCACTTCTAACTTGGGAAAGGTGTTTTCCATGGTCTCGGGTGTGGGTGCATTTAATATTCCTGAGATGGGGGGGAAGGCTTGTGTGGAGTCAGGCTCAGGGTGGTGAGGATTCTGTTTCTCCCGTACTCATTTAAATTACAGATGAAAACAACTCAAGTCTGGGGGTGTTTGAAATGTGGAGAGCCTTTTCATAAGGTCTTTTGAAAATCCCCTAGGTTGGGCGCCAGTTAGTACTGAAGAGAACTGCCTTTGGAGGTTCATATTTCATAGAAATACAGATATAAATGTTCTGATTATTGCATCCTTTAGCCTCAGGGGAGGCCTGTGCTGCTGTGAAAATCAACAATCTGATACTGGGGATGATTAAAGGAACTGTCCTGCTCTGTTTAGTGAAAAACACAGGTTTGTTTGAGCTGGCGAATTGTGCAAGAGGTGTTTGTAAATCCAGGGAATGCCCTGGAGAGCTGCAGGCTGGGCTTGCTGCTCTTCTCCTGATCCAGGTGCTAATGCAGGTGTTTCATTGACAGGCACAGGAGTCTCTGCAGAATGGCAACTGCTCAGAAGCAAAGGAATTCTGTGGTACGGTTCTGTTTGTGTATTTCAGCACAGTAACGGGGAAAATGGGGGAGTTTTGGCTGGAATAGTGCACCCAGGTGCTCTGTGATATTTCTTAATGTGAAAATAGCAGGGTAATTCAGTCTTTTAATTATGAATAAAGAATTTATAGAAAAAAATTATAGAAAAACAGTCTGGACTTGGTAGAAATCAGCTGTGTCCTACAAATATTGTAACAGCAAGTGTAAGGAATGTGCTTAACTTTATAAATCACAAAAATTAATTGGTTTCTTGCTGTGATTTTCAGAGTGCAGTGGTATTTCCCAAGACAATAGCCACGGAGCAGCAATCCCTGATGCTGGTGAAGAGGCTTCTGGCAGTGGCAGTGTCCTGCATCACATACCTGAGGGGAATCTTTCCTGAAAGTGCCTATGGAACCAGATACATGGATGGTAAGGGGCTGTTTCCATGATAATTTGCAAAAGCTGTTGTCATGGAATTGTTTTTAAAGCCACTTGGTCTTTTTAGTGAATGCACACCATTTCAGTGCATGTAATGGGAACTTCACTAATGAATTAATTAAATGTTGTTATTGCTGCTGCTAACTCAGCATTAAAACTATGCTCAGGCTTGTCAATAATGCTAATTTTAGTCTCTTCTTGATATGTACTTTTAGGCAATGAACTTTTCATTGCACTTGGTTCTAACTAAATGTGTGTTTTGTTGGTTTTTTTGAGATGTCTGTGTCAAAATTCTGCGGGAAGACAAAAACTGTCCTGGCTCTACCCAGCTGGTGAAATGGTAGGTTGGTTCCAGCACACAGGTAACACTTCCTCAACATGTAAGTGCTCAAAGGTTCCTTCCTGGTTGTTTGCAGATAAGGCAAAAAGTTCTGTTGCTGTGAGTGAGCAGCCCACATTTGTGTCATAGATGTAATAATTGTGTTTCCAGGAAGGTTTTCAGCTCAGGGCTTGGGAGAGCACAAAGCTCTGTTTGCAGAGTGACTACACTTTATATTTACTATATAAATACTAAATATCTAACACAATGCACTTGTATACTTCATTCCTCTAGGTGCTTATGAGTTCTCGAAGGTGCAAAGAAATGCTAAAGTTTAACCAGTGGAAGTTCTTCTCTAGTTGATCAGGAGACTCAATGCCACCATTTTGCATCTTAAAGATCTCACTCACAGATTTTGTAAGAGTGAGACTGTCAGGCTTCTTTTTCAAAGGCAGAGCTGTGCCTGCCAAGGACAATCTGCCTGCTTGAGCACTGCCACAGCTGGCTGGGACTGTGTCACCTGGAACTGCAGCTGCTTCTTCTGGTTTTCTTTCTGCTCACAGTAACTGGGAGGTCTGTTCCAGGTGCTCTCCTTGCTTTTTAGAAACCTCTGTAAGGCATTTGCCTTAGCTACATATTCCTGTATTTTGTTACCTCCATAAAGGTTATTTCTCCCTTTTTTTCCCACTGCCTGCAAGGTGTGGGAGGGATGCTGCATTCATCCCCTGGCAGTGCTGAGGGGTTTGGATATTGGGACAAGGATATTTGATATATTCCATGTGTGAGGGGTGAAGCTTCATGCCAGATTTACTTCTCTGAAGATACTGTATGTTACATGGAATTCCTCATTTAGCAGAAATTATAGAAAATACACCAAAACCACGATAGAAATGTAAGCTGCCCTTAGCAAAGGTTAGGTTTGAGGACTGAGAGTTGATGTTAAAGGTGGAATCAGCCATGTGCTGTCACAAAGTGAGGGAGGGGAAAAGCTGGAATTTCCTCATGGATCTTCCCTGGGTGAGGAAATGGAAAGGTCAGTGCAGTTCCCCTTCCCCTCCCAGCAGCCTGTGGAGGCTGGCCAGGAAAGGCTCCCTGGTTTTGAGGGAAGGGGTTTGGTACCTGTACAGCTCACAGGTGAGTGGCCTTTCTTGTCCCACCATCACATACACACCAAACCCAATTTTTGTTTGTTGACTGTAGTAGAAAGGAACGTCAGAAAAAAAAAAGTATGTAGGTTTTGATTCCCTGGTCGGGTGTTGTATAAAAAGGAAATGGCAACATCTAAAAAATGCCATAACTCCTTTGTGCTTCAGCAGTGTTGCTGTTCAGCTGAATTACTGATTTATGATGAAATCATGGAAGGGTTTGGGTTGGAAGGAACCTTGAAGTGCACCTTCCTGCAACCCTCTGCCATGGACAGGGTCACCTGCAGCTAGACCAAGCTGCTCCCCTGATTAATGAATACGTGTGTTGGAAGATGTTTGAAGTATTACAGTGTGTTTTTACTGATAAATTATTTACCTACAGATTATTTTTTAAATTATTCTTTCAAGGGGTTGGGGTGATTTGGTGTTACAAAAACAGTCATTCCTTGTATCACTGCTAATAAGATAGAATGATTGGATAAGTGTTATTTATTACTCTAATATAGTAAGAGTAAACACAAGAGTTTCATTTTTGGTGCTGTTTAATTTAGAGAGAAACAAGTGAAAATTAGTAGTAGATGGCCAATGTTATTTGGTTTTTGCAGGATGTTAGGATGCTATGATGCCTTGCAGAAGAAATACGTAAGTCCTCCAGTCTCGTTTCAGTTGTATTGAAATGTTTCTTTAAATCTGCCAGTGTAGTTGTAGGACTGCTCAGGGAGTAGCTGAGCTCAGTCAGCTGCAGTGTGGGATGCACAGGCATTTCTGCATAAAATTCTTGTAAACAGCAGCGCAGAAAGCCAGAGATCTGTGGGTGTTTTCTTCTGCAGCTGAGTCCTCTCCTCTGCAGAAGGGGAGTGAAGAGGAAGAGGCTTTTCTTCCAACAGGCCTTAGTTGCCTGTGTTGGATTCCAGAGCTAGAGAAAAAGCAGCTTGGGCAGCACAAATAGGCAATGAAATATATTTAATGATTTTTTTCTTTTCTCTCTTTATATGTTCCTTACAGCTGAGGCAGATTGTCCTAGCAGTGAGTATCTCTGAAAGGCAGGGACATGTTTTTAGGGACATTCTTTGAGAGACATGCAGTTCTCATTCTGATTCCTCTATTTTCTTCAAAAACACAGGTCTATACCCCGACAGAAGATCCTCAGGTAAATCTGCTGGAATATCTCAAGGGATGACTGATGATAATATGGGCATAGTGAAATGTGTGTCCAAGCAGGAATATTTAACGTGCACATTTATAAAAAAAGGGCACATTGAAATACCAGGTGTAAAAATGACTGGAGTCAGTGGGAATTACCATGTGTGGAATTGCATTTGAGTATTCTCAGGCTGTGCAAGAAACCAAAGTGTCATTGCAGAGTGAGATGTTCCATCCTGACTCTGCCTAACAAGTTTATGGGACTTCTGTGGAAAACACAAAACCCACTGGGTGTCACCACATCTGTTCCATGTGTGAAGCATTTTTGTAGCGATTGAAACTGGAATATTTTGTGCTAAAAACTTCAGCTGATATTTCAAAGTATTTTATCATGGAAAAGAATAATAATTTTTATTATGTTTTTAACAGTTTTATGCATTTTTACTGTTGATTGTTTGAGGATTAGGAACCTGTATTCAGCACATGTAAGTGGGTGGGAGTTGGGCTGTAGTTATTTTCTTTAGAGGTTAATAGATTACTGAGCAGAGCTGCAGCAGGAGTGTTTAGGATTAGTTTAATAATTACTGCCTTTGTTTGCAGACAGTCACAGAGTGTTACCACTTCAAGTTCAAGTACACCCACAATGGGCCACTCCTGGATTTTGGCAGGTACAGCCCCTGGGACTGCTCAGTCCTTCCAGTCCCTTGGGCACACCTGAATGTCACAACTCTGCATTTGATCTGTTTGCTTTTTAAATTCTGCATCTGGAGACTAATTTTATCAACATACACTACTAGCTTAGACTTACTAAAATACAATTAATAATTTTGTTTGATTATGCTCATTTTAATATCCACTTAGAAGATGATGCTCAGTGTCAGAGTCTCATACTCCGTGACAAAGATATTTGAGATATTCCATGTGTGGGAGGTGAAGCTTCACACCAGATTTACTTATCTGAAGAAACTGAATATTACACAGAATTCCTCATTTAGCAGAAATTATAGAAAATACACCAAAAACACAATAGAAATGTAAACTGCACTTGGCAAAGCTAAGTTGTGATACATGGCTCAGTCGTGGTGGAATTCCCATTGCTGAGATAAGCTCACTGTGAGGACACTGAGCATCCCCAGCCATGGGGAGGGATCCCTGGGTTGAAACTAGCAGGGGACAGGTTTGGATTGGGGAAGTTCCTCCCTGGGAGTGTGGGGAGGCCTTGGCACAGGTGCCCAGAGCAGCTGTGGCTGCCCCTGGATCCCTGGCAGTGCCCAAGGCCAGGTTGGATTGGGCTTGGAGCCACTTGGAATAATGGCAAGTATCCCTACCATGGCAGGGATGGGATGGGATTTATGTGGAACAGCATAAATTCATGTCAGATTAATTTGAAAATAGGTGTGAAACTACTTCTCTGGCCCTAGCATGGCATGAAATAACCAGCTGGAGAGGAGTGAGAGGTTTGAATCCATCACAGTTCAGGGAATGCTTCCAGAAAACAGAGACACACAAGGAAATATCTCGGGTGCCTCAGCTGGGGGCTGTGAGAAGTTGGGAAACAGAGGGAGAGGTTTTGGCTTTGAGGTGGGATTTGGGTCAGCTTCTGGTGGATTGGGAGCGTGGAAATGTTGGTCCTGGATGCCAAGAATCATTTGAGCACCAGATTTATTATTATTATGATTTGTGTCTGAGTGAGCAGAGTGCCTTTATTTAAGGGAAAGCACATAGGTAGGGCTTCACAGAACTGGGCTTTTCACAAGTACCTCTTTTTCTTTCTTTCATTTGGGTATTGAAGCACTGTGTGATGTAGGATAGAGCAGTTGGTGCCAGGTGCTGATCTCTAAACTCTCCTGATGTCCCTGGCTCAGGGTTTGACCTCCCATGGGGCAGAGAACATGCAGGACTCAGGCAGGATTAGGAATTGCAATGCTGGTGATCTCAGACCTCGGGCAATAAAACAGGATGCTTCTC
Organism: Irena cyanogastra; assembly: GCA_013397155.1. NCBI lineage: Eukaryota > Metazoa > Chordata > Aves > Passeriformes > Irenidae > Irena > Irena cyanogastra. The sequence continues at coordinate 21,765 of VWZV01012783.1, read as the reverse complement.
GTGTTTATAGTCTGCTAAACAGCTGTTCTTAATGCTAGAAACTGCTTACTCTATCAAAAATCTGTATCAAAAATCATGTGTGTGTGTTTTTAGCAAGGACAAGAAGTCAGACTCCACCATCACGTGTGCAGACACCAAGAAGGCCAGCATCCTCCTCATCCGCAAGATCTTCATCCTGATGCAGAACCTGAGCCCGCTGCCCAACGACGTCTGCCTCACCATGAAACTCCTCTACTACGATGAGGGTACGTTGCCATGTCACCCTGATTTAGCAGAGTTCAAACTCTGCAGAGCAAGCCAAAGGGATGTTTCAGTGTATAATCTTTGTGGCTGCTGGGACTTGTTAGGTGAGGTTATTTCACGTGTGGCTGTTTCTCAGGACAGATTGAATCCCAAGGGGAAAGGATGTGATCTCACTGCAGGAACACAATCTTGGCACTGACTTCGTTGGATTTGGCTGTGTTTTAAAACACTTGGAGTTTCCCAGACTATGTTAGGCTATAGCATAATTTCCCAGCCTGGTTCTAGTTTGATGACTATCCAAATACCTGGCTCTGCTTTTGGAGTGTGTTACTGCCTTACAATCACAAATCAGAGCTTCTATTTTCTCTCTCTGTATCTACAGCCTCTTCCAAAGAGCTTTAACTGGGCTTTGCCTGAGAGAAAAGAACTTCATTTACTCCAAACTGAATATTGATTACTCCCCTCTCCACACACAGTTTTTTGCAGTAACTCTCTGTATTTAAAGGGGAAAAAAATCAATTTTGCAAGAACATATTTCATTCTAACACATTTAATTTCCCTGCAGTTACACCCCCTGATTACCAACCTCCAGGCTTCAAGGAGGCCAGCGATGAGGGGCTGCTGTTTAAGGAGGAGCCCATGTACCTGAATGTGGGGGAGGTGCCAACACCTTTTCATATGCTGAAACTGAAAATTACAACTGAGAAACAGCGCATGGAGAATGTTGATAAGAGCATCCTAAAGCAGGGAGAGACTGCTGAGCCTCTCCAGGTGTGTGGAGTCAACAGAGATGATCCAGAAGAAGAGACCCAGAACATGACTGTAAGAGCACAGACTTTGTGTAGCTTTTTGAATTTTTTCATGGTGTGTCATCTGGAAAAATCCATTATTGTTTCACTGAGTGTAAGCCATATCCCCCTCTATTTTCAGACATGGTTAAGCAGGAGAATGTGTCTTCAATCCATTTTTTTCCTTAATTTTACTGCTCCACTTTGCAGCCTGTCACTGTTCAGGCAGTTCCTGTGCACGAGGAGCAGCACAGGGCACAGATGGAACCTCATTGTCCCATGTCACAATCACTGATTTCAGTTCATTCCACCACAAATCCACCTATAATAAGTGTATCCTTAATCAGCTGAGTAGAAACCTTCTTCCTTTTCTGTCTGCAGTAAGTGACAGACCTGTTTCTTAATCTAGGAGGATCCTGTCTTGGATAATGAAGTGGAAGAGAAGAATCATGTGAATATTTCAGAAGATCAAGGTAATATTTGTATATATTTTTCTATATTATATTTTTATATTATATTATTTTTATTATATTTTTTCTTAGTTTAAAAAATCAAGTAGGATTGCTTCTCTTTAATCACATCACCATCAACAAAAACTTGCTTGCAGCAAAATGCCCTACAAATTCACATGTATTTCTCTCTTTACATTCCTCTTATTCAGCCACGTGTAGTCCTTCCACTGAGACTTGTCTGGAGGTAAATCAGAAGTTTGCTTCTAAAACACTGGTTGAAGTCTCTATCCAGAGACCCCACTTTAAAAAGACAAGCAATTAACTNATTTTATTATAATTGTTATAATATTTTGTATTTTATATTATATTTTTAAAACCTCTAAATTTTCTTTATTCAAATTTTCATTATTTTCTTCACATATATGACTGCGCCTTTATCTTCTATCAGGGCTTCATGCTGTGAAGCACTTGGTTGACAAATGTTAACATGTTAAAACATGATTAATATATTTTCATGTTACTGTTCAAAATTCTGATCTGCTGTTCCATTTTATCAGCTAAGCTAAATCGAATGGGGTTTTTATTTAGAAATAAATTTTATTTGCTTTTTTGCTATTTTTGTTACTAATAATCACGGATTTATTTAGTTTTTGATAATACTGAATTTGCACATTAAGCTTGCAGAGGTTTTGTACTGTTGAGCTCATTATTGCAGACTTGGGAAGCAGAATTCTCTGTGCAAAAACCAGTGGTCTGGGTCTGTTTGTTTTGTTTTGTATTTAATTTCAGCTTTTTGGGCTTCAGTTCAGCAGAAATCCCACTTTTAGCCACCTTTTCCCCTGCAGTAGCCCAGAATCCCGGTGTGCAGCCCACAGGGCTGTGGAGGAGTTGAGAGCATCGTGGCTCTTGTGGGTGGAGGAACTTTTGTGTTCTGGTAGCCCCGGTGCAACACCTCCAGAGGGAGCTGCTGGTGGCTCTGGATTGCTGCTGCAGTAACTTCACCAGAATGTTTTCTTTTGTTTTATGAAGGATTCTATGTTTGTCTGTGCTGCTTCCTGTGAGTGCCTTTTCCAGCTGATTGTGCTCTGAGGACCTGCTGCCCCTTTCCCCGTGTACTGCAGCACTTTGATAATAGCAAGTGAACTTTTTCCCATCACAGAATAGAATCCCAGAATGGTTTGGGATGGGAGGGACCTTAAAGCTCATCCAGTGCCACCCCCTGCCATGGGCAGGGACGCCTTCCACTACCCCAGGTGGCTCCAGCCTGGCCTTGGACACTTCCAGGGATCCAGGGGCAGCCACAGCTTCTGTGGGCACCTGTGCCAGGGCCTCCCCACCCTGACAGGGAACAAATCCTTCCCAATATCCCGTCTAACCCTGCCCTCTGGCATGGTTACAGCCATTTCTCCTTGTCCTATCCCTCCATCCCTTGTCCCAAGTCCCTCTCCAGCTCTCCTGGAGCCCCTTTAGGTCCTGGAAGGGGCTCTGAGGTGTCCTTGGAGCCTTCTCCTCTGCAGGCTGAACAATCCCAACTCTCTCAGCCTTTCCTTCTAGAAGAACTTTAATAGGTACAAATTCGAGCAAAGTATTTTTGTTACTATGAGTCACACAAAAATGAGTTTCCTCAAGTGTTTTTCCTAACACTGTAAATAAAATCTGTCAGTAAATAACTGTCCTGGCTCCTCCAGCCCTGGAACATGCCCTGGAATCTCCCCACTGCTGGCTTTTAATCAGAGCTCCAAGATGTGGACCCAGACTGTCTCCAGCTCAAAACATGAGACGCCAAATTGTCCTCAGGGATCTCAGGAGCTTCCTTTTCAGATTTTAGATAAACCAGGAGGAAAAGCAGAGGATGGTTTGTGTTCACATTTTCCAGTTTAGCCCAGGGGCCTGAAGACTGAACTTTGCTGCCAAACAAACTGAGGAAGGAATTGCTGCTTGTTGATCTGCTGCTCTTGGAGAGGCTGCATAGAAGCATCCAGACAATCTGGAACCCATTTGCTGTACAGAAAGCATTTCAAATGTTGGGTTTGGGGTTTTTTGAGAAGGAATGTGCAGCTTTGCCAAACCAGCTGCCATTTCCATGCTGTTCAAAAATAATGGTGGAAACATGTAGGAAACAGCACACATAGATTAGAATTTTTGTCTTGACAATGCTAGTAGGCTGCAGAACTGGAATAACCACATGGAGGTGTGCCTGATTCTTCTAAAAAGTCATAAAAGTTCCAAAACCGTGCAAAAATCCAGAAAATTTCTTGTCCTAGGGGGCTGGCAAATGTTTTATTTACAGGAACTTTGAGACCCAGGGAAACACATTTGTCACCCTGGAATTCTTCTTTTGTTTCCACAGCTGGTGCACGGTCACCCATTCACCATTCCATGCTTCTGCCTGTATCCTAGAAAAACATGAAATGAAAAACATCCTAGAAAATGGCATGAATTAGGAGCAGCAACCAAACTGCCTGGAACTGCCTGTTCTCCCCTAGGAGCCTGTCCCTGCAGCTGCAGGCAGCAGTGGGGGCTCTGCAGCTGGAATTGCTGGTTGGGTGGGGCTGGTGGGTTCAGGAGGGCCAGGAGCTGGCCCAGGGTGGCCTTTTCCCTGTCCTGCAGCACAAAACAGGCTCCTGGGGCTTCAGACTTGAATCAAATCCCTTCAGCAGGGCAGTGTGTGAAGGGCTGGGGATCAAACCCACTCTTGCAGAGATCCTGTGTGTAAACCTGGGCTACTGCAGTGAGCTGGAGGGTGGGGTAGGAAGTGGCTGAGTTCATGAATGAATTCAAAGCTTGAAGGAGTTAAGGATGTGCTGGACGTAGAGAACTGGAGTCCTCTGGAAGCAGCTGTTCCCAGCAGTTATAAAGTGTTTTCTGGGGCTGAGCTGGTGTTTTTAACAGCTTTATTGATCTCCAACTCTTTGCTTCTTTCAGAAAAGAATTCAACTCATGAAGAGGAAGCTGGAGGGATCCAGACTCCTTCCCGTGTTTCTAATCCTCAGGTAGGAGCACTGTGCCCTGTCATCTTCAGCTTTTCCTGGAGCTTCTGAGAAGCTCCTTCCCTCCTTTGAGTGATTCATGGGTAATCTGCTGAAGCCTTATTTCCCACAGTCACTATTTCCAGCAACAAAATTCCTTTACATTTTACTTCCTGGTGTTTTCCAAAACTATTCTAAAGCACTGACAAAAGGCTGTTCCTCTGAAATACAGCTCTCAAAACAAACAGATGCTGTGACTGTGACTGAGTGAAAAGGGGAATGTCATTTCCATGTTAATAAACTGCCTTAATGGGAATTCCACTGCTAATTCTGACAAACCAAAGCTTGTTTAAAAGTTGATTAATACTTAAAAATTCAAGCTTATAACTCAGGTTATATTCCCTGCGTGTAGAAATTGGTGGCATTTATACATGGAGGACTGCTTCACACAGGTCCTTAAGATTTCTTAAAACAGGATAGCTGTAGGTAAGTGTGAGTGATCTATTGTATAAAACCAGCACATGCTTCTCTCTGCCAGGGCCCTCCAGCACACCCAGCTGTAAAAACTGTGACTTCCATGGGTTATCACCATTTAAATACCCCCATATTTCAATTTTGGCTCAGGCACTGCACAGAACAGTGAATGCCCCAGCACTGAGCTCTGCTGTGGCCTCCAGTGTGTATTTTTTGCTGCTGTAACAAAACAAAATCTGTTTTCTGATTACAGGTTGATCATTTGACCCGTAAAACATCTGAGCTGATTGTGTCAGAGAGCAGGACAAGAAGTGGAAAGATATTCCAAAGCTGCATTGTTAGTATTAATTTTTCTTTAGTTCTCATAATTTCTGTTCCAAACAGTGAATAAAACTCAGAGCTTGAATGCATTTGCTATTGAGAGAATGAAATTCTCATCACTTCCTAAATTCCCATTCAATTCAACACTGCCCAAAAGAATTCTGTCCCAAAGAGTTAGAAGCTGATTTGATGCAGGTAACACAGGTTGAGAGAGATTCCTCAGTTTTAGTTGATATCCTGCTGGGAATGCATTTAGCCAAATTTCCTGCTGGTTTGATCCATCAGCCAGGAGAGTTTGTGCCAGCAGAGATCCCCAGCACAGTTCACTGAGTGCTTCCTTGTGCTTCTGCTTGGGAAACACTGGGCCAAAATGATAACCTCACCTCTGTGACTCCTTCATTCCAAGAAAAATCCCTTTTATCTGCTTAATCAGGTCAGTCTGGCAGGCAGTGCTGCTTGTGGGAACCCAGATCCTTCCCACCTGGCACAGCTGGAGCAGAGGTTGTGTCCAGGCTGGAATTTGACCTTTAGGTCCCATGTCTGTGCTGCTCCTGCACTGGTTGAGCTTGGCAGCTGCAGCTCTGGGAGGCTTTGGGGGCCTTCACCAGGTATTTGGAATATTGGGAATTCTGAGTGAGGGGCACATCCTTCTCCAAAGCCTGTGGGGTGAATTTTTCTCTCTTCTTTTACGCAAGAAATTGTTCCCTGTGAGGGTGGGGAGGGGCTGGGATGGAATTCCCAGAAAAGCTGTGGCTGCCCCTGGATCCCTGGAAATGTCCCAGGCCATCTTGGAGCAACCTGGGACAGTGGAAGGTGTCCCTGCCATGGCAGGGGTGGCACTGGATGAGCTCTAAGGTCCCTCCCTGTTTCCAACCAGTCATACTCAGTGCTTTTTCTTACTCAGTGATGTGACAAAAAAAAGAGGAGGTTGTTCTGTTTGCTCACTGTCCCTGTGTATTTTTCAAAGAAGTTTTACTGAGCTTCCTAATAAATTTATTAAACAAAACACAATTGGTTTAAATAAGCAAAAGGACAATGGAGCTAAGAGTTCATTGTCATCTTTCCATGGGAGAGTCAGAACCAGCAGGACTGAGCTCTCAGGAGGTTGTTGGGTGCTGAGCAGCCCCTGCAGGGTGCAGAGCCCTCCTGGTGCTGCTGCTGGAATGGGCCTGTGCAGGGGAACAGCCAGCATTGCCTTGGAATCGTGGGAATCATGGAATGCTTTGGATCAAGGGACCTTAAAGCCCACCCAGTGCCATCCCTGCCATGGGCAGGGACAACTTCCACCATCCCAGGCTGCTCCAAGCCCCATCCAGCCTGGCCTTGGACACTTCCAGGGATGGGGCATCCACGGAATAATCTGTGCCAGGGCCTCCATGCCTCACAGGGAACAATTTCTCCCATATCTCTAACCTCGATTTCCCCTCTGTCAGTCTGAACCCACATCTCCTTGTCCTGTGCTGCAGTTCCTGATGGACACAGCTCCTTGATGCAGCTGTGGCAGCAGGAATGCATCCCAGCAGAAATGCATCCCAGCAGGAATTCATCCCAGCCTTCCTTCAGTTCTGCCAGGAAATAGTATCCAGATGTTCCTGCAGGCCCAGCACATCTGGGGTGAGGCTCTGGCTGTGTCACACCTCTGTCCTGCTGAGGGTGGGCTGGAGCTCCTGTAATTCCATTGTTTTTCCTTGCAGGTGCACCAGGCTGAGCTCTCCTCCAGCCAGGATGTGCTGCCCAAGAGGAGGAAGCTCAGTGAGCCCAAGGAGCCGTTTTAGGCGCCCGTCTCCGCTGTCCCGAGTTCTCCGCTCCCGTTCCCTTGTTCCACGGGTTTTAAGGATCTGTTCTGCTCCAGTAGCAGTCCCATGGCAGTGTGTTTGAAGGAAGGAAAACATCAGCAAGCCCAGCTGAAGAATTCCAGACTCGTTTTGTACAGGACCAGAAATCCTTGGATATGGGGATTTGCGGGTTGACTCCTGCTCCAGGCACGTCCAGGTCGTGATGGTGATGGAGGAAATTCATCCCCCCAGCACAAGGTTTCACCAGTGCCTCTGGGCTGTGGTTCTCACCCAGAACCTGCCTGCCCCAAAACTTCTCCAGTTTTGGGTGATTTACAGAGGGCTGTCAGTTACAGGATGTTACAGTTTTGGGGTTACAGTTTTTGCTTTTCCTACCCGGACAGTTGCAGGAGTTGGATGCTTTGCATTTCTTCCAGACCAGAAGCAGCACACTCAGGTGAAGAACAAACCCTCTTCACGCCTTAAATTCCAGCCTCCCTGCCAGAATGCAGGAATTTCGGTATCCGTGCCACGAAGAGCCGTGGCAGGTCTGTTCCAGGTGTCTGGGAGAACCTGGCTGTCCTTAAAACGATTTATGGCAAATGTGGGACACGGTGCCAAGTGCTCCCGCACCACCAAACCGTTCACCGTCCGCCTGCCGTCAGGGAACGGGAGTGAAGCCGCTCCCGCCGGCGCGGGCGGGGACAGCTGAACGTTTCTTGGCGGTTTTGACTTTTAAATTAAGAATGTCTGTTCATCATCTATTAAACGGCGTTCACCTTTGGCTGCGGCGCGTTCCGTTATCGGCGGGACGGGAGCAGGGAGAGGAGGGAACGGGATGGGATAGGGAGACGGGGATAGGACAGGAAGGGGACACGGGACAGGACGGGAACGGGATGGGATAGGGACACGGGGATAGGACACAAGGGGACATGGGACAGGACGGGAACGGGATGGGATAGGGAGACGGGGATAGGACAGGAGCGGGATGGGATAGGGACACGGGACAGGACGGGAACGGGATGGGACGAGAGGGGACAGGACTGGAGCGGGAAGGGAACGGCATTGGGAAAGGGATGGGACACGGGACGGGGCACGGGACATGACGGAACGGGATAGATCACGGAATGGGGCACCGGACGGGACTGGACACGGAATGAGACACTGGACAGGANACCCGGACAGTTGCAGGAGTTGGATGCTTTGCATTTCTTCCAGACCAGAAGCAGCACACTCAGGTGAAGAACAAACCCTCTTCACGCCTTAAATTCCAGCCTCCCTGCCAGAATGCAGGAATTTCGGTATCCGTGCCACGAAGAGCCGTGGCAGGTCTGTTCCAGGTGTCTGGGAGAACCTGGCTGTCCTTAAAACGATTTATGGCAAATGTGGGACACGGTGCCAAGTGCTCCCGCACCACCAAACCGTTCACCGTCCGCCTGCCGTCAGGGAACGGGAGTGAAGCCGCTCCCGCCGGCGCGGGCGGGGACAGCTGAACGTTTCTTGGCGGTTTTGACTTTTAAATTAAGAATGTCTGTTCATCATCTATTAAACGGCGTTCACCTTTGGCTGCGGCGCGTTCCGTTATCGGCGGGACGGGAGCAGGGAGAGGAGGGAACGGGATGGGATAGGGAGACGGGGATAGGACAGGAAGGGGACACGGGACAGGACGGGAACGGGATGGGATAGGGACACGGGGATAGGACACAAGGGGACATGGGACAGGACGGGAACGGGATGGGATAGGGAGACGGGGATAGGACAGGAAGGGGACACGGGACAGGACGGGAACGGGATGGGATAGGGACACGGGACAGGACGGGAACGGGATGGGACGAGAGGGGACAGGACTGGAGCGGGAAGGGAACGGCATTGGGAAAGGGATGGGACACGGGACGGGGCACGGGACATGACGGAACGGGATAGATCACGGAATGGGGCACCGGACGGGACTGGACACGGAATGAGACACTGGACAGGACAGGGCTAGAGTAGGGACTGGACACGGAATGGGACATGGGACGGGACAAGAACAGGAACGGCAGCAGGACGCGACACGCGGGCGGGGGCGGAGCCACGCCCTGACTGACAGGAGGAAGTCCCGCCCTCTGCCCATCCCGGACGCGCTCATTGGCTGCTCCGGCCCGCGCGGGCTCCCATTGGTCGGAGCGGAGGCGCGGGCGGGGCCAGCGGAGCCCAGGAAGCGGCGGCGGCCCCGCGGAGGCTTTTCCTGCCCGCGGCCCCGGAGCGGAGCGGGGCGGGCAGACCCGCCGGGCCGCGGGGAGGCCGGGCAGCGGGCAGCTGGCAGCGGGCGGGGGGCGGTGGCAGCCCCCA
>VWZV01012776.1:66203-82042 GCA_013397155.1 Irena cyanogastra | reverse complement strand
TGGCTCAGTGTTATACACAGCCCCATTCCCATGGGATTCCCTCTTAATTATCTAATAAATATTTCCATGCAATTCCCTCTTAATTGTCTAATAAATATCTAAACGGGGTTGTTTGTTTTTTAGGTTAGTTTTAGGGTGGTGAGTGTTTTAGTGGCTCCTATTAAAAATATACTTTTATCTTTATTTTTTTATTGCAATAGAATGTTTTTTTCTTATATTGTGACAGAGTTTTGTATAATTAAGAGTTCCAACAATTACCCATCCCTATCCCCATGGAATTATCCATCCCCATTCCCATGAAATTATCCATCCCCATCCCCCTGGAATTATCCACCCCTATTCCCATGGAATTACCATCCCCATCCCCCTGGAATTATCCATCCCTATTCCCATGGAATTACCATCCCCATTCCCATGGAATTATCCATCCCCATCCCCCTGGAATTATCCATCCCCATCCCCCTGGAATTATCCATCNAATTACCATCCCCATTCCCATGGAATTATCCATCCCCATCCCCCTGGAATTATCCATCCCCATCCCCCTGGAATTATCCATCCCCATCCCCATGGAATTATCCATCTCCAGATGCCACTGAGCTCATTTTGGGGGAATCAGCTCCAGGGCAGAGCCACCCACTGGAAGTCCTCTGCCTGCCCCCCAGGGACACGGAATTCCCACAGAGAGAGGAGGAATTCTGTCCCTGGGCATCCCCAGCAGCACGGAGCTCTCACTACATACCCCAAACACAATCCCAGCCCTGCTCAGCTCACCAGCACAGCTCCCCACAAACCCACCCAGATCCTGCATGGATTCACCACCCAGATCCTGCATGGATTCACCACCCAGATCCTGCATGGATTCACCACCCAGATCCTGCATGGATTCACCACCCAGATCCTGCATGGATTCACCACCCAGATCCTGCATGGATTCACCACCCAGATCCTGCATGGATTCACCACCCAGATCCTGCATGGATTCACCACCCAGATCCTGCATGGATTCACCACCCAGATCCTGCATGGATTCACCACCCAGATCCTGCATGGATTCACCACCCAGATCCTGCATGGATTCACCACCCAGATCCTGCATGGATTCACCACCCAGATCCTGCATGGATTCACCACCCAGATCCTGCATGGATTCACCACCCAGATCCTGCATGGATTCACCACCCAGATCCTGCATGGATTCACCACCCAGATCCTGCATGGATTCACCACCCAGATCCTGCATGGATTCACCACCCAGATCCTGCATGGATTCACCACCCAGATCCTGCATGGATTCACCACCCAGATCCTGCATGGATTCACCACCCAGATCCTGCATGGATTCACCACCCAGATCCTGCATGGATTCACCACCCAGATCCTGCATGGATTCACCACCAAATCCTGCATGGATTCACCATCAAACCCTGCATGGATTCACCATCCAGAGAATTCTCTGCTACAATTTTATTTATCTACTTATTATCTATAAATCTAAAAATAGATAAATAAATAGATAAATAATAGATATATCAATTTCTCACCTGGGATTCCCTATCAAGGATATGGCTCTGAACTAATAAAAAACTGTAATAATAGAGAAATAAAACCTAGTCAATTCTAAATAAGTAAAACTTAATAATATATAAAACAAAACCTTAATAATCTATAAACCAAAACCTAATCAGTTCTAAATAAAAAATGAAACATAACAATAAATAAATAAAACGTAACAATTATAAACAAATAAAGCCTAATAATAAATAAACCCCAATCAATTCTAAAGAAATAAATTTTAAAAACTAACAATAAATAAAACCTAATTAATTCTAAATAAGTAAATCCTAATAATAAATAAATAAACCCTAACCAATTATAAGCAAATAAAACTTAATAAAGAAACAAACCCTAATCAATTAAAAATAAAGAAAACCTAATAATAAATGAAACTTAATTCAAAATAAGTAAAGCCTAATAATAAATAAATAAGCCCTAATAAATAATAAATCAATCCTAATGATAAGTAAACCAGCCCCAATAAATTATAAAAAGTAAACAAGTAAAACCTAATAATAAATAAAACCTAATCAATTACAAATAAATAAATAACCCCCAAATAATAAATAAAACCTAATCAATTACAAATAAATAAATAAATAACCCCAAATAATAAATAAATCCTAATCAATTACAAATAAATAAATAAAACCTAGTAATAAGTAAATCAAGCCTAATCAATTACTGAATACATAAACCCCAATAATAAATAAAACCTAATAAATTATAAATAAACAAACAAAGCCCAGTAATAAATAACTAAACCCTAATTAAATTTGAATAAATAACCAAGGAAGCCCAAGCAATCATGAAGGGCAATCCCAGGCTCCATTCCAAAGGCAGAAGTCCTGGGAAAGTCCCAGCATGGGGCCCAGCCTTGGGAAACCATCCCCAGCTGCTGGAGGCCCTCAGCTGGTTCTGCACAGCCCTGGAGGTACTGGCTTTTGCTATTATGTTTTGGCTTTTGCAAATTATTACTTATAATAATTCTCAAATTATTTATATATTAATTATAATATAACAACAATTTAAATATATTAATTATAATATAACAACAATTTTATCTATAAATTAAAATATAACAAGGATTTGGATACAGTACAGTTTGTAATCACTTTGAACTGCCATAATATATATAATTTATCTGTGTAGCCTGTATATTTTAGTGTGATAAACACACATTATGGTTTAAGCTGTGGTAAAATATTCAAATAGAGAGTGTGTGTTGTGCACTGTGGTGTTAAATGCTTTTATTTGTGTAACTGACAGTGGGGAGAATAACTCAGACAATTTGTGAAACAGCTGATGTTGATTTCATGGATTTCTGGGGTACCTTGTCTGTATGATAAAACAACATTCAAAAGAAAATAAACAAGAACGCAAGGAAGAATTTACCACTGACCCTTTGGTTATCAGGAATTGTCACACCACAGAACAGGGGCCCTGTGAGAACACAAAACAGCTAAATTTCATCTGCAGTTCTTCAAGAAGATGGGTCAAGAGTCAAATCAAGCAAAAGAATTCCCAGGACTTGTAAACTCAAAGGAATGTTTGAATATAAATAATCTTCATGAATATGCATTTGACCAATGGAATGAGAAAGCACATAAGGAAATTACTCTAAACTAACTGGTGTGCCTCTGCCCAGCACCCAGCACTGTAAAAGCCCCTCTTATCTCTTATTAAACTTTAAAATTGTTAAAGAGTGAGCCTTGTTTCTCCCAGGGTCAATCCCAGGACACAGAACTTCTGCCCCACCACGCTCCCCTCCTGGGGCTGGGAGCTGATCTTGGATTTATCCCACAAAATCCACAGGGATTAATTGTCTCTGGTTTCACAAACACCCACTCTGAGCATTCCCCTGTTACCTGAGCACACACACAGAGAAATGCAGCTTTCCCTGGGTGTTTGACAGGATTCCATCATCACCAGCAAGAATTCACTGACCAGAGCCACAGAATTATGGAATTGTTTGGGCTGGGAAAGACCTCCAAGCTCATCTTGTTGGGAATATCCTGAACAAGGAAAAGGAAACCACCTCAAGGGCCACATTCCTCAGAAACACCTTGGAACTGAACAATCCCATTTAATTACAATTCCTTTATGCTCTGAGATGAAGGGTTCTGTGAAATGTAAACTTTTGGTCAAATCCTTTTCCCAGTATTTCTGGATACATCTGAAAAATCAGAATGAGGCTGGCCTGGGAATTTAGGAACTTAATTTTCCAGTTTAAATATTTGATATGATGATGATGATGATGATAATAATAAATATTTAAATACCCATTGAATCAAGGGTTTTTCCATCTCACTGTTCTGGTTTTGCTGCTTCTGGCCCCACTGAAAAGAGCTGGTACAAGATTTCCTACAAGCACCCTTGGAGCATAAAATACAATAATTACAACAATAAATACCCATTCCTTAGCATCCACTTGGTTCTGCATTCCAGAGGAAAATGGGATTGCCTGTGAATTATCCTGCCTCTTTCAGGAACAGTCAAATCTGGCAGTGAAATCCTCCCCATTAATTAACTTTTGTCCAAACCATGCCATTATTCGATTTCTATACAATTTATATGGGATATTCCATTATATCCTTCACATTGGGTTTTTCAGGAAGGACAGCTCCTCATGGGAACTTCCCAAGGATCCTCAGGGCAGTTTCCACGTCACTACACCAAAACCACACAGAACCAAGAAAGGGATAAGAAGCAAATGTGCAAAATTTATTGTGTTCTTCAATGAACACAGGGATAGGAAATTTATAAAATTAGGTAATATCTTCAAAATTAAAAAAAAAAAAGATATATAAACACCAAGAGTTCCTAGTTAGAACAAACAACAGCAGCCCATGGGATGCTCAAACCCAGCTGACTCCAAAGCAGTTTCTTCATAAAAAAATAAGGTACTTAAAGAAAAAGGCTCTGGAAGACAGTGGAGTCAGCAAGGAAAACATGGAATATGAAAACTGAAATGTTACTGCAGCACATCCTGATCACTTGTCCAAAGAAAAGTCCAAAGTTGGCAAAACAGGACTAAGGTGGGAAAGCTCTGAGTGCCAAGCTCAGCCCTCTGCTAAAGGCATTTCCTAAATTCCACCAGGGTCCTGCTAATTCCAGAACGAGTTTGGAGAGACCCAAAAGCTCATCCCACCCCAGCCCTGCCAGGGCAGGGACACCTCCCACTGTCCCAGGCTGCTCCAAGCCCTGTCCAGCCTGGCCTGGGACATTCCAGGGACAGGGAGTGAGACAGGGAACAAGCACTGGGAGCATCCCCAGCCACATCCAGGAGGAACCCCCTGAGGAACCCCAGCCTCCTCACTGCTGCTCCTCTTGCTGTTCCCTTGGCACCTTTAGCTCTGGACCTGCTGAGCCAAGCAGGGGCTGGAAGAGCAAGTGAAAATTCCACAGGATTGTGTCCAGCACGGATTGCCTCTGGCTGTGTAAACACTGTGGGAGTAACTCCACACGGAGCTCTGCTGGAGCAGGCAGCTTTGGCTCAGCTCACAGCTTCAAGTAGAGAATGCCCAAAGCTGCTCCTGGTGCAGAGGGACAGCCCTGGGTGGGGTGGGGACACTTGGGGTCATCCCCAGCCAGGGCTGAGCAGCTCCCCCAGCAAGGGCAGCTCTGGGAACCCAAAGCCAGCGATCCCAAAGGCCACAGTGTCCCCCTCAGGATCCCAAAGGTCACACTGTCCCCCCTCAGGCTGGGACTTCCATCACAAAGAGGTTTGAAGTGGTTGTGAAGTTGACAATCCCAGAAAGGAATTTGTTTCCCCAAAGTTACACCATTTCCTTTTCCAGTGTTTCTTTGGATCCTTTGCTCCCAGAATTGTCGTCGTTGGAATAATTCCCTGAGTCTCGACTGCTCTGTTTGGAATGGTTGTAGTCTGTAAAAACAATCTGATTGCCCTCTTCTGTGACCATGGATTCAATCACACAGCAATTTTCCACTGATTCCTCTGCAGCTGACAGGTAAGGGCTGCTGAAGGGCTGTGCTCCAAATCCCTGAGGACAGAAGCAAAAGGGGAAGAGATTAACACCCAAAAATAATAATTTATACTGAGTTAAATAATTAAATACTAATTATGCTTTACACCACAGTCACACAAATGTGATCTATCAGATTCTTTACTGTGAAGGTGGGCAGGCCCTGGCACAGGTGCCCAGAGCAGCTGGGGCTGCCCCTGGATCCCTGGCAGTGCCCAAGGCCAGGCTGGACACTGGGGCTGGGAGCAGCCTGGGACAGTGGCAGGTGTCCCTGCCATGGCAGGGCTGGCACTGGGTGGGATTTGAGGTCCCTCCCAACCCAAACCAGTCTGGGGTTCCATGCTCATGTTGAGCAGCCTCGTGTGGTTTCCTACCCCTAACACACCACTTGTTTCCCTAAGTTCACCAACTCAGATTTAGGGTGAAGTTCAGTTCACAGATCCCCAAATCCCTGGAGCTGGAAAAGCCCTCCCAGGCCAGGCAGTCCCAGCTGTGCCCCATGGCCACCTTGTCCCCAGCCCAGAGCTCTGAGTGCCACCTCCAGGGGACACCTGCAGGGATGGGCACTCCAAAGCTCCCTGGGCAGCCCCTGCCAAGGCCTGAGCCCCCTTTCCATGGGGAAATTCCTGCTGCTGGCCAAGCTGAGCCTGCCCTGGCCCAGCCTGAGGCCGTTCCCTCTGCTCCTGTCCCTGTTCCCTGGGAGCAGAGCCCAGCTCCCACCTCCCAGCTGCACTCACAGAATCCAACACTAAAGGGTGACTCCAACATTTTGTCTCAGCCCTTTTCCTGCTCTCAGTTGTCAGTCACCACAGAATTGCAACATTCCATGGATTATGGCCTGAGGAGGCCACACCAGAATGAAAAGAAAATCCAGGTACAGAGGTTTCAAGACACACTTGAGTGTTGCCCTTTCCATGCCAGAACAGGATCCCTGCTGTGCACCACCTGTGCCAAGCTGGAGATTGGACAAAGCTCTGGAGACCACTGATAAAACCTCTAAAATGAACCTTGGCTGACCCCTAACAGATAAACATCTTTTCTCCATGACATTTAAAGTTCATTTTCCTAAAAAGAAGGTGTGTGATGACAGAGAAGTCAGAGCTCACCTCGATGTTCAGGGGGGGCTGGCAGGAGGGGAAGAACACGTATTTGACTTTCTTGTAGGCTTGGTAGAGCACAAAAACAAGAGGGGTGGCCACCAGCAGGACAAGCAGCAGGGCACCCATGAAAATCCCAAAAATGATCAGAGGTAAAGGAGTACCTAAAATTGGGAATAAAAACCATTCAGTCGAGGCATTCAGAACCAGCAGAAATCAAAGCACAGCTCCAAATGTGCTGCAGAATTGATCAAATAATTCAACATTTCCACATCACCCAGGCATGGGCACCAGGGAAAAGTGAGGCTGTGCCAGTATCTGAGATAATTTTGCTTAGAGAAGCCACAAAATATTTTCCAATACAAGAACACAGAATCACCAAGGTTGGAAGTGACCTCCAAGATGGTCCAGTCCCACCAGCACCCCAGCATCATCAGCTGGGGGTGCTCACCTGGAGAGGAGAAGCTCCAGGGAGAGCTCAGAGCCCCTGCCAGGGCCTGAAGGGGCTCCAGGAGAGCTGGAGAGGGACTGGGGACAAGGGACAGAGGGACAGGAGCCAGGGAATGGCTCCCAGTGCCAGAGGGCAGGGCTGGATGGGATCTTGGGAATTAGGAATTGTTCCCTGGCAGGGTGGGCAGGCCCTGGCACAGGGTGCCCAGAGCAGCTGGGGCTGCCCCTGGATCCCTGGCAGTGCCCAAGGCCAGGCTGGACCCTGGGGCGGGGAGCAGCCTGGGACAGTGGGAGGTGTCCCTGCCATGGCAGGGGTGGGGATGAAATCTTCAAGGTCCTTCCCACCCAAACCATTCCATGACTCCATGATTATCTCAGCTAACTGAAAGGAATTTTATGATACTAAAATCAACAGGCACCAGCAGTCACTTCCTAAGAAATCCAAAGGACATAATCAGGTCTTATTTTACTATCAAAGAATGGAAGATTTTCACTCTGGGGTACAAAAACATGGGAAAGACAGGGCATGGTCTGTCTTGAAGACAATGTTTGGATTTAAAGAGATTCATTGAAATAGCAGGATAAGAGGAAGGGCAATACCTAGCAAAACAGATTAAAATATTTATCTTCTTCAGGTAAAAAGTAGCATTTGGTTCTTTTTAAGCTTGGTAAGACACAGCAGTGAGGACTACAATATAAATGAATCCTCAATGTGAGCCAGCCATTGCTGATATTATATTTTCTTGGCTTTAAGGCAGTTTGAAGAGTCAGAAATTTTCATAGTGTTAATAAAATTTTATGTGGCAAATTATCTTCACCATGATTTACTCTTCTATTCTGAGTGAGTGCAATCCCCCCACTCTCCCTCTGCACCAAGATGAGCTTCCAGCCCTAACAAATCTGATTTATCTCCTCACTCTCCAGCACAGGAGATTCACTCCCAGAAGGAGTAAGGCAGTTTCAAGGATAAAATACCCCTGCAAATGTGGAGTTCAGTGATTCCCTGCTCTCTCCCAAGATGCAGGGCTGGGAAGTGAAGCTCTCTGCCCAGCCAGGCGCTCCCAGTGCTGGCAGGAGTTGTGAGTTCCCAGGGAAGGGGTAACACCTGCAGCTCCAGAGGGGCAGGAGCTGCCAGGCTGTGCCCACCTGCAGGCGTGTGGATGCATTCCTGCTGGCTGTAGGCACTGCTTTTGTTGTAGGGCTCAGAGAAGGCCTGGACTTTGACACAGTACAGGCTGGAGGGGGACACGTCAGGGACTGTGGCTATGGTCTGCTTCACCTCCTTCTGCTTCACCTCCTGGCAAAAACAAACAGGGAAAAAGGAGGGATCAGACCACATGGGCAGCACAGGAATCTCAAACAGGTGAGAGCTGCAGCCTCTGATGGAGCAGTGCCTCTGTGAAATGTCAGCCATTGCTGCAACCCCAGAAGCAGCAGGGCTGGAGAGACTTTCCAGCTCATCCAGTCCCACATCCAGATGCCTCTGGAGCACTTCGGGAACTCCTCCACCTCCCTGGGCACCCAGATCCAGTAAAATAAATAAACCACCCCCTTAGCTCCTAAGCAGAACTCAGCAAACACTTCCTGGGCTAGAACCAAGTGAAATGTTACAGTCCCAAGTTTCCAGGAAACTCCTTCCTGTTGCAGTTTCCTTCCTTCTCCTCTGCCCTGCTTTCACCAATTACTGTGAAATATTTTACCCTGAGAAGTAATTAAACAACATGGAAAGATCCATTAAAATGTGAGCTAAAAGGATGCAGGACTTCATTGTTTGAGGAGCTTTTTCCATCACATTGCACACAGCCACATCCATGGAAATTGAGATCTTACCCCATTACTGGGAGATAAAAATCACAGTGATCAGATTTCTGAAACAGTTACACTAAAATCTCAATCAGTGGGTGATAAAAGTCACAGTGATCAGGGTTTTGATAGAATCTTTCATTAAAAACACCAATCAATTGACTTTTGAAAGACTGATATACCACAGATGTGCCTCTTTTGGAAAGGAGCTCCTCAGAGAACAGAAACTCGGGATTTAAGTCAGAATCAATTTTGTATTGTATGTAATTAGCTCACACCTCCTTATCTGGGGAATTCTTCCAGTATAGGATCCTGTAGGACAAGTCATAATGGTTCCTCATGACTTCATTCTCAGCTCCTCCTGGAGGAGAAATAAGGATGTGGAGCAAAGTGTCACTGAGGTCCAGCCTTACACCAGGAGGGCCAATTCCATCTGAAAACAATAAAATAAATCATTAAAGCCCAACTGAAAAATACAACTAAAAATATTGCTTCAAATACTGTCAGTGAAATCCATGATACTTTTTAAGAAACATACAGTTGGAAGCATAATTTCACAGTTTTATTCAGAATATCAAGTGCTGAGAAACATTTCAATTATTTCCACTATATTCTTGTGAAATCCCCTCTGCAGTCTCCTGTCAGCTCACAAAGACATTTGGCACGAGTTTGCCGAGCAATGAGCATTTCAGGAAGCAATTCCCTTACTTGTTTTCAGAGGATCCACTCTGATTTCCTTGGAGAAGCAGGATTTGTTGTGTCCCCCCCTGGCCTGCACTCGCACATAATAAAATCCAGTGGTGTTGATGATGGAGGAGAAGTTGCACCAGGTGCTGGTGGTGCTCTCACATGTGGGGACACTGGCCCACTTGTCTGAGTAATCATCATTGAGATTCTTCAAGAACCCACTGCAAGAGAGAATTCAAGACCTTTCATGTGAGCTCCCTGACCTCCTCGAGAAAATCGTATTTGTTTGTGCTGTACTTGGCTCAGTTTTGGGCAAAAAGGCCTCTAGTAATAAAAAACACATCAGCATTTTAATATGAGACATTTCTGAGTGGAACAATGAAGGTAAAAAGGCCAGGGAATAGAAATCAGGGCTTTAGCCAAGCCTCAGCAGAGGAGATGAGATGCGGGGTGGGCAGGTTCTGAAAGGCCAAAGGAGAAGTTCTCACGTAGCTCCGTGCAGTCCAGTGCTCTCCTGCCATGCCAAAAGAATTCCTGAGGAATGCCAGGGGATCCCTCCTCTTCAGTTAGGTGCTGGCCACAATATTTATGCAACAGCTGGAGATTGAGATACAGGTTTATAGAACTGCTCCTTAATGGGATTGCATGGATGGCATTCAATGGGTTTTTATGGGATATGAGGAGGCTTTTATGGCATTCCTCGTTTTTTGATGCAATGTGATTTTTATCTGGTTTTCTTTGTGTGATAACAGTGGTTTTGTCTGTGATATGATGGGGTTTGATGTGATACAAGGGTTATTTCACATGACATGAGAGGGGTTTTATATGACTTGATGGGGTTTTTATGTGGCACAACATTTCTTTATGTGACACAACATTTCTTTACGCGGCACAACCCGGCTGTCCCCTCCTGGCAGGAGCTGTGCAGAGCCACAAGGTCCCCCTTGAGCCTCCTTTGCTCCAGGCTCAGCTCCTTCCCAGCTCCCTCAGGAATTCTCCAGCCCTTCCCAGCTCCATTCCCTGCCCTGGGCACCCTCCAGCCCCTCCAGGTCCTTTCTGAAGTGATGATTTTGATCTGACCTCCCAAAAGAACACAGATTGCCCTTCAATCCCTGCCCTAATTTAGATGACTCTCACTT
This sequence comes from Irena cyanogastra, assembly GCA_013397155.1. NCBI lineage: Eukaryota > Metazoa > Chordata > Aves > Passeriformes > Irenidae > Irena > Irena cyanogastra. The sequence continues at coordinate 71,323 of VWZV01012776.1, read as the reverse complement.
CCCTAAAAAAGATAAAAAGGGAAGAGTTTCTCCCCTGCTCTTCACAGGGGAGCTCTGGGTGCCCTGTAAGACACACATGCTGCCTTGGAAACCAGCTCACAATGGCAACACCTCAAACAATCCCTCGATCAGGGCAATCCCAACAAAACAATCCTCTAGTAAGAACAAAACCATCCCACCAAGGAAATGTGGCACAAGGTGCTACACCTTGGGTTTTCTCCCCTATCTGGGTCTGCCCAGAAGAAATCCAAGCTGCTGACAACTGAAACCTCCAACACCTGTGTTTTTCCTCACTTTCACTCATCCAATTTCTTCACATCCAAAAAGCCACTAAGCAATTCAAGTCCCCCAGCTTTAAAAATGTCCCTCAGCATTTAGGAGTCCCTCCCATTAGGAGTTAAATACCCCCAAAAAAGGCCCAGTCCCAAAATCCCAGATGTTGCACGGAATTCTTTTAATGGCAATGAGCCATTCCCGTTCTGATTAATGCACCAAACATTTCATTTTAACCTCCAGGAAATACTTGCAGAACACAATAAATGGGGTTCCAAAGGCAGGGATGGCAATGCTGGACTCACAGGAGGTACTGCACGTTGTAGGTCACATCCTGATTTCCCTGGCCATTCCAGAGCAGGTGGAATTTCATGTTCAAAGCCAGCACACTCAGGTTGGTTGCACACAGGGGGTCATTCACTGCTCAGGGGGAAAAGGAAAACCAAAGTTACCCAAAAACTTCATGTTATGGACAGGGAATGGACATTTCTCATGCCAATAATGAAAACATAAAGATCTTTCATTATAAAGACTGCAAGTCACAGGCTGTGATACGTAAAGCATCCTATCAAGCCTTTAATTAAAAAAATCAGCTAAAAATCAATTCAGAAAAAGATTAAAGTACACAAATATTGAGAGGAGCAGAAATAAATTGGTTTGGGAATGACATGAGGAGAAAAATGTATAAAATATACATCTGTATTTATTGTACATTTTGATTTCTTGTTTTAATATTTTATTAAAATATGTATGTGACAATTACTTTAATATTTTATTAAAATAATTAAAACTTGCATGTATCAGTTATTGTAATATTTCAAGATACACATGTATTCTTTTAATGCTTTTTAAAGACACAGATGTCTATTACTTAATGTATTTTGTGTATAATGGAATTTCCATTTCCATCAATTACTTATATTTTGATGTACCACCCCTGTCCAATCTAATATTTGACTTTCTATAGTCATTTTTTCCTAAAAGAAACATCTAAAAGCAACTGCACAGCACAGAAAATAATTTAATTTTACATAACAAGGTGGCAAGCTGCCCCCTCAAAGCCTTTCTTCAGCATCTGTAACCATCAGTTCACCAAGGATTATATAAAATCAGCATTTTTCTAAGCTCAGTTCAACTTTCTGTGCATTCATTGAGGGCCAAGTATCCCAGAGGCTTTTGGGTTTTTTTTTTTACCTCCTGATTCAGTCATTGATTCAAAAATAAAAGAGTTCTCCAAAACACACAAAGAAGTTTTTATTCCAAATTAATGTCAAAATTCGCCTCATGGCAAAAACCTTCTTGTGCTATTAGAACTCTACCCTTGGCACATTTTATGTTGGTTGATAAGGGTAAATGTATATAATATATACTTTTTTATACCAAAAAGAGAAGGAATTTGGCCCTTCTGCCTATTTCTGTTGCTTCAGAACAAGTGACTGTGTGCCAGTTTAACTGAAGTCAGCATCTGCAGGTAACCTGATTTCCTGGGTACCTTTCTGGGTGGTTTTCACACAGCTGATGGGGCTGAACAAGCCTTGCTTTGCCTCCAAGGGGAGATTTGCTTGAACTTTGAAGCAATAGGTGCTGTCTGGCGCAAGATCATCAATGGTATCAACAGGGAAAATTTTCTTGCTCTGGAGCTGGAAGGAACAGACACAAAGAGCCTGTGAGGGGAACTGTGCTTTCCCAGGAACATTTTAAAATTATCATTTTGCAGGGTTTCAGCCCATTTGTATCACACCCTCCCTAAAAAGGTAAATTGGAAGAAGTAGGACAGTGTTTGAGCTGGAGAAATCCTAAAGAGAGGTTTCTAGTTCAGCCAGTGACTGTCAGGCAGGAACATTTTGGGCTCCTTTGCCATGGAAGTGGGGAGGGATTAGGCATGAGCAGGAATTCACCCCACAGACATTCCAGAATGAAGGAGGACATTCCCATCCCTCCATCACCCAAACACTCCTCTCTCCTCTGCTTTTGGTTTCCCAGACTTGGTGGTGACTGAGCACACACAGTTGTACTCCTGGGCCTTTTGCTCCTTTGATGTGTAATCCCAAAATCCCAGAGGTGGGAAGAGCCCTTCAGGATCACCCAGTGCCACCCCAGCATCACCTCAAACCCTGTCCCCAAGGCCACACCCAGCCACCTCTGGGACACTCCCAGACAGTGACTCCAAACCTCCCTGGGCAGCTCATTCCAGTGCCTGACCACTGGGCAGGGAAATTTTATTCTGTCTTTAATCTGACCCTCTCCTGGTGCACCTTGAGGCCGTTCCCTCTTGTCCTCTCCTCATTCCTGAGTTCCCCCCGGCTGTCCCCTCCTGGCAGGAGTTGTGCAGAGACAGAAATTCCCCCTGAGCCTCCTTTGCTCCAGGCTCAGCTCCTTCCCAGCTCCCTCAGGAACTCTCTAGCCCCTTTTCCCAGCTCCATTCCCTGCCCTGGGCACCCCCCAGCCCCTCCAGGTCCTTTCTGAAGTGATGATTTTGATCTGATCTCCCAAAAGAACACAGATTGCCCTTCAATCCCTGCCCTAATTTAGATGACTCTCACTTCCCTAAAAAAGATAAAAAGGGAAGAGTTTCTCCCCTGCTCTTCACAGGGGAGCTCTGGGCGCCCTGCAGGACACACATGCTGCCTTGGAAACCAGTTCACAATGGCAACACCTCAAAACAATCCCCTGGATCAGGGCAATCCTAATAAAACAATCCTATAGTAAGGAAAAAACCATCCCACCAAAGAAAAAACGACCTGCCCCAACTTTCAAACCACAACAGGGCTGGAGTGACAGAACCAAACAATTTCATTTCAGAGCATGAATTCAAGTCCATCTCTGACAGTTCAGTTAAGGTTAAATAACAAAAAAGAAGTGTTCATACCTGAGCATGTGATGAGTTTTCCCAGAAGACCAGGTTGTATTTAAAACGCAGATCATTGACCCACACTTTTTTCCTCTGATTTGCTTCTGGAGGAGAAACCGTAACTTTCACGACTCCATTTGTGGACTGCAATTCCAGTCCTGGTGGACCAATCTGAGCTGCAAATATGGAAAGAAAAAAGAAGTTAAACAGGTCTTCTTTGAGAAAATACACCCCAAAAGCAGTTTACAATAATAAACCTAAAATACCTGCCTATGGTATCTTATTTTTGATTCTTTTGAATGATCATCTACAGGATCTTAAGTTTTCATGACTCAGGCAATTTCTAAAGAAATTTAACCTAACAACTAACTACCATCACCTGGTTCTAAGAGCAGGTAAATGATATATTAGCAATAAATGTTAAAAAAAAAACCAGTATAAATTATTCTAAAACCTGCAAGTCAAGAGACTTAGCTCAGTCCAATATATCCAACTTCAAAGGAGGGCTTCAGTACCACTGGAACTGCTGAAAAGCCACAAACTTCCCAAAAACAGGGTTCTTGGAGCAACCTGGTCCATGGAAGGTGTCCCTGCCATGGCAGGGGGTGCAAAGGGATGGGCTTTAAGGTCCCTCCCAATCCAGACCAGTTTGGGATTCTACAAAAATCTACTGTCAAAAAGGACATTTCCAATGAATAATCTGGGAAAATACAGAGTGACAGGAAATTCAGTCAGGAACTCAGCACCTCTTGGAATAGTTTTCCCTTTCCAGAAAAGACAGAATTGCAGCCTTCCACAACCTGCAGATGCCTGGTCTTATGTTCCTGTTGGGAAACTCACCCTGTCCTGCTGTTATCAGCAGTGCAAACCACACGTGGTTTTCCAACAATCCCTAATTCCAGACTGCTATGGGTTGGAAGGGACCTTAAATCTCATCCCATCCCAGCCCTGCCATGGCAGGGACACCTCCCACTGTCCCAGGCTGCTCCCAGCCCCAGTGTCCAGCCTGGCCTTGGGCACTGCCAGGGATCCAGGGGCAGCCCCAGCTGCTCTGGGCACCTGTGCCAGGGCCTGCCCACCCTGCCAGGGAACAATTCCTAATTCCCAAGATCCCATCCAGCCCTGCCCTCTGGCACTGGGAGCCATTCCCTGGCTCCTGTCCCTCTGTCCCTTGTCCCCAGTCCCTCTCCAGCTCTCCTGGAGCCCCTTCAGGCCCTGGCAGGGGCTCTGAGCTCTCCCTGGAGCTTCTCCTCTCCAGGTGAGCACCCCCAGGTGTCCCAGCCTGGCTCCAGAGGGGCTCCAGCCCTGGAGCAGCTCCGTGGCTCCTCTGAGCTCTCTCCAGCAGCTCCAGTCCTCCTGCTGCAGGATCTCAGGGCTGGAGGCTCTGCAGATGGGGTCCCCCCCGAGCTGGGCAGGGGAGCAGAACTGTCCCCGGAGGTGCTGAAGAAGCCAAGTGTCCCCACGAGCCCCGAGCCGTACCGACATGCTCCGGCACCATCTCCAGCACCTCGGACCAGGGGGACACCAGCGGCCCTGCCTGGGCCCGCACTCGCACGCAGTGGACATCGTAGTACTCGGAGATGGCCGAGGAGAAGTCACAGCCTGTGCCAACCACAGCCTGGCACCCCGGCAGCTCCTGCCAGCCCGCGTCCTCCGGCTCGGAGAAGTCACGGCCTGTGCCAGCCACAGCCTCGCACCCTGGCAGCTCCTGCCAGCCCGCGTCCTCCAGCTTCAGCCTGCGGGACAGAGAACAGCCTGGGATAAACAACACCCCTGGGAGAAACGACAGCCCTGGGATAAACAACACCCCTGGAGAAACAACAGCCCCAGGAGAAACAACACCCCTGGGAGAAACTACACCCCTGGGAGAAACAACAGCCCCGGGAGAAACAACACCCCTGGGAGAAACAACAGCCCTGGGAGAAACAACACCCCTGGGAGAAACAACACCCCTGGGAGAAACAACAGCCCTGGGAGAAACAACAGCCCTGGGAGA
>VWZV01012776.1:38416-55571 GCA_013397155.1 Irena cyanogastra | reverse complement strand
CACTGCGGGGCACTGCTGGGTGTGCTGGGCACTGCTGGGCCTGGGCCAGGCTCAGCCCAAGGGTTGCTTATCAACTGCCCCAGCAGTTGATAAGGAACATGACCATGGCATTTTTTTATGTAACCACACCTCAGGGTAACCATTTGGAACAGAAACTGCTGAACCAGTCTGGCACGGCTAGAAACATTTTATAACTTGCTAAATATTTACAGTTTATCTTCTGCTGAGCATGAATGCAACTTCCTCGCTGGTGTTGCAGAAGAAAGAAACAGAGGCTGGTGTTGCCCAGCCTGTGAGGAGAGCAGTGCTATCTGCAGAGCACAGGCAGCCAGGGGGTACAGTGTGTGTCCCTGGGGCCATTGATGTCTGTCCCAAACCACTCCTGTGACCGAGGAAATGAGGCCTGCTGGAGTTTGGGCTCTGCTGGCTTTATTTCTGTTGGCTGACAGACAAAGGAGACACAGTTTGATGCTTTCTTCTCATGTCAGCTCTGGAACAGGATAAAAGGGGCAAATACAGCATTTCATCGTGTGTGAAAAGTGTAGGAACAGCGGTCCAGGAAGGAAGGACCTCAGGGAGCCCAAGGAGGGATCAGATCTATCCACCCCCTCCCAATGGATTTTTTAAATATCCCCCTTCTCAGTCAATATCACCTGTATTTTGTTTGTTTGTTTGTTTGGGTTTTTGTTTGTTTGTTTGATCATTAGAAATCATTCAATGTCTCTGTTTTATTGCAGTCTTGTCACTGCTTGCACCCCCCTCAGGACACAGCACGGGTGATTCATCCCCTGCCTTCAGAAGCCTTTCCTGTTTTTTAACGCAGTCGTTACTCTGCCATCACACTTCTTTCCCACATAACAACATCTCTCTGTTCCTTGTTCTCCTCCTGACTCCCCAGCCCTGCCTGCAGCTCTCCACAAGGCCCCAGCAGTGCTGAAGGGCAGGAAGGATGATCCCTTGGGTCAGGCACTGGAATGAGCTGCCCAGGGAGGTTTGGAGTCACTGTCTGGGAGTGTCCCAGAGGTGGCTGGGTGTGGCCTTGGGGACAGGGTTCGGGGGTGATGCTGGTGCTAGGGTGGCACTGGGTGATCCCAAAGGGCTCTTCCAGCCCTGATCATCCTGGGATTAGGTTTGGAAGGACAGAAGTGTCCTGGGTGGCATCGACCAGGCTGAAAGAATGAGGAAAGCCTGGCATTAACCTCTTTTTACAGCCTGTGGCGCCTTCCAAATGTGTAATTTTGAACACATCTACAAGTTCCATCTTCATGGAGAATATTTAGAATCCCAGACTGGTTTGGGACAGGAGGGATGTTAAAGTTCACCTCATCCCACCCCTGCCATGGCAGAGACACCTCCCACTGTCCCAGGCTGCTCCCAGCCCCAGTGTCCAGCCTGGCCTTGGGCACTGCCAGGGATCCAGGGGCAGCCCCAGCTGCTCTGGGCACCCTGTGCCAGGGCCTGCCCACCCTGCCAGGGAACAATTCCTAATTCCCAAGATCCCATCCAGCCCTGCCCTCTGGCACTGGGAGCCATTCCCTGGCTCCTGTCCCTCTGTCCCTTGTCCCCAGTCCCTGTCCAGCTCTCCTGGAGCCCCTTCAGGCCCTGGCAGGGGCTCTGAGCTCTCCCTGGAGCTTCTCCTCTGCAGGCTGGAATTTCACAGATCTGTGAGCTCTGCTCTGTTCAGGGGAGTTGCAGAGCCCAGTTTCACCCTTGTGTCAGCACAGCTGAAAATCCAACCCACTGCAAATCCTCTTGTCAGGACACTCACCCAGGTGGGAAAACCAAGTCCCTCTCTGAGGAACTGTACTGTGGTTTCAGAAACTGCCACAGAACCAGAGGAGCAGAGAGGAGATTTGAGTGACGTGGTGGCAGAGTTGATGGGGAAATGGAAGAACTGGAAGTTGTAAATCAGATTCTTTGGTGTTTTCTGCAGTGGGGAATCCTGGGGTCGGTGATGCTGGAGCGAGGATTTCCTCTCTCAGGCTTCCCCAGGGGCTTCTCTTCTGTCTTTGTGATGCCATCATCATTCCATGCCCTCAGCATCTGCAGTAATGGCTGGAGGGAATGCACAGTGAACTGCAGGAACTCCAGTTCCTAAGGAAGGAATATTTCCAGTACATTGCACACAGGTTCTCCAAAGCCTGTGGATTACTCACAGTTCTTCCTGTAAAGCAGCTCTTTGCAGCCCTGTTCTTCACAGCAGCACAATCTCAAGGGAAGGAGCCTTGCTCTGCACCCCACTTATTCAATAATCATTTTCTAGGACGATGAATCCTAGAAAATGACATTTTGCCAGGTGATAATGGATCTTTCCCAATCTGCCTCAGAAAAAAAAAAAAGGGCATGAAGTTACATGCACAAGTGTTTCTGGTTAAGGGTCATTTTAAAAGCTTTTCTGGAGCTTGGGATGGATTTTTCTGAAAGCCTCTCTGGCTCTGCTGTTCAGTGGGGCTCCTTCTGGACTGGGGCTCAGAACCTCCAGGACCTGCTGGGCAGGGAAGATCCCAAAGTTCCCGATAGGGAGAGATAAAAATGTGGAGCTGGGGGATGACTGTGTCCCTGACCCCTTGGGTGGTCCTGGCCTCTGGTTCCTCTTTCTCCCTCCACTCCCTTGTCTGGAATTCTCTGAACTGTTCCTTTCTTTCTTCCCTCATTGCCCTCTTCTGGAATCTGTTTTGCTGACCACAAGCTCAAACTTTTCGGTTTTCCCCACTTCCCTATTCTTTAATCATTCCACTTTTCTTTGCATTTTCGGTCTGAAATCTTTTTTCCAAGCACTCCCAGGCCTTCAAGGCCTCCCTTTTCTTTCTGGCTTTGCCAGAACACGCTGTACCAGAGTGAGCAGCTCCAGCATCCCTCTGTACTTTCAGTTTAAATCAGCACATGGTTAAAGTTCACCTGATTTATTGATTTCTTGTCATTGTAATGTACACAAGCTCAGCTCAAGATGAACTCTCTTCTGAATTGCTGCTTCCCTCTAAATCATTGCTCCTCCTCTAAATTATTCCTTCCCTGTGAGGCTCCTGGGGGACCTGTGGGGTCACACAGCCCATGTGGGGACAGGCAGAGGTGGCCCCTTGTCCCCAGGCCTGGCTCACGTGACTCTCATGGAAGCTGTGGCAGAGGAAGAGGCCTCTCACCTACAAAAGCTTTCCTGGCTGTGGGGCAGGAAGACTTCTGCAGCAAACCGAAGTGCTCATCAGCCTGGAAAAAACCACATCTGGGTTGATTTTAGCAGCCCCTAAATCCTGTCAGTGTCCAAGGCTGTGGGGCAGGGACAGCTCCCACTGTCCCAGGCTGCTCCAAGCCCCAGTGTCCAGCCTGGCCTAACAAACTCCCAATATCCCTGAGCAGCCAAAGGTGTCATTTCTGTTCTGCCCCAGCAATGAGCCTGCACTGAAGTGGCCCAGCCTCATCTCTGCCTTATCTGCCCTGAGCAGAGCCTTGGACAGCTCTGATGGGTTCCAGCCACCGGCAGGAACTCGCTGTCCTCCTGTGCAGAGCAGCTCCAGGAGCACTGAGGGAAAGGCAGGGATCTCCAGCCCCTCCTCAGCTCCAGCTGCAGTGGGCATCTCGCCACTCTAAAAGCCAAAATAAAAGGGGAAAATAAAGCCAAAATAAAAGGGGAAAAAAAGGGGGAAAAGAAAATACAGAAAGAAGCTGATTCTGTGGGAGGAAGGACAGGGAACACACACAGAGCTGGACTTGTTCCTTGGAGTGGTGATCCAGACACAGATCAGCATTCCCAGAGCAGCCTTGGGGAGAGGTGGAGAAAAGCACCAATGAAACGAAATACCTTGAAAAAAAATAAATTTAATAAATTCCATGTTCCCCATGAAAGCAGAATGTGACCAAAATTAAAAAATGCAGAAAAAGCAGGTACAGTTTCCATAGAATCCCAGAATCCCAAATCCCTGGAGCTGGAAAAGCCCTCCCAGCCCAGGCAGTCCCAGCTGTGCCCCATGGCCACCTTGTCCCCAGCCCAGAGCTCTGAGTGCCACCTCCAGGGGACACCTGCAGGGATGGGCACTCCAAAGCTGCCTGGGCAGCCCCTGCCAAGGCCTGAGCCCCCTTTCCATGGGGAAATTCCTGCTGCTGGCCAAGCTGAGCCTGCCCTGGCCCAGCCTGAGGCCGTTCCCTCTCCTCCTGTCCCTGTTCCCTGGCAGCAGAGCCCGACCCCCCCGGCTGTCCCCTCCTGGCAAGAGTTGGGGACACTGGGAAGGTCCCCCCTGAGCCTCCTCTGAGTGGAGCTGGGAGATGAAAATTGATGGAATCAATTCCTGTTTTCAGGAGATATTTACCCATCAAGTAACAAACATCAACCCCAAAACTGTGCAATTCCCACATCAAGCTGAGACACAACTTCACTCCTGGAAGGTTCCTTTTGGTGACAGAGTTTAATTTCTGACTCTCACTCTGATGCAGTAACACACACACCCAGTTAATGCCCCGTGCAAAGGTCCCAGTGCTGGGTACAGCCTTCACCCACCTGTGCAGGTGAGGCTGGATTTGGAACAGGGAGTCTCAGCTCCCTGGATTTTTTAAATTAAGAATACACATCAGCAGATAATTAAAACGAACCTAATTTAACTCCCACTTCAGCTGCCAAGTTTCCCACAGACATCAGTTCATCCCACCCTAAAAATGTCACAACTTTGCATCAGGGAAGAATAAATTCCATAGAAAGATGATGCCAATGGGGATATCCTTAAAAACAAATCATTTCTTATTAGGAAAAAATAAACCAGATCAGGTCTCTCCTTACAAAATACTGTTTTCATTTATAAACATTTTGATTAGTTTTTGCAATAAATAGTTCATCAAAGTTAAATTAATTAGTATTATATATAAATATGACATTTGCTTTTTAGTGTCATAATCAGTGCCAGAACTGCTACAACTCCTCAGGGAGCCACAACCAACAATGGCAAAAGTTATGGATCATTTAATTCCTCATTTAGAGCCAAGTTTCTTGTACTTAAAAAAATAAAATTATTCTGTCAAAAGGCTGTGACCCCGTGTTTGTCTGTGGACTTTTCCTGTTGGAAAACAGCAACAAGATAAACCCAAAAGTCCATTTCCTTCTCCTTTTCTAAGGAAGAAGGAGGAGGATGTTTAGGCTTTTCCTGAGGCTGCTCCCACTCCAGAGTCGGAGTCTCCTTGTGCAGAGTCCTGAGGGAGCTCTGGTGTCCTGCTGGCCTCATCCCCACTGCCCTCACTGAGGGTTTGGGAGTGCTCTGAAATCACAGTCAGCTTGTCACAAACCAGGAGTTCTTCTTGGGGAAGTGGAGGGAAAGGCTGCAGAGCACTGGGAGGTTTGCTCAGAAACTGGGAAACAAAGAGGAAGTGAGGATTAGATCTCTCCAGCTGTCCCATCCTGTTTGCTCAGAGACACTGGGATTATTAAACAACACTGGGATTGCTCTGCACACATCAAGTGGCTTTCTCAGGCCTTACAAGTCCCACAGGGCCAACAGTGTCATTCCCTCCCTGAAACCCTGTCCCAGGCTTGGGTGCAAGATGGAACTGCTCCCCAGGGCTCAGAGTTTTGTTTGGGACAGACTTGAAAAAAAATCAAACAGTTTTGATTGGAACAAACATTAAATGGTAACTGGGCTGTAGAGGAAGAGATTTGTCAAGAACCCGTCCCTCTGGAGGCAGGGGAGCCATTCCCTGGCTCCTGTCCCTCCAGGCCTTGTCCCCAGTCCCTCTCCAGCTCTCCTGGAGCCCCTTCAGGCCCTGGCAGGCCACACCGAGGTCACTCCAGAGCCTTTCCTTCCCCAGGCTGAGCAATCCCAGCTCTCCCAGCCTTTCCTCACAGAGCTGCTCCATCCCTCTGCTCACCCCGGTGCCCGCAGATGAAACAATCCTGGACTGAATTTGGAGTAAGAAACCAGCTGCTCTGTCAGGAGGGCTGAGCATGTAGATAAATCAGCACAAATATCTTCGCTCTCAGACCCTTTCCTACCAAACTGGGATTGGGAATGCTGGGGCCCAAACCTGCAATGGAAACATTCCCCTGGTGAAAGCACTGCTGCTGGTTTTTGGCTTCTTTTTCTGCTGTTGAAGTCGGGATTGGAGATGCCTGAGATGACAGTTCCTGTTCAGACTCAGGTGCTGGTTGTTTTTTATCAAAGTCACAGTCTCACAGCAGTGAGTTCTGCAGTCCTTCACTAACAAGGCACACAATGGCCAACTATCTCTTGTTACAAGGCCTTTTAAGGCTAAACTCTCCAATTAAGAAATGACACTTAATTTTTTTTTACTTTTAACCCAATCACTGATCACTCCAAGCCTGCAGTGTGGGCTTTTCTGTCCAATTACAAAATACCACCCAAACCCATGGAGAAGAAGGTGAAGAAGAAGGACCAGACACACCCTAAAACCTCCACCTTAGCCTTATAGATATTACTGTATTCTAAACCCTTAAACTCTGAGTTTCCCACCCTGTGACATTCCACACTTCCATTCAAACTCCACACCCACAATCCCAGCTCTGCCATTCCATTTTGGAAGCCTCTCCACAGCCTCAGGTCAGTGCAGTGTTCTCCTGGGGGTCAGTGCTGGCAGCACAGAGAGTCTGAAATTCTCAGCAGCCAGGGCTCCAACACACTGCCTTGGCCAAAGCACATTTTGACCTTTGATTCCTAGGATAACACCAGCCCAAAGTTCTCCCTGTATTTAGAGGCACCTGGAGCAAAGGAAGCTCGAGCACAGCCTGCATGGATCTGGTGCTGCCAGCCCAGCTGCTGAGCTCTGGGATCTGCAAACCAAGGGACAGAGGGACAGGAGCCAGGGAATGGCTCCCAGTGCCAGAGGGCAGGGCTGGATGGGATCTTGGGAATTAGGAATTGTTCCCTGGCAGGCTGGGCAGGCCCTGGCACAGGGTGCCCAGAGCAGCTGGGGCTGCCCCTGGATCCCTGGCAGTGCCCAAGGCCAGGCTGGACACTGGGGCTGGGAGCAGCCTGGGACAGTGGGAGGTGTCCCTGCCATGGCAGGGGGGGGATGGGATGGGATGGGATGTAAGGTCCCTCCCATCCCAAATCAGTTGGGATTCTGTGATTCCATGACACTCCTGGTGCTGAGCACATGTTCAGCCTAAAGCAGGAGCCAAAGTCAGCTGCAAACCTGGGGCTGCTGAGCTCTGAGTGAGTGAAAATGCAAGCCCCAGAGGAACTGCAGGAACTCAGGAGAGCACAGGCTGGTACAGGAGTATTTTGTACATCCTTGCTCCTGGGAAGGGATCCTGCTGCAGCCTCTTTGTCATCTGGGTGTGTGACAGGGGCAGTGGGTCCCCATCAGCAATGGCTGCTGTCACTGCTCTCCTTTCAGCTGGAATTTTCAGACTCTATAGAACCAGAGATTCCCAGAATGGTTTGAGTTGGATGGGACTCCAAAGCTCTTCCCATCCTGCCCTTGCCATGGCCAGGGACACCTTGCATAGCCCAGGCTGCTCTGGTACAGCTGATCCAGTCCGGCTTCCTTCCTCAGACACTTTCCTGAAGTTAAAACTCCTGAGTGCACTCGTGACAGGATTTTGCTGCAGGAGGAAGAAGCAGCTGGTTTAAATCCAAAAGGAGGCAGGGGAGACAGAGATTTCTGTTGCTCACTGGCTAAATGAGGAACTGAAGTTGACACCTGGTACTCTCTCACTTCAAAATCAACAAACCCATCCTGTTTCTGAGCCATAAAAAGCTGGTGATTACAAAGTACAGATCACTGACCATCAGGTGCCAGTGAAAGGAGGCAAGACAAAAGAAGCTCTAAATGTTTTGGCACTGAGAGCCTTGAAAAAACAAGTGGCTCTGCTGGAAAGGCTGATTTTCACGTGTTAGGCAGGAAACAAACCTCTTTCAAGTGTTGTGGGAAAATGTAGGAAGGGCAGAAAACATGTTTGGTGAGTCTGTAGAGATAAAAACTGGAGAAGAAACAGACGGTGACAGCTGTGCCCACGACCAGCATGGACCCCACCAGAACAGTCACAATTATCCACACAGGGGTTACACCTGCAAGAGACAAGGAGAAAACCAATTAAAACTGTCATTATTCACTTCTGAGTGATTATTTTCAAATGATCGCTTTGTGGAATGTCCCATCCCTGGCAGTGCCCAAGGCCAGGCTGGACATTGGGGCTGGAGCAGCCTGGGACTGTGGGAGGTGTCCCTGCCATGGCAGGGGTGGCACTGGGTGGCTCTGGGGCCCCTCCCAGCCATTCTAGTGTGTGATTCCATGAGCTCCCAGTTCCCAGGTTACCATTGTGGGTTGTCTGCTCACAGAGCTCCCTGCTCAGCTGCCCTGTCTTGTTCCACTCGGGAATCAGCGCCTGCACTCGGACACAATAAACTGTCCATGGCTCCAGCTGGGACAGGATCTCAGAGCTGTGCTTGGTGTCCACCTGAGACACCTGCAAACAGAGAAAACAGAGCAAATGCAAGTGTGTGAGATCAGTGACCCAGCTGTGGAATTAGCTAAGGAATAACCAAGGAATTACAATTACAGTTACAGCTGTACTGTGAGACCATCCACCCCGCTGACCTTTGGGCTGTTTCCAGCAGCACTAACGAAGCTTGAGGCTAATGAGGGATGATAAATGAGATCTGGTGGCAGCCAGAAACTGTCACCCAACCAAATGAGGTCAGCTAGGAGCACAGTTACACACAAGCATCATCTAACTGGAGAGGGAGCAAGTGGGATGGAGGAACAGCACAAGAGGAAAAGGCCTCAGGTTGTGCCAGGGGAGTTTTAGGTTGGATATTAGGAAAAATTTCTTCACTGAAAAAGCTGTCGAGCCCTGGAATGGGTTGCCCAGAGAAATGGTGCAGCCCCCACCCCTGGAAGTGCTAAAAAATGTGTAGATGTGGCACTTGGGGACATGGTGAGCACGGGGTGCTGGGTTAACGGCTGGAACTGATGTCCACAGAGGGATTTTCCAACCTTCCCAACTCTGTGATTCTGTGATCTGTCATCTAGACAAAACCAAAAACAAAGAACAAAAGAAAACATTTCTGGGAGCTGTGAGGTGGCTGAGCAGATGAATTTGCTGTTCAGGATTAGTTATGTCCCTGCTCAGAGCATCCCTCAAGAGGAACAGGAGACTCTCCAGGCAGGTTTCAATCCTGCAGCAAGCACCCACCTCACAAATACCCTGTGGAGTTACCCAGGCTCTGCCCGCTGCCTCTGATCCCCAGGGAATGTCCCAGACTTGCACTTGGAAGTGTTGCAAGCACAGACCCCAAGAGCAGCTCAGTTCCTCTGGTGAATCCAGCTGAGTGTATGCCAGGTGCAGGAATACCTGCATCCCTCAGGAGCCTGGCAATGCAAACCATGATGACCCCTCCTTTTCTGGAAGGGAACGGCAAAGCACTGTGCAGGTAACAGATACAAATCAGAATTGCACATGGTGGGGTCCCATTACACAAAACTGCTCTGATGTACAAAGCTCATTGACTGTGACTGGGTCAGAGGCTTCCTGTTTGCCTGAAACAGAGGCCAAAATGCTCTAATTAACACATTATTAATGATCCTTCTCCATGCACTGGGTATGGAGGAGCACAACTGCCTGTGGAAGAGGCTGGCCCTGAGAGGGAGAAAGGGAACTGCAGTGGATACAAAATGCAGAGCTGCAGGTGGCCACATAAAATAATAAAAGCCTTACCCATTTCTAGGTATTTCTGGGGGTAAAAAGCCCAAAGTCCCACTAAGAGGGAAAAAACACAGAGTTATTGATAATTATGGAAAGAGAAAATTCTGTCCATGCCGCTGTTTAACTACACAGCTCCTGCATTTGCTCTAATCCCAGCTGTAGTGAACAGACTTGATTAATTGTAACTAGTAGAGATCCATTTTTACTCTTAGAATCACAGAATCCCAGACTGGGTTGGGCTGGGAGGGACCTCAGAGCCCACCCAGTGCCACCCTGCCATGGCAGGGACACCTCCCACTGTCCCAGGCTGCTCCCAGCCCCAGTGTCCAGCCTGGCCTTGGGCACTGCCAGGGATCCAGGGGCAGCCCCAGCTGCTCTGGGCACCCTGTGCCAGGGCCTGCCCACCCTGCCAGGAACAATTCCTAATTCCCAAGATCCCATCCAGCCCTGCCCTCTGGCACTGGGAGCCATTCCCTGGCTCCTGTCCCTCTGTCCCTTGTCCCCAGTCCCTGTCCAGCTCTCCTGGAGCCCCTTCAGGCCCTGGCAGGGGCTCTGAGCTCTCCCTGGAGCTTCTCCTCTCCAGGTGAGCACTCCCAGGTGTCCCAGCCTGGCTGCAGAGCTGTCCAACTGCGCCAGACCCTCCAGCAGCTGCCGGGGCTTTCCCAGGACGCTGTTTGCAGGAAGGCAGAGGTGCAGGAGGAGCACAGGGAGGCAGCATACCCGGGGAGCAGAGGCTGGCGCTGTGTCTGCGCTGTCTCTCCGCCAGTAGCGGATCCGGTAGCCCCAGGAGCCGTAGTAGAAGCGCAGGGGCCAGCGCTCCGCGCCCTGCCGCGCCCAGGGCCCCGCCAGGTCCACGTGCAGCGCCCCCGACTCCGACTTCAGCCGCACCTCGGGGGGACCGAGCTCGGCTGCACAGGGGACACGAGGAGTTTTAAAAAGATTAATAATAAAAAATATAGTAATGAAAGTAATAATAAGGAAAATGAGGACAGTAAGAGACAATCAAACAGAGAATCACGGACGGCCGGGTGTCTGGCATTCCCCACCAGGCACACCTGGCTAACAAAGGATTACCCCTTAAAAGCAACAGCCTGCTGCATATTCACATAGCTCATACATGATTCAAACATTCTTTTCAAACTAGGGTGTTTCTGCTCAATTTCAGCTTTTCCCCCCATCCTGTAAATCAGCCTTCTTGGTTCCTCCAAGTCTGAGCTATCTTGATAAGGAAGCAATAATCCTTCTCTTGGGACCTTGGTGTCTGTTGCTGTTATCTCTATCCAGTGAGAAGAATTTCTTAATTGTCTTTTACATTCCTTGAGCTAGTTGCAAAAATTATCTTACATCACACAGTTTCTATTTCAGTATTATGCTATAGCCTAAAAACTACATTTACCACACTTCTTAAAAAAGAATACAGCACTACTTAAAGGGATTAATACAGTATAACTTTCCAACATAGCACATAGAGTATTCATTTTAATATTTGCGAAAAGCCAATCATAAAATATGCATTTTTCACAAGGGGTTAGCACAGGTTCAGCTCCAGCTGCCTCAGCTGGATGTGTCCACACAGCCCAAAAGTCACCTTTTAGACAACTAGAAGGAAATCATTTCTTTTCCTGAGTCAGGCATAAATGAATCCTTTCCTCAGAGAACTGCTCTGGAAAGGGATTTTATTTTTGCAGTTAAACATCAGGTACCAGTGCAGGCTCCATTCCCACACCCCCTAAGTGAACTCAGTTCCCTTTTGCCAGCTGTGGTGGCTCCAGGAGAGGAAGGACCATTTCCATGGCTATCACTCACTTCTCCTTCGGGGCCAAACTGTCACAACATCTGCCTGTCCTGAGCAGACCCTCTAGAAAAGTGGCTTATTGGGGGGTTTTGTGGGTTTTGATTGTGGTCAGCTTGAAAAATGAAAACATTTGAATTATTTCTGCCTTGTGCAATCAAGATTTGTTGGCTGAAAATTAACCTTTCTCTGTGAGAGGGGAGTTTTTCTGAAGTAAGAAAAAATAGAAATTAAGCCTTTTGTTTGGCAAAGCAATGAATAGGGAAGTAACTGCATTTATTTAGATATACAGGAAGTCTGGCTCCTTGAAGACAACTCTTCCCTGTCTGAAAAATAGAAATGTGCCTTATTTTAAGAGAAAATGATGCTTTGTTTGAAAGTCTCCTCCAAAGAGGTGATCAGTACTATGACAGTGAACCTACTCTGCTTTCTGCCAGTGTTACAACTAAGATTTTTATGTATTAAATGTCTTTCATTATGCAATTAATGATAAAATGTAATTAAATGATAAAATAGAAAATAGAAATGTGCCTTATTTTAAGAGAAAATGATGCCTTGTTTGAGAATCTCCTCCAAAGAGGTGATCAATACCATGACAGTGAACCCACTGTGCTTTCTGTCAGTGTTACAACTAAGATTTTTATGTATTATGTAATTAAACGTATTTCATTATGTAATTAATGATAAAATAGAAAATAGAAATGTGCCTTATTTTAAGAGAAAACCATGCCTTGTTTGAAAATCTCCTCCAAAGAGGTGATCAGTACTATGACAATGAACCCACTGTGCTTTCTGTCAGTGTTACAACTAAGATTTTTATGTATTATGTAATTAAACGTATTTCATTATGTAATTAATGATAAAATAGAAAATAGAAATGTGCCTTATTTTAAGAGAAAACCATGCCTTGTTTGAAAATCTCCTCCAAAGAGGTGATCAGTACTATGACAGTGAACCTACTCTGCTTTCTGTCAGTTACAACTAAGATTTTTATGTATTATGTCATTAAATGTATTTCATTATGTAATTAATGATAAAATGGAAAATAGAAATGTGCCTTATTTTAAGAGAAAATGATGCCTTGTTTGAAAATCTCCTCCAAAGAGGTGATCAGTACTATGACAATGAACCCACTGTGCTGTCAGTGTTACAACTAAGATTGCATAGTTCAACGTCATTAAATGATAAAATACTCTGCATCCTCTAGCTTCCCTCCCAGAGCAGGCAGTATTTTTTGGGCAGAGCAGGGCAAGGCTCACTGTCATCCATGGGCCTGAAGGTGAGGTTGAGCCAGGGGGAGTGCAGGGGCCCCGCCTCGGCCCGCAGCTGCAGCAGGTAGTGGCCGTACGCCGACAGCGAGGACACGTCGCACTGGGGCAGCCTCAGGCCTGTCCTCAGGGTCTGGTAGGTGTCCCCAGGGTAGTTGATGCTGCAGGGAACAGGAACAACGTGTGGGAGATGGGAAATTCCAACTGGGTAAACGGCTTCAAGGCGGCAAAGCTGATAATGCAAGCAGGTAGCATTAATGGATGCAAGAATGTACCCAGTGTGTGTAAGACTGGCACTAAGGATCCATCTACAAATCCATGATAAACTCAGAGATTGAAATTCTACTTCTGTTAAAATGCCTCTTTCCTGGCAGGGTCACAAGACTGCATTCAGCAGGCAGGAGCTCAGAGAAGCCAGCAAACACTGAGCCTGTGCCACTGCAGGGCACTGCTGTCCTACTGGGACTTGGCTCAGAGCTGGCTCCAGGATTTGCACACAAGGAAAAGCCAGCGAAAACAGGGCTGGGAAGAGACCAGGAACTGCTTATGGGATAGAACCACAGAAGGTGTGGCTTGGAGGGACCTCAGAGCCCACCCAGTGCCACCCCTGCCATGGCAGTGACACCTCCCACTGTCCCAGGCTGCTCCCAGCCCCAGTGTCCAGCCCGGCCTTGATCAATACATGATTTAATAGCTGATATTTAATATATTTTATTCTTTCTGCTTTGCATCAAAAGCCTGCCCAGAAATGCACTGATCAAGGGACCACAGCTACAGAACCCAGAAAAATCTTCTCTCAACTAAACATGAAGAGAAAGCTCTGAGCAAGGCTTAGAGCTCCTTCCTGTGCCTGGAGGGGCTTCTAAAGAAGAGGGAGATTTTTATATGGGCAGAGTGTGCCAGGACACAGGGAATGGCTCCCAGTGCCAGAGGGCAGGGCTGGATGGGATACTGGGAATTAGGAATTGTTCCCTGGCAGGGTGGGCAGGGGCTGGGATGGAATTGCCAGAGCAGCTGGGGCTGCCCCTGGATCCCTGGCAGTGCCCAAGGCCAGGCTGGACACTGGGGCTGGGAGCAGCCTGGGACAGTGGGAGGTGTCCTTGCTCTGGGATGGGATGGGATGGGATGGGAGGGGATGGGATGGATGGGATGGGAGATCAGGAAAGGGCCAACACTTCAACCCCAGGTAGGAGCTCCATGAGAGAGAAGAACCCCACACACAGCCAGGAACACCCAGTGTCAGGATGTGTTTGTGGCTCCAACAGGACAAAGCTGCCTTGGGTGGGAATGCCCAGGAAATGCCTCTGCCCTGTCCTCCAGCTCAGCAGAGAAGGCTCTCACAAGCTGAAATAAAGGGACAGCTCCTGACTGTGCTGTGCAAAGGATACAAACCCCAAGCCCAGAGAGCTGTAGGGTGTGAGTGGAAGCCAGCTTAGCCCAGCCCGGCCCAGCCCAGCCCCACCTCTTGGAGCGGACAGTGTAGGTGAGGTTCCCCCTGGGGAACCTGGGTGCATCCCACTGCAGGGTGCTGTGAAGATTGACTGAAGTAATTCTTGCGTTCCGGGGCTCTGGCACCATCCCAAAAACTGTGGGAGGAATCAGAACCAGCATTGCAGTGTTTGCTCCAGCACTTCTCACTCATCCAAAATTTAAATGCAGCCTCTGCCTTGCCTTGGGTGCTTATTTAAAAACAGAGCCTAATTAAATTAATCTAAATCCTGATGCCTCTCCTGCCTCCTTATGCAAGAAACAAATTACTGGCACCAGTGGCTTCCAGTAAGTGCTTGTGACACCAACGTTTCTTGTGCATGACTGAGCTGGTGCTGCCCAGCACTCAGGGCATGAACTCCCCCTGAGATTGTCAAACCCCAGTTTTCCTAAGCAGTGCTCCAGCAGCACTGTGGAAATAACAAGGGCGTGGGGATTGACAAACAGAGATAAACCAGAAGCACCTCTGAAGGTAAGAGAGCTATTACATATAATTAAATATAATTAAGTATCATTAATCAGCATTATTCACAAATGACAAAACCTCAGTTGTTCTCCATTCTAGGAAGTGAATAAAGGAAACCCTAAACTAGGGTAAAGTATCAATGAAAAGCCCATTACTGTTATGATTTAATTATTCTTACATAATTGTAGGTACTGAGACTAAAATAGCAAAGATTCCAGCCCATTACAGCACCACAAATGAGCAATGCAAACAAACCCTGCCAGAACAGAGCAGTGCTTAAATGTGACAGCAGTCACACCTGATGACAGAGGCTCTAAGACAAATAACACATTTTCCACGTCTGTGGTTAACAAAATCATCAGGGCTGCAAGAGACCTTCAAGGTCACCCCGTGTCACCCCAGCACCCCCACAATCACCCCTGAGCCGTGCCCCCAGCTGATGCAGAAATGAATGGAATTCGTGTGTCAGTCACCTCCCTCTGGCAGGCAAGAGTTTGAAATCTGAACCCGGCTTAAACAAAACCTGTTTCAGACTCTGGTCCTACAGTGTTACCCTTGCACCCAACAAATAAATCAACCACACTGCACATCACAAATACAGAAGTCCAAATCGCACACTGGCTTGGGCTGGGAGGGACTTTAAATGCCACCCAGTGCCAGCCCTGCCATGGCAGGGACACCTCCCACTGTCCCAGGCTGCTCCCAGCCCCAGTGTCCAGCCTGGCCTTGGGCACTGCCAGGGATCCAGGGGCAGCCCCAGCTGCTCTGGGCACCCTGTGCCAGGGCCTGCCCACCCTGCCAGGAACAATTCCTAATTCCCAAGATCCCATCCAGCCCTGCCCTCTGGCACTGGGAGCCATTCCCCTTTATCCTCGCACTCCATCCCTTGTACAAATCCCTCTCAATTCTCTTGTAGTGCTGCCCCTCCTTTGAGGATGAGGTCTGAGGTAGGCATGCAAATTCCCAGGAAAAATCACATTTCCTTGCCAGGCTCACTTCCCTCACAGCGCTGCCTACCTGAGGAGCCTCCAGGTAAATTGTGTGTAAGACTGGCACTAAGGATCCATCTACAAATCCATTATAAACTCACTGGGGACTGTGAACCCAAAGAGATGAGGAAATACTTCTGGGGTTTCAGGTTTGTGCCCAGCCCTCCCAGCCCAGGCAGTCCCAGCTGTGCCCCATTGCCACCTTGTCCCCAGCCCAGAGCTCTGAGTGCCACCTCCAGGGGACACCTGCAGGGATGGGCACTCCAAAGCTGCCTGGGCAGCCCCTGCCAAGGCCTGAGCCCCCTTTCCATGGGGAAATTCCTGCTGCTGGCCAAGCTGAGCCTGCCCTGGCCCAGCCTGAGGCCGTTCCCTCTCCTCCTGTCCCTGTTCCCTGGCAGCAGAGCCCGACTCCCCGGCTGTCCCCTCTACAGACAGTGACACGCAGCTCTCGGGGCTCCCCACGCCCGCCTTTCCTCGCCGGGACTGTCACAGTGTCCCACTCCCGCCCGGACCGTCCCCGTTTCCCAGCACAGATTGAGCCCCGGGCCAATAACGCCCGCGGGCGGCGAGACCCGGCCCCGCCACCCAGGCACCCGCGGCGGCCGGGCGGGCGGGCCCCGCTGTCCCCGCTGTCCCCACAGGGCACTCCCGGGGCCGCTCGGTTCCTCACAGCCCCCGAGGAGCCGCGCCGGGCTCGGGGCAGCGCGGGGGCGCCGTCGCCTCAGGCACCGCCGCCTCAGGCGCCCCTCGCTGCCGCTCCCGCTGAGGGCGCCGCCGCCCGCCATACGCGCGGCCAGGCGACACCGGGAGCTCGCTCCGTGCCTCCGTCCCTCCCCGGCAGCCCCGGCGGACTCACCGAGGAGCAGCAGCCCACTGCAGAGCGCGGCCCGCAGCGCGGCGGCCATGGCGGCTCCCTCAGCAGCGGCGCGGCGGCCGCGCCATGGCAGCGGGAAAGGGGCCGCGCCGGCACCCCGAACCCTTCCGCTTCCCCGCGGGGCGGAGCGGGCACCGGGAGCCCCGGCACCCCGAACCCTTCCGCTTCCCCGCGGGGCGGAGTGGGCATCGGGAGCCCCGGCACCCCGAACCCTTCCGCTTCCCCGCGGGGCGGAGCGGGCACCGGGAGCCCCGGCACCCCGAACCCTTCCGCTTCCCCGCGGGGCGGAGCGGGCACCGGGAGCCCCGGCACCCCGAACCCTTCCGCTTCCCCNNGTGAAATTCCTGCTGCTGGCCAAGCTGAGCCTGCCCTGGCCCAGCCTGAGGCCGTTCCCTCTCCTCCTGTCCCTGTTCCCTGGCAGCAGAGCCCGACTCCCCGGCTGTCCCCTCTACAGACAGTGACACGCAGCTCTCGGGGCTCCCCACGCCCGCCTTTCCTCGCCGGGACTGTCACAGTGTCCCACTCCCGCCCGGACCGTCCCCGTTTCCCAGCACAGATTGAGCCCCGGGCCAATAACGCCCGCGGGCGGCGAGACCCGGCCCCGCCACCCAGGCACCCGCGGCGGCCGGGCGGGC
>VWZV01012776.1:16982-38322 GCA_013397155.1 Irena cyanogastra | reverse complement strand
GGGCACCGGGAGCCCCGGCACCCCGAACCCTTCCGCTTCCCCACGGGGCGGAGGGGGCTGAGGGCACTGGGGGCCCCGGCTCTGTTTCCCCTCACCCACTGGAATGCTCACACCGAGGATTTTAAATGTCATAAAAATATTTTAATATTAGTCACTAACTGTACAAAATTATATAAAAATAGACTCAAGAAGTGTATTAATGCCTTGATCCACTATTTTGTCAGCTGAGTAGTCCTGTCTCTGCCCCCATTATTTCACTTGATCAGTGTTCTCTGCACAAATACAGCATCCAGCCAGCAGAACAGGTTGTACAAAAATCCAGTGACAGAGATAAAGAATAAAAAAATTGTAAAAGTGGTGTGGTTGAGAGACCAGCTTCCACTGTCCCAGGCTGCTCCAGCCCCAGTGTCCAGCCTGGCCTTGGGCACTGCCAGGGATCCAGGGGCAGCCCCAGCTGCTCTGGGCACCCTGTGCCAGGGCCTGCTCACCCTGCCAGGGAACAATTCCTAATTCCCAAGATCCCATCCAGCCCTGCCCTCTGGCACTGGGAGCCATTCCCTGGCTCCTGTCCCTCCAGCCCTTGGAAATTGTCTCTCCCCCCCCTCACAGGGAACAATTTCTAATCCGAAACTGCCCTCTGTCAGTTTGAAGCCATTCCCTCTTGTCCTGTCCCTCCATCCCTCATCCAAAGCCCCTCTGTTAGAGCCCCTTTAGGCACAGAAGGGGCTCTAAGGGCTCCCTGGATCCTTCTCCAGACAAACATCCCCAGCTCTTTGTGTAGGAGCCCACGCTCACAGGATGTTAATGAAAGGACAAGATCTGTGTGTTCAGTCCAGAAATAAGAGTTGGACAACACTGGATCCTATGTTATAAAGTAAAAGTAGCTCTCCCTTCTTCATCTCCTCATGTACCCTGTCACTTGCTCTGTGTCTGAGTCCAGAGAGTCGCTTTCCTCAGAAGAGGAGGAGCTCTGCCACTCCTGGAAGTCATTAGAACAAGGTGCTCCCTGCACACTTGCCGTGTCCTCCAGCAGCTTTGCCTCCAGAGCATGAGCACAGTGCCAGGCCTCTGCATCCTGCTGGGCTGGGGGAGCAGCTGCAGAGCCGTGCCCGTCCTGCTCCAGGGTTCCCAGCAGCACCGTGTGCAGGCTGATGGTGAAGCACTCCCTGCTGGCCCGTGACTGACAGCTGTCCCCAGAGAGAGGGCTCAGCAGCTCACTCCTCATGTCTCCGTCCCCTTCGGGGTGCCCCTGGTGCTGCTGGGGCTCCTGTGGCTCAGCAGCTGGCGTGTCCCCAGCCTGGCTGCTGCTGTGCTCACAGCTGCTGTTCACTGAGTACTGCCCCAGGCTGCTGGGGGTGTCACAGCCCTGGGGGACGCTGGCCCTGCCCAGCCTCTCCCGCCTCGCGTAGTCGTGGTCACACAGGGCACTGCTGTCACTGTCACTGCTGTCACTGTCAGTGTCATCGCTGGCACTGCCTCTGCAGCCCCTGGCCTTGCTTTTCACCTCCCTGGGGATGATCTCCACAGAGGCCACCGTTTCTGACTCAGACAACCAAGGTGAGTAGGCCAACTTCCTGATGCATGCCTGGAACAGTAAAAGGAATTTAATCAACTCAGCCACATTTGCACACATGCACACAAAACCATGAAAAAAATCCCAAATAACCTCCCAGCCATGAGGCTGCCAAACAAATGATTCCTTCTGTGCCACAGTTTTGGCATTTTCTCCAGAGCTCAGGGTATCTAGCATTGTTCCTTCTTTTCCCTTTCTGAACATCACAGAACCCCTCAAAGGTTTGAGTGGGAAGGGATCTTAAAAAATCATCACATCCCAATCTCCTGCCAGGGCAGGGACACCTCCCACTGTCCCAGGCTGCTCCCAGCCTCAATGTCCAACCTGGCCTTGGGCACTGCCAGGGATCCAGGGGCAGCCCCAGCTGCTCTGGGCACCTGTGCCAGGGCCTGCCCACCCTGCCAGGGTGAGCTGAGTCTTGTCCCTCTCCCAACTCTTGCACTCACCTATCACAGCTGACCAATTTTCACATCCTTTAGAAATTATCTCTTCAAGCAATTTTCACCATTTTAAACACCCCAAGCCCTGTCTTCCCTCTGCACATCAGAGGATTATTCAATATTTGAAGCATTAATCATGTTGACAATAAAAAATAAATAAGCCTTAGACACTCCTTTGCAGTGTTCATCAATTGTTGGGATGTGAAAGTGATGACGCAGTAAAGGACAGAAACATGTGGAAAAAGTCTTAGAAAAAAAGTGATTCTCATCTGCTCTGGGTATGTTTATAGAAAATGGAAAATATTTATGCTGAAAAGCCCTACCAAATTAAATGTAAAAAGTCAGAGACTTTAAAAAAAGAACAAGCAAGTAAAGGTAAAAGATAGAAACAATAAACCTTGTTATTTTTCCTTGAAATTTAGTGGCAATTCAGACTATGAAAACAAAAAATTAGCTGGCTCTGGACTGGCTCTCCCAAGTGGTAAAACACTTGATCACAGAGGAAGTCCAGGAGAGATTATTTCATTATTATTAAACAGTGGGACAACTTCTCCTCCAGTCTCTCCTCACAGGGCAGGTTCTCCAGCCCTCTGCTCACCCCCTGGCCCTGCTCTGGGCCCACTGCAGCCTGTCCACACCTGTTGTGCCCT
The DNA here is from genome assembly GCA_013397155.1 of Irena cyanogastra. Lineage (NCBI taxonomy): Eukaryota > Metazoa > Chordata > Aves > Passeriformes > Irenidae > Irena > Irena cyanogastra. The sequence goes on along the minus strand of VWZV01012776.1, from coordinate 35,659 downwards.
GTGGGGACCAGAACTGGGTGGAATATTCTTGGATACTCCCCCTCAGCAGGATGAGATGATCCTCTGTTAGAAACTTACCACAGGAATAGCAAGAAATGGTTTTGAATATTTGTGCTGAAGATCAGACAAAACTCAGCAGCCTAGAGATCATCTTTGACTGAGGGAAACTGCAAATGCAAACATTCTGTGCTCTTACAGAACTTGCACCCAAAGCACAGGACTGCAAGTTCCAGCTGTTACACCTCCTCCTGCCAGCCAGAAAGGGCAGATGCAGATGTGAGAGCTGTTACATACCAAGGTCTGAGGAAGCGAAAACTTCGGGAAGATAAAACCTGCTGCATGCACACACTTCAGGACTGCACCAATTACCAGTGAAACACAGACAGCACCTGCCACTGCAACTTCATGATACCCTGGAGGGAAAAAAAATCAAATGAACAAACATGGACGAAGTGTCCCACAACCATATTTCAGATCTCACAGTCACAACAGCTATTAGGAATCACCAATAATTTTGGTTAGAAGGGATCTGTGAAAGTCAAATTGAAAACAAGACTAAATCTCAAATTAGCTTCAGGAATTACAAAAGAAGTGACTCCATCTTTATGAAGAGTTAGTGGAGACCTGTATGGCTCAGGGGATTGCCAAGAGATTTGCTGGCCCAAAGTCAGTGGGGTTTTATACTTCACCCCTAAATACCCACAATGGTTCTCTCTTGGAATGTTCCTCTCTGCCAGTGAGGCTCTGAGGGACAGCACCCAGGGAGCAGCTGGGCTGGCCCAGGAGGGATTTAGGCTGGGTTTTAGGGAAAGGCTCTTGCCCAGAGGGTGCTGGCACTGCCCAGGCTCCCCAGGGAATGGGCACGGCCCCGAGGCTGCCAGAGCTCCAGGAGCCTTTGGCCAGCGCTGCCAGGGATGGACAGGGGGGATTGTTGGGGCTCTGGGCAGGGCAGGGGTTGGGATGATCCCTGGGGGTCCTTTCAGCTCAGGATATTCTGGGATTCTGTGATCACTTGGTTTTTAGGATTGAACTGTAAATGTCCCTACACCAAAAGAAAACACTGCACACCCAGAGCAGCCGCCCTGCCCCACAGTTACCTTGCCGAGCCTCTGAGTCTGTAGTGACACATTTCCAGGGAGAGGGGACAGAATTCTTGTTCAGGGATGCAGTGATCCCCACGGACACACAGTAGTTCCTGCCGGGATACAATTCTTCAATGACAGTACTGAGCACTTCTTCCGTGGTTCTCTGCGGTGGCCTCTGCCATGAGAAACAATGTTTTGAAGTCAGTTATTGGCTGAAAAGAGCCCCTGCTGACTCCTCCAGGCCTGCTCCCCTGCAGTGAAAGGAAGCTCAGCTTCTGTTGGTCATGGTCACTCTTTTCTTCTAAGAAATCTATTTCTATGGTTTTTTTGCTTCTATTCACATACTTGTTTTTGGGAACCTGTTAACCATCAGAGCCATTTTATGCCCTCTGTGCTCCTCCCCTAAAGCACATCTGTTCCCAGATTTCCCTACCTTATGCTCTCCATCCTGTGATTTCAGGGTGATATCATAATCCAGCTCCACATAGATATCAATCAAAGACAGCAGCTTTCCCTTGTCTCTGAAGTGAGAGGTTGGCATCTTTATGGTGATGTTGATGCAGTTTGGACAGGAAGTGATATTAACTTCTGGTGGTCCCAGAATTGCTGTTGGAAAGCAAGAAAGAGGAAAAAAATGATGGAAAAATACACACTCTATCTAGTACCAATTCCATTTCTGTGATGCATACAGAGCTGGCTCAGCACACTCCAGAGGGGCCACTGCTGTAAATCCACAAGGCCTTGCAACATTTAACTTCCACAGCCAAATCATCATTTCCCACATGGCCAGATTTCAAAGGAAAATGAATGGAGTGGAGGGAAGAAGCAGAAAGGGAACAAAGGCTTTGCTCCAGCTTCACAGAGATGTGAGCTTTGTATCTACCTGAGATTAAAGCTGAGGTTAAAGTACAGAATAGAATCATGGAATGGTTTGGGATGGGAGGGACTTGAAAGCTCCAGTGCCACCCCTGCCATGGCAGGGACACCTCCCACTGTCCCAGGCTGCTCCCAGCCCCAGTGCCCAGCCTGGCCTTGGGCACTGCCAGGGATCCAGGGGCAGCCCCAGCTGCTCTGGGCACCCTGTGCCAGGGCCTGCCCACCCTGCCAGGGAACAATTCCTAATTCCCAAGATCCCATCCAGCCCGGGGCTTCCTCCAGCTTAAAGCCACTCCCCCTTGTCCTGTCCTTTTTATTAAACCAACTGCTGAGGGACTGCAGGGCTCCTCCCCAGGGACGTTCTCCTTGTGCCCATTCTCCTCATTCCCTACAGTGTTCCCTCATTTCTGGATGGGGACACAGCAGCCGCCTCTGCTGAGTTCAGAGGAAACTTCACCAGTTCATCCTCCACAGTTCTCCAGCTGCTCCTCAATATCTACTTCTGTTAGCTCTAAACTCCATTTTAAGCAGAGCCAAGAGTGAAGCCACCTCTGGCAATAAAAACAAGTATCTTCAGCAGGGAAAAGGGCAGATTGATGGACAAACAAACAATCAATCTTTTCCCTACACTTGGTGCAGACCTGGCATTTTTTTAACTCAACATTCACTATTTGAACACACAAATGTTTTTTAAGTTAGGTACCTTACACATAGTCAAGGGATTATTACTTGGTGTTTGTCAATGCACAACTGTATTTCCTTTATATTTATCATGTATTTATTTCAAAACCAGAGCCTCACTCCTTTATCCGAACTACTCATTTTAGAAACTTATCTATATACTTAAGGCTTTGTAACAGATATATGAAATAGTACACACAAACAGCCACCAACACAGTCAGTGTGGAGTCCTATAGCAAAGGTAGCAGAACATAATTCAGATATCAGTTGTCAATGAAAACTACAAAACAAGAAATGCAGAGAGCACTTACTCTGAGTGAGTGGCGAAAAACGCCGCACAGAAGAACTGAGCACCTGAGCTCCTCCAACGCTCTGAACGAGTGCACAGTACTCACTGGATCTGTTCTTGAGCTCCTCTGTCAGCTCACAGGAGAGCTGGGCAATACCTGAACACTGCTGAGCACTCACCCAGCTCTGGCTCCTGCAGAAAAGTGCAAAAGAGTCTCAATTCTCTGATGTGAGAAGGCATGGGAGTGTGAGGAGAGCATTTCTCAAGAAAAAAAAAAAAAAAAAAAAAGAAAAACTAAGAAAAAACCAAGAAAAACAGAGGAAACCTCAGCCTTACTATTTTCAGAGAATCCAGGATCCCTGGGGCTGGAAAAGCCCTCCCAGCCCAGGCAGTCCCAGCTGTGCCCCATGGCCACCTTGTCCCCAGCCCAGAGCACTGAGTGCCACCTCCAGGGGACACCTGCAGGGATGGGCACTCTAAAACTCCCTCCTTTTTGGGTCAATAAACATTAAAAGTAGAATTTGTGCCTTGTGTGACTTGCCTGCAGTCTCTGTACAGCACATTGTAGGATGCTGGCACAGCTGGGTCACGTTCTGCCTGCCAGGACAAAATGTGCTGGAAATTGTGGGAGTCCATCTGGAGGTTGTAGGGACGCTCGTCTAAAATTTTTTCTAGAAATTAAAAAAAAATAACAAAAAAACCCCCAACAAACAACTCTGAGCTTAGCAACAATTCTAGTAAATAAAACCATTTAGAGCAGCTCAGGATTTGCCCCAAAAAGCAGCCACAGGGGAGAGCTCAGCACAACAGAAACAGCAATGCAAAGCACTGTGCACACGGATTACATTTCTGTAAGTTCTTTCTCCAAAAAGTATGAAGTTCCAAAATGATGATTGGTGAGGATGTGCAAGCTATGAAATGTGTTAGGAAAAGCATTTTAAAGATGGTAACACTCTTACCAGGCAGGCTGCAAACAGCTGTAGACAGAAAGGTGAGGTACACTGGAAAGTGAAACTCTGTATTAATGCACTGGTGTATCCACAGGACCTGACTTTTATTGCAAGCATTCCTTTACAACAACTGGGTTCATACTCAGTACTCCCTGGTGGAACTGTTACTTTCTTTCACATCTTCCTAGACTTTCCTACACTCCCCTCCTTCTCCAGAGCCTGGGAGAAGTGTCCATGAGCCTGGAGATCTGAGGAGGAGCTGGTTCCTGGATCCCTACACTGCTCCCTCCATGTGAGGTTCAAGACTCAGTGTCAGCAAAACCACCCAGGATGTTCTCATCAAATCATGTCTTAGAGGACTCTGACTGTATCTCAAACACCTTTTCAAGCCATCCCGAGAATTTTAGAATGGATCTGGGAAAATACTCCATTATTGCTTGACTCATCCTCATAGATCCCAGAATGGTTTGGGTTGGAAAGGACCTCAAAGAACACCCAATTCCACCCCTGCCATGAGCAGGGACACCTCCCACTGTCCCAGGCTGCTCCAAGCTGGCCTGGGACACTTCCAGGGATCCAGGAGCAGCCACAGCTGCTCTGGGCAATCCTGCCACTTCAGAGGTTCCTATATCTTCCTGTAAAGCCTCTCTAGGAGGCTGTGATCCACCCTGGCTCCCACTGCATCCAGAATTCTTTTCCTTGACCAAGCCAGCTTCTCATCATTCCCATCTTTTCAACACAGTGCTTCAAAACACTTGAAGTTGTTGCTCTGACTCCTTTAATTTGTTTTTCTCAAGACCCTTCAGCCTCCCTTCTGCTTTGAGTGCAGCAAGCAGAAACTTCCTGTTCTTGTTTGAAGGCATTTTGTGGTCATGCCTCTGACTCAGGAGATGCAGACTCCCACACTCAGTTGGCCAAAGCAGCCACTACTTTAATTCCAAACACATTTCTTCTCTGTTTTACATGAATTCCATGGGAAAATCTGGAAAGTTCCTTCCTTATCTTCCCTAAAACTCTTTTTGTCTTGACCTGTGTTATCAAGATGTACCACAGTCAGCGTGACTGAAAAGAGAAGAGATATCTGGGCCTTGAATTAGAAAATTTAAACAGTCTTTATGGAGATCCACAAATAATGAGTTCAACTGCAGCTAAATGTAGAACAACGGATTTCTTACCCGGAAGGAAATCACCCATTTGGAAAAAAACATCCAGTGAGGATAAATAAAGCAATATTTTAACTATTATCTGAACACAAACTCAGAGGTGTAATAATTTGTGTCTGCTGAATTGCTGGTGTATTTCTGTGAGCATTATTTGATTTTTTCAACGCCTCTTCTCTACTCAAACCAAATTCCTTTCTGGTCGAGTTCAAACTGCCTCTGAACTTTGTTTCAACAAACAAGTTTAGCAAAGGGATTGAAAAGTTGCAAAACTGTTTGTGTTACACTCTTACAAAGGAGACGCAGCCAAAACAAATATCTTAGAACACGTAACTGGGAAAACTCAGCCTAGGAAACACAGATGGTCTGGAAACTGCATGGGGAATCTTCTCCAGCATCTTGGCCTATTTGGAGTTTCTACCATCCCAGGAAGTGTCCTAGACCAGGTTGGACACTGGGGCTGGGAGCAGCCTGGGGCAGTGGGAAGTGTCCCTGCCATGGCAGGGTGGCACTGGGTGGGCTTTAAGGACCCTCTCAGCCCAAACCAGTCTGGGCTTCTGGGATGATGATCTGACCCTTTTTACAGAATTAAAGGATCCTAACAAACCCCCTTCTCACAACAAGTACAGCTCAGCCAAACTGTGCTTGTTTCACATGCTAATGCAGAAACTGAGTGCTGGAAAAACTCAGAATAAAAAGTAAAAACCCTCACATGTAACTGAGAGCTCCTGGATGTGCAGGGAGGCAGAATCATGGAATGGAATGGCCTGGATTGGAGGGGACCTTAAATGCCACCCAGTGCCACCCCTGCCATGGCAGGGACACCTCCCACTGTCCCAGGCTGCTCCCAGCCCCAGTGTCCAGCCTGGCCTTGGGCACTGCCAGGGATCCAGGGGCAGCCCCAGCTGCTCTGGGCACCCTGTGCCAGGGCCTGCCCACCCTGCCAGGAACAATTCCTAATTCCCAAGATCCCATCCAGCCCTGCCCTCTGGCACTGGGAGCCATTCCCTGGCTCCTGTCCCTCTGTCCCTTGTCCCCAGTCCCTCTCCAGCTCTTCTGGAGCCCCTTCAGGCCCTGGCAGGGGCTCTGAGCTCTCCCTGGAGCTTCTCCTGTCCAGGTGAGCACTCCCAGGTGTCCCAGCCTGGCTCAGAGGGGGCTCCAGCCCTGCTCATGGTTTCTGCACAGAATGGAGCACGCAGGGGTAACACAAGAGATCCTGATTCTGGGACTTACTCCAGGAAGAGCTCCACAATACCACAATGGTCTCTTACTTCATTAACTCAGCAGGATTATTAATGAATTAATGAGCTCCCTGCACTGCTCCTCTGTAACCCAAAGGTTCAGGTACTTACCAAGCTGACAGAGAGGCATTGGCACTTCCATCAGGGCTCCTGTGGTGATTAACAAACAAACCCCTCTGCTTGCAAAAGGAACATTTTGCTTCTGTTCCTACAAACACATGAAAAACAAGCACAAATAACTAAATTATCACAGTAAATTACCTTAGCAAATGACTTTTAACTAACCCAAGGTTTCTGTACAGAGTTGTTTCACCCTCTCCAGTGTCTGAGGGAGGGCAATGGTACTGAAAGAGTTACTGGGGGGGGGGGGGGGGNNNTTACGGGGGGGGGGGGGCACTGATCCTTATCATTTTATGGCAACTTTTGTCCAAGTGCAACAGCACTTTCCTTTTTCCACATGGAAAGGGCTCTTACAATTTCAAATAAAGCAGAAACTACTGTATGATTACTTATATTAACTTTGCATTAAGATAGTATCTGAAAATTCTATGCCACTCACTCCAATTTCATTAATACAATGAAAACAAACTTTGCTTGGCTTTGTTTGAAATAAACTCATTACTGTTGTAAGAAATGTTTCCAGAAAGAGAAAAGATCAACAGGGAGCTTAGAAAAGCCAAGGAAAAAAAAAGCTAAGAAAATCTTAGAAAAAAAATTTAAAGAAATTATGAAGGTTTTATGCATTAAAAACTGTAACAATCTATTAAAATAATCCTTCTCTTCACTGTTATTTTTTACTTTATTTAACATCCCCATAATATTAATATCTACAGGACCTGGTTTTGAGTTAGCTGGGCAAAGGTATATCTCTTTCTAAAGAATCTTCCCCTCAGGTTTATTAAAAATCAACTGCTTTTTAATTTAACATTATTTGCAAATACAACTGGAATAATTTTCTCTGCAAAAAAAAAAAAACAGCTGAAAATTATGCCAGAGCACACTCTGCTCAAGCTCAACCCTGTATATTCATATATTAACACAGGAGTCACCTCTTAAAATGAGCTGAACAAAACCCCTTATCTGAGAAGTCAGTCTCCCTGTGCTCAGAGTCCTGGCAGGACTGTAGGAAGTCACTGGATAAATGTCAGGAACTGGGATCTGTGCAGCTGATAACTCCAGAGCCTCAGGGAATGCTCTCTTCCCCTCACTATTAATTCATTCAAGAAGAAGTCATTTCAAAGGGCAGCTGCACCTGCAGCCTGGGATTTTCCAGGTTGTTCCAAATGTTCCCTTCAGGAGAAAGCCTTGGGGGTGCTGGATTCACTTGGCAAATGATTTCCTTTCCCTGTTAATGCCTGCAGCTCACCCCAGGCCCTGTTCAAGCACTCCCTGCCCAGAGGGATGTGTGTACCTTGGATCCTTGCTGTCCATGCTCCAGGATAACACAACCCCAGTGTGGGACTCACACCAGGCTCCCGTGTGCCTCTGGCTGCTGAACAACAGACTCTCCTACATGATGCATGTTCAAAGCCAGGGAATTTGTTCAGCACCGCCAAATGTCTGAGAAAATGGGATAAAATGTGTTCATCTCCAGGCTCCCACAGCTGTCTAAAGCTGGATGTCCTCTGCAGACCTGTGACTGCCAGGGAGATGCCAGGGGAAAGCCATTTCTGTCAGAACTCTGATGGGCTTCTGTTACTCCTCCTCTTCAGAGCTGCAGCAATCCCTGTGGAGAGGTCATGCAAACAGCAGTGAGTGCAGCCCTGAGGCCAGGCTGGGCCCACAGGACACCCCCGGGGGCTGCCAGGAGCCCCAGTGCCCCCAAGGATCAGGGGGACACTGGCACAGCATCCACAGCTGGAGCTCGAGGAATCACACACTGGCTGGGGCTGGAGGGGCCTCACAGCCACCCAGTGCCACCCTGCCATGGCAGGGACACCTCCCACTGTCCCAGGCTGCTCCCAGCCCCAATGTCCAGCCTGGCCTTGGGCACTGCCAGGGATCCAGGGGCAGCCCCAGCTGCTCCGGGCACCCTGTGCCAGGGCCTGCCCACCCTGCCAGGGAACAATTCCTAATTCCCAAGATCCCATCCAGCCCTGCCCTCTGGCACTGGGAGCCATTCCCTGGCTCCTGTCCCTCTGTCCCTTGTCCCCAGTCCCTCTCCAGCTCTCCTGGAGCCCCTTCAGGCCCTGGCAGGGGCTCTGAGCTCTCTCTGGAGCTTCTCCTCTCCAGGTGAGCACCCCCAGGTGTCCCAGCCTGGCTCAGAGGGGCTCCAGCCCTGGGATCAGTTTAGTGGCTCTCAGGTTCAGGCTGGATGAGGTTATATTTGCTTCCAACCAGAAAAGAAAAAAAAGCAGCTTTGAGGCTTTGAAAGCCAGTGGCTCATATATCAGAAAAGCTCTACTCAGCTGATCAGAAAACACCTCAATTGTCTAAAACAAGCAGATGGTCTAGTTACTTACATAAATCAGCTTATAGGAATACTGAGGGAGGCAGACAGACTGACTGACAGCAGGGAAGTCTGCAGAGGAACACTCTAAACCTGCACAGGGACCTTTGAGACCACCCAGCCCAACCCCTGGCCAGGCAGGGTCACCTGCAGCAGTGACAGGAACATGTCCAGGGGGTTTGGGATGCCTCCAGAGGGAAACTCCAGCCCCTCCCTGGGCAGCTGTTCCAGGGCTCTGCCCCTCCACGGAAGGAAAGTTCTTCCTCAGGCTGGGCTGGAACTGTGTTTTAGTTCCTGGCCATTGCTCCTGGTCCTGTCACTGGCACCACTGAGCAGAGTCTGGCACTGTCCTGACACCCTTGGAGCTCCATAAAATCCTGAATCCACCCGAGCCAGGGAACCACGCTGTGGCTGTAGCATTATTCCCACCCTCGACTGGCTGGGAGACTTTGGATAAGCCACTTCTAAAGATATGGAAATCATTTAACCTCAATAACCCAAGGCCATTACCATGGGCTGCCACAGTGCTGGGGAGGACACAGCCTCAGGCTGGGCCAGGCTAGGCTCAGCTTGGCCAGCAGCAGGAATTTCCCCATGGAAAGGGGGCTCAGGCCTTGGCAGGGGCTGCCCAGGCAGCTTTGGAGTGCCCATCCCTGCAGGTGTCCCCTGGAGGTGGCACTCAGAGCTCTGGGCTGGGGACAAGGCGGCCATGGGGCCCAGCTGGGACTGCCTGGCCTGGGAGGGCTTTTCCAGCCCCGGGGATTTGGGATCTGCCCTGGAGGGAGCAGAGTGGGACACACGGGGACCCTCAGGGACACGCCAAACCACGCCTGGGACAAGGGGCGCTGCGAGAGCCCTCGGCAGCCGGTGTTCCCCACAAACACCAGGCCTTGCTGCGATTCCCACAGCAAACCCATCCCCAGGCACCTCCCAGGCTATCGCGGGGGTCAATGCAGCGGGCGGGCCGCTGCCGAAGGCAAACCCCGCGGGTTTTTGGGGCTCCGTAGGCGGTTCAGGGGGCGCCGCACGGGCCTGGGCCCCACCCGGCGCCGGCAGAGCCGCGGAGCCCTCCAGGAACCCCCTGGAGCAGCCGGGCAGCGGTCCCGACCGCTCCCCTCATGCTGCCGAGGGAGCGCGGCCCCGCTCGCCTCAGGGAACCGCTCCATCGTCATCGCAGGGCCGCGCCCAGGCACGGCGAGGGAGGACACGACACCGCACACACCGCCACCTTCCAGCCGTACCTCGCGGCGAGGAAGCCCCACAGGGTCCGCTGCAGCTCCTCATGGCTCCTGGCCGCTCCTATCGCCCCTTATCAATGCCCATCGATCCCCATTGATCCCAGCGCTGCCGTGCCAGCGCCGAGCAGAAAATGGCGGTGGGGAGGGGGCGGGGATAGCGCGATGTTGTCACACCTCCTCTGCACAGGCCACGCCCACACACGACCAGGTCACGCCCCCATAGCGACAAACCACGCCCCCATCAGTCTCAGGCCACGCCTCCACCCGGCAAAGCCCCGCCCCTTCCCCTCAGGCCCCGCCCAGCGGCGCCATGGCGGCTGCCGCTCTCTGCCTGCTCTGCTGCCTTCGCTGCCTTTCCTTCGGTTTCTGCCTTTATTTCCGTTTCTGTCACTCGTCCGGGCCCGCTCCACCCCCGGCTCTGCGGTGTTCGCTGTACGAGAAAGCTGCGGGCGCGGTGGCTGACCCCCTGCCTCGTTTATAGAATCAGAGTCGCAGCAGGTTTGGGCTGGAGGGACCCCAGAGCCCACCCAGTGCCACCCCTGCCATGGCAGGGACACCTGCCACTGTCCCAGCTGCTCCCAGCCCCAGTGTCCAGCCTGGCCTTGGGCACTGCCAGGGATCCAGGGCAGTGCCACGGGAGGGGAAGGGCTCTGGGGGGGCCATGGCCAGCAGGATCTGAGGCAGCAGTGCCCTGGAGCCAGGAGGGACAGCCCTGTCCTGGGGATACCAGGGCCAGCATCGCCAGCCTGGGCAGGGAGGGATTGTCCCACCTGCTCTGAGCTGGGGCAGCCTCACCTCCAGTGCTGGGGACAGTTCTGGGTGTCTCAATATCTGAGAGAGCCAAGAGAGAGCCCAGAGCAGGGACAGGAGGATGGGGAAGGGTCTGGAGGGGCCCCCCGAGGTCACTGGGTCACTTCAGCCTGGAGCAGCCTGAGGTCAGAGCTGCCCGCGGCTGCAGCTCCTCCCCAGGGGCAGCGCAGGGACAGCTCCGAGCTCTGCTCTGGGACAGGGACAGCACCCAGGGAGGGCTGGGCTGGGCCAGGCCAGGGCCGGGCTGGAGAGCAGGGAAAGGTTCTTGCCCAGAGGCTGCTGGCACTGCCCAGGCTCCCCAGGGAATGGGCACGGCCCCGAGGCTGCCAGAGCTCCAGGAGCCTTTGGCCAGCGCTGCCAGGGATGGACAGGGGGGATTGTTGGGGCTCTGGGCAGGGCAGGGGGCACTGGGGGATCCCTGGGGGTCCCTTCAGCTCAGGACATTCTGGGATTCTCTGGTTCACTGTCCACCCTGTGCCAGGGCCTGCCCACCCTGCCAGGGAACAATTCCTAATTGCCAAGATCCCATCCAGCCCTGCCCTCTGGCACTGGGAGCCATTCCCTGGCTCCTGTCCCTCTGTCCCTTGTCCCCAGTCCCTGTCCAGCTCTCCTGGAGCCCCTTCAGGGGACGTTCCCCCCAGACCATGCCAGGGCGTACCCACACCCAGGAGTGCTGTCGGGCCGTGGCAGGGCAGGAAGGGTTTGAGGACGCAGCTGAAATGCTGAATTTCCTGTTCATTGCAGCCTCTGCTTCTCAGCTGCAGAACGAAGTTACAGAAAGCCACCTGAAGGGTTCTCTGTGATCTCCCTGGTACAGAGAATCCAATCTGATTTAAAACCAAAGAATTGGGCAGTTGGTTTTGTTGGGAGGGACCTTAAAGCTCATCTGAGGCCATGGCATGGGCAGGAGCCTCCCAGCAGCCCAGGCTGCTCCTTTGCTCTCTCAGGGAGGGTTTGCTCTTCTCCAGGGCCATGGCAGAGGCATCTCCTTCTGTGCTTTGTATGTTATGTCTGAATTTGGAGCAGAAATCTGATTTCTGCTGAGAACATCTCTGTGCACAGCCTGAAACATCCTTTTTTCTGCTGTTCTGTTTCTGTGCCACGTGGGCCTTCTGCCTGTGTTAGTGTCACTGGGGATTCCAGCCTGCAGAGTAATTGCCACAGTAGTTGATAAAACTGGCCCTTTGCAAAGAAATAGAGAATAAAAAAATATATATTTCTATGTTTGCTGTTTTGATTTTTTTCTGTATGGGCTCTTCTGGAGCTTCAATGCATCCAAAACTGGGAGACACTGCTCCTTCCCTAATTTTTTAAAATTTGTGTACAATCCTATTTTTTTTTTTTGGCATGTTGATGTTTTGCAATCTTGGCTCAGAAAAAAAAATTAAAAATATGCAAGATTTTGAGAAGTACTTCTTTAAGTTTTCCCAATTAAAAAAACAGGAATGTGTCGTTTTTTGGCCTGAAGGTGATGCTGTTTCTCTAGGAAAAAATACTGGAAAAGCCATTGGGAAGTCTGGTGGGAAATACTTGTGTTAAAATTCAATATACACTCTTTGTGTTGGCAAGTTTTCATCAACCCTTTGGAAGACTGAGTTCTGTCTGAGCAGAACTGAACTCGTTTTATTAACCCTTCCAGTATGCCATGGATCAGCACGCTCAAAAGGCAGTAATTAATTTTTTTAGATTATTATGATAATTCTCAATGCACAGCCTTCCTGTGTGCTGCGGTGCTGGCCGTGCTGCCAGGTTTGTGTGGCACAGCTGTGCTTCCTGTCCCCACAAAAGCTGCTTTTACTTGTGTGTGTTGAGAGATTTCCTGTGCGAGGCCAGAGCCACAGCAGCTCTGCTGTTCTCACTCCTGTCCCTTTCTGCCACCTCTGGGGTTTGTCTCCAGTTCTGACACAAATTTCAGGTCTCATTGCTGGCTGAGAAGCCTGGCCAGACCTTTCTTTTTGCTGGGAACCCTTCTGGTTTGGGCAAGGTTGTTTCAAATCCTGTTCCAGGCTCAGGTTCCTCCCTGGCAGGGTGGGCAGGCCCTGGCACCCCTGGATCCTGGCAGTGCCCAAGGCCAGGCTGGACACTGGGGTGATGCCTTGTGCAGCGGAGCTAGAGCAGAGGCTGGGCAGAGCTAAAGAATCAAGCAGGGATTTATTAAAAGCATTTCCTCCATGGATCCACCTTGGGCAGCACAAGAGCCCCGCCAGGGCTGCACCCAAGATGAACCAAAATGGTCCCAAAATGCAGCCCGGGCACGGGCTCTGTCACTGGGATCAGTTCTGGTTTGTCCAGTTTTGGTTTTCTTTTTTTTTTTTTTTTTTTTTTTTTTTTTTTTTTTTTTTTTTTTTTTTTTTTTTTTTTTTTTTGCTAAGGTTGGGATTGAAGGTATTTGAGGTCACAGTTCCTGTTCAGACTCAGGTGTTTATTATTTCTTATCTGTGTCACAGTCTCACAGCAGTGAGTTTTGTAGTTCTTCACGAACAAGGCACACAATGGCCAATTGTTTCTTGTTACAAGGTCTTTTAGGGCTAAACTGTCTAATCAAGAAATGATACTTAAATTATTTTTACTTTTAACTCAATAACTGATCACTCAAATTCTGCAGTGAGGACTTTTCTGTCTAATTACACAAAACCACCCAAACCCATGGAGAAGAAGGTGAAGAAGAAGGAGCAGACACACCCTAAAACCTCCACCGTAGCCTTATAGATATTACTGTATTCTAAACCCTTAAACTCTGAGTTTCCCACCCTGTGACATTCCACACTTCCATTCAAACTCCACACCCACAATCCCAGCTCTGCCATTCCATTTTGGAAGCCTCTCCACAGCCTCAGGTCAGTGCAGTGTTCTCCTGGGGGTCAGTGCTGGCAGCACAGAGAGTCTGGAATTCTCAGTGACCAGAACTCCAACATTGCTCCATTTGCATCTTGGGGTTCACTGTCCAATTCCAGCTTTAGCTGATGCACTCCCATCCTGCTTGTTTTTCTCTCTCCAGCCCATGTTGTTTGTGCTCTTGGGCTGAGATTTGGATCATTTGTCCTTGGTGCCCAGCTGGAGCAGGAATTGTTTTGTCTCCCTGCTCTGTGCAGAGAGCTCACCATCCCCTGATGTGAAGCTCAGACCCACACACTGAAGCAGCACAGAACCTGGAAATATAAAAGCTCAAACCTGAGACATCATTTCCTCCCTTTAGAGGCTTGACAAAGCCTTTACCTTGTCTAGTCTCTATCCAAAATATCTACTAATAATAGGTATTTAATAACAGATAAGTGTCTAACAATAGTAAACAACTGACAATAGCAAATATCTAAAATAATAAACATCTAACAACAGATAAATATCTAATAGCAAATAAATATCTAACACTAGGTAATTATCTAATACCAGTAAATGTCTAACACTAGATAAATATCTAACCACAGAAAATATCTAACAGCAGTAAGCAGCCTGGGACAGGGGATGGGTCCCTGCCCATGGCAGGGGTGGAATTAAATAATTAAATGGTCACTGAGTTCCCTCCAACCCAAACCATTCTACATTTCTATGATTCCATGACTCTTTAACCCAAATTCTGTGGGAATTTGTGGCACCTCAGTGAAGGCACCGAAGCTCGCAGGGTTTGCAGACAGGGGCAGAATCTCTGGTGATTTGTACTCACTAAAAACCAGCACGGAGCTAAAAGACCATCAAATGCTTTCTGGGGCTGCTGAAAACCCAGAGCTGGTCTGTTTTTTTCTCAGATTACTCTGATTTAGAGTAACTGCAATCACTGCTGGTAAAGAGCTGCAGGAACTGCACAGTCCTGGGTGGGACAACACGTTATTCCTGGGTGGCACTGTGGGAACCCTGGTCACTGAGAATTTCAGACTCCCTGTGCTGCCAGCACTGACCCCCAGGAGAACACTGCACTGACCTGAGGCTGTGGAGAGGCTTCCAAAATGGAATGGCAGAGCTGGGATTGTGGGTGTGGAGTTTGAATGGAAGTGTGCAATGTCACAGGGTGGGAAACTTAAAGAGTTTAAGGTTTTAGACTATAGTAATATATCTAAAGCAAGATGGAGGTTTTAGGGTGTGTCTGGTCCTTCTTCTTCACCTTCTTCTCCATGGGTTTGGGTGGTTTTGTGGAATTGGATAAAAAAGTCCCCATTGCAGGCATGGGCAGTTGGTTATTGGGTTAAAAGTAAAAGTAATTTAAGTGTCATTTCTGAATTGGACAGTTTATCCTTAAAAGGTCTTGCAGAGAGAGAGACAGGGCTCCATTTTGAGTTTATCAGAGTGAAGTGCTGCAGAACTCAGGGTTTGTGAGAGTGTGACAGAGATAAGAACTGATAAACATCTGAGTCCCAGCAAGAAATTCCGTCTCACACATTTAATCCTGACCCTGGCAAAAAAAGAAGACTGGACATGGCACCAGTGGTTTCCCAGTGCTCTCAGACAAATAAAACCACAGGAACATGCAATCAGTGTTACCCACAGCAGATCCTGCAGCAGCTGGGGTTTCACACCTGTGGGATTTAAATCCCCACAGGTTAATCAATATGGATGGCAATTGTTCTCAGTGCACACACCAGATGAAATAATCATTTCCATTTCTCCTGCTTTGCTCTGGCTCCTCACTAAGGTAGAGCACAGAAACAGCAGAATGGTACAGTGGTGGTGGAGCAGTTGGATTTATTTTGTCCTTTGGGAGGAGGATGCTGGAAAATCCCAGCTGCCCTGGTTTGGGGGACATGTGAAGACTGGACCTCAGGGGGGTTTATTTATGGTCTCCTTTTTGAAAGCTTTTGGAAACTGGTGGATTTCCAGTCCTGGGAAGTTTTTCCTCAGGATTTGACAGTCTAACATGGAATGCACATTAACCAGCCAGTGGAGGCTGAACAAAGGTGATGGATTTTCAGAATTTCAGTGTTCCTGTAGCCCTGCAAGCACTTACTTGGTGTTCCTCACAGGAATCGTCTGAGTGAAATCAGTGAGATTATTTAATGAGTGTGAGTAAAGGGGCTTGGAATGGTAGAGAAAGGTGCAGAAGGGGTGAAGAACTTTAATTTCCAGTGGGACTCAGCCTCCAAAAGCTGCTGGGCTCTGGACATGGTCTGGCACAAGGGTTTCTGCTGCTCTCCCTGGTCTCTGACTGCTCCTGTTAAGTTTGGGCTTGGGTTGAGCTTTGTGCCTCACAGAGTGTTGGAGCAGATGGGAAATGAGCCGTGAGCAGGGCCCTGCCAGGATCACAGAATTCCACAATCAAGGTGGGAAGAGCCCTTCAGGATCACCCAGTGCCACCCCAACCCCACCAGCATCACCCAAACCCTGTCCCCAGGGCCACACCCAGCCACCTCTGGGACACTCCCAGAGAGTGACTCCAAACCTCCCTGGGCAGCTCATTCCAGTGCCTGATCACTCTGCCAGGGACAAATTGTTTCTGACCTCAAATCTGCCCCTCCCTGGTGCCATTTGAGGTTTCTGCCCTGGTGCTGTCCCTGGGGCCGTGCAGGAGAGGAGATGTGCTGGGGGGAGCTGCAGGGAGCTGCAGGATGTGGGCTCACATTTCCCTCCCTGTGGCCATCTCCTGCCTGGGGTGCAACAGGCTGGAACCTCGAGCCTCCCTGTTGGAGCTCTGCCCTCCCTCGGTGCTTTCCCAGCTGGAAATAACCAATATTATTATTTGGCATTTATATAATTATAATTATAACCAATATTATTATCATTATTATTAAGGCACAGCAGAGCCTTTTTCCCGGGGAAATGTTGTTAGTATCACAACAATGTCATTAACGAGGGCACCTGCAGCTCAGCTGGCAGCAAACAACTGGGGGTTTCCAGCTTGCCATGAAGGTGCATTTCTGTCAGCTCTGCACTGGGAATCCCGGGAGAGAAGCCCAGCAGGGAGCGTGGAGGGAAGGAGCCCCCGGGGCACGCTAGGATGGGAGGACTGGGTTCATGTTCCTCCCCTGGCAAAGGCAGAGCAGCCCACAGACCCTGAGCACTGGGATTTCATCTCTGGGACGTGTCTGACCATGTCCACACTCCTGGAAAACTTCCCTGAGAGCAGGGCTGGCGTGGGGGGATGTCCCCTCCAGCCCTCTTTTCCCTGGAGACCTCTGCAGTGACTCTGGGGTTGGTTTTCTGGTTGGTTGGGGTTTTTTCCTGCAGCTCATTTACCCTTTATTCCCCCCAAATCTGAGGTCTTTGCCACCCTTTTAAGCCTTGTGGCCTCTCATGCATGTGAAGGGCAGCGAAACCCCCACTGCAGCAAGATTTGGGGGTTCCCCTTCCCCTGGTGTGTTTTTTTGCTGCAGTGAGGATGGCAGGGAGCATTTTGGCCAAAGCAGCAGCCAGGCTGCTCTGGCCTTGGCACTCAGGGGCTGCAACGATCTGGGGAGTGACCTGGGAATTTCACCTTTCTGTTTTTTTAGCAGAACAGGATGAACACTTACAGGCCTTGTGTGGAAAATCACTGTTTAGCCTGATCCCTACTCTTTATTTTGAGGAAATAGTGCAGAGTTTTGCCAGAAGATGGCAATTGGAAACGCTTACTGTAAAACTCTTCCTTTAATTTTTCAATTTGAAACACCTCCTAATAAAAGGATTTATTGCAGTGGGGATGTGTTGTTAATTATCATTAGACCCTTGCTTTTGATTAATGCTGCTAATTAGTTTCTGCCCTTGACTTTTTCCAATTAAGGAGTGGGTGCCTTGGTGCTAAACACGTGGGCAGATTATCTAATGAGATGAGAGGAACGTGGGCTCTCTTTGCAGGGATTATTGGAACTTTCATTGCAGGGAATCATTGGAACTTTCATTGCAGGGAATCATTGGAACTTTCATTGCAGGAATCATTGGAACTTTCATTGCAGGAATCATTGGAACTTTCACTGCAGGAATCATTGGAACTTTGATTGCAGGAATCATTGGAACTTTCACTGCAGGGATCATTGGAAGTTCCAGGAGCTGCTCTGGCTCTGGAGGGTGGCACAGGGGATGCTCCAGTGAGCAGCAGGTGCCTGGGGGAGCCTATGGCTGCTGGTCATTCTCTTGATTTACACCTGCAAGAAGTGAAATAATCTGTGATTCTGTGATAACGAAATCCTCCCGTTCTGTTCTTCCCTTCTCTGCTGAAAGAGGGGCTGGGGGGCACTGCTGGTGCTCTGGGGAGTCCTGGGGGGTTTGGGCTGGAAAAAGGGGGCTCAGGGGGGGCCAAAATCCCCTGCCAGGAGGGGACAGCCAGGGGGGTTGGGCTCTGCTGCTGTGTCCCAAGGGACAGGAGGAGAGGAAATGGCCTCAAATGGCACCAGGGCAGGCTCAAGTTGGAGACTGGAAAGAAAAAATCCCATTAAAGAGTGGCCAGGCCTTGGGCTGAGTTGCCCAGAGAGGTTTGGAGTCACTGGAATTGTCCCAGAGGAGTCTGGGTGTGGCCTTGGGGACAGGGTTTGGGTGATGCTGGTAGGGCTGGGGTGCTGGAACCCTGGGTGCTGAGAATTCCAGACTCTCTGTGCTGCCAGGCACTGACCCCAGGAGAACACTGCACTGACCTGAGGCTGTGGAGAGGCTTCCAAAATGGAATGACAGAACTGGGATTGTGGGTGTGGAGTTTGAATGGAAGTGTGGAATGTCACAGGGTGGGAAACTCAGAGTTTAAGGGTTTAGAATACAGTAATATCTATAGAGCAAGATGGAGGGTTTAGGGCAGAGGCTAAGAAAAAGAACCCATTACTGGGGTGGCACTGGATGATCCCTGAGGGCTCTCCCAGCCCCAGTAATTTCAGGATTTGGGCCTTGTCACGATCCGCAAGGCGGGATTCGTGGTGGTTCATTTGTTGATCTAAGAGCACAAAAGGCAATGCAAGGGGACTCTCAGTGCAATCACAGCAATGCACTTTATTGAAAACAATCATCAA
>VWZV01012775.1:117721-128705 GCA_013397155.1 Irena cyanogastra | reverse complement strand
GGCGAGGGGCTTAGCCCAGCCCTTCTTTTCCAGGGAGATGCTGGAGAGCGAGGAGCTCCGCCTGGGCGGCTTGGCCCCGCCGTGACTGCATCCCTGGAGCCCCGGTCCCACCACCGGACCCCGGCCCTGCCGTTACCACCGGACCCACGGTCCCGGGACCGAATCCTCATCCCCACCACCGGACCCCGGTTCCTCCGCCGGACCCCAGACCCCCGACTCCTGCGCCCCGGGCCACGGTTCCCTGGGACCCTCTGGAGCTCTCTGGACTCACGGAGCCCCGGTCCTTCTGTCCCCCCGTTCCACGGGTCCCCCGGACTTCTGCGTGCCCGCCTGCCCCGGGAGCCCCGGGAGGGCAGCGCCCGTGGGGGCACACACTCACCAGCCTCTCCGGGGTGGGGGTCCCGGCCCAGACCCGTGTGGAAGCACCTCAATAAAGCCCCGTGGCATCACCCGGAGCCGGCCCGGCTGGCTGGAGGGGGGTGGGCAGCACCCCCGGCTGTGCTCCAGGGGTCTGTGGTGGGCGTGGGGGGCTCCGTGGGAAGCGGGTTCATGGTGGGGTGTGGGTTCCTTCCTGCCTGGTGCAGCCCCTGAGCCCCGAGCTGGGCACTGCACAGGGACACTGAGGGGGACATTGTGGGGCCACAGCTTCGGTAGGAACTGAGCCCCCCCAGTGGTGATGGGTGATCCCTGACCCCCCCACTGTCAGCGGCACTTTGGGGGTCGGGATGGGATCCTGCTCCCCGGGATGTGGGGATGAGGTGTTGCCCCCAAGACTTGCTCACTGGGTGCTGCCCCTGTGTCTGGGGACGTTTTCTCACTGCAGTCCCCAGAAAGGAGGCAGAGCTGGGAGGCATTTTTGAGGGTTGGGGGAGTTCAGGGGACCCGTGTGCAGCTGGGCAGGGCTGTGGGGACCCTCTATCCTGCCTGTCCCCGAGCTGGGCTGGAGCCTGTCCCAGCCGTGCAGGTGGACCCAGGGCTGAGTCCTGTGCCAGCCAGGAGCCCCTCGTGGAGCTGTGGGTGCCCAGCACCTCCCTTCCCACAGACACCGAGCAGGGTTTGTGGTGGCAAATCCAGTCCCAGACTTTTAATAGGGGGAAAAATCCTCTTCCAAGCTGTAAAGGGATGGGGGTTCTGGGGAACGGAGGTGCCCGTTTGTGGGGACAGCACCCTCACAGCCACTGTTATCGGGGTGCATCGAGGTCCATCCAGGCGCTCCAGGGGCTCCAGGCCGGGGGGGTGTAGGGGTCCCGGCAGCTGATCCTCACCCGGCCCGCGCCCGCCGGCACCGGCGTCTCCTCCGCATCCTCCACGAACTGCTCAACCTGCAAAGGGAGGCAGGGCACGGTCTAGGGAGACCCTCGGGGAGGGGGGCACCAGCACCCCCTGACCCCGGCAGCGCTGGGAGGAGCAGGGGTGACAGCCAGGGGTGACAATTCATCACCCCAAGAAGGGAAGCTGCAGAGTGAGGAGCGGCCGTGGCTGAGCCTCTTCCCAGGCACCGGGAGGAGTCAGGGATGGGGCAGGGTGGGCACGGGGCAGAGTGGGCACGGGGCAGGGTGGGCACAGGGCAGCGTGGGGACATGGGGTAGGGAACCCCTGGGCAGAGACCCCCCCCGTTACCTGGGTGCCGTTGTGGAGCTCATACTGTAGATGGTAGAGCAGTGCAAAGTAGGACTTGGGGAGCGGCCAGGAGGCCGGGGGGGCCCAGGCCAGGTGGAGCTGCTCCCCCCGCTGCTGCAGGATCAGCTCCTGGGGCGGATCAGGACGCACTGTGGACAGAGGGGGCTCAGAGCAGGGGCTGAGACCTCCCCCCCGGAGCCTCCAGTACCTCTTGGACGCCCCCACCCCACTGCTCCTGCGCTGAGCTCACCAATGTCGCGGAGGAAGAAGTGCCTGGAGAAGTTGAGGTAGGAGGTGTCCGAGAGCCCCTCCAGGTGCAGCTGGAGCGGGCGCAGCTCCTCTCCGAAGGGGCAGAACAAGGGGTCACTCAGACTGGTGTTGAACCGGCCGTGGTCACTGGCCACCGGTACCCACGGCCCCACGGAGCCATCGCTGTGGGGAGGGAGGTGTGAGCGGGTCTTAGGGCGGGGTGGCCGCGGTGCTGGTGTGGGTTTGGGGGGTCCCGGAGCACCCACCTGCGGGTGAGGCGGGCACGGAAGACGGCAGAGGGGGGCCCGGGCCAGGAGCAGCGGAAGGAGCCGTTGTAGGACTCAGCCTGGCAGGACACGTTGATCTCCTCCTCGCCTGAGGGGTTGAGGCGTGGCCGGTCAGGGGCTGCACGAGGCCGGGAGCGGTGCCCCCTCCCTCCATGGCACTGGTGGGGCTCCCCCCGGCCGCACAGCCCTGCCCAGTGCAGCCCCACGGGCTGGGCACGAGAATCTCCTGGTGCTCATCCCTCCACCCCCTGCACCCCATCACCCCCGGCTGCCCCAGCCGTGCCCCTCCGTACGGGTGCTGCTGACCACCACGTAGGTGGTGTCCAGCAGGACGAGGCCAGCCCAGCAGCTGTAGTTGCCAGTGGCTGGCAGGTCCAAGCCGAGGATGGTGAGCTTCTGGCCCTCAGGCACCAGCTCGGCCATGGGCTCCTCCTCCCCGTTCAGTGTCCAGTAGATGTGCTGCTCCGAGGTGTCACATCGCACCACCACGTCCTGGTTGAGCTGTCCCACCTGGACTGGAGGTGAGAGGCAGAGCCTGTGGTCACAGATAGGCTGTGGTGGGGGCAGGTTGTCCCCCAAACCACCATGGGGCTGGGTGGCCCTTGGCCTCACAACCACCCTGTCCCAGTGTCCTCACTCTGCTCCTGCACTCTGCATCCGTCCCCTCACTCCCTCACCCCATATCCACCCCACATCACCCTCATGCCCGTCCTCTAATCTCCCAGCAGAGCTGTCCCAGCCCCTATCAGAGGCATGTGGGTTTGGGATGCCCCCCACTCCCTCTGCTTCCTCTGCAGTCCCTGCAGCTGCCCCAACCAGAAGGTCCCCCCTGTGCCCCGGGAGCAGCACTCACACTTTGAGGGGAAGGCAGTCAGGGGTTCTGCAGGCACAAGGAACAGCACCAGTCCCACCAGCACCAGCATCTGGGAAGGGAAAGGAAGGGGAAGGGCAGCCCCAGCTGGACATGACCCAGGAGAGGGGCACAGCCAGTGGGGCCAGCCAGGGCAGAGCCCCCAGCCCTGGGAGCAGCATCCCCGAAGCAGGATCCCCCCAGACCCCCCAGCCCTCCTGGTCTGTGCCTACCTCTGCGCAGGTCTCTCTGGTGGGCTCGGCAGAGCCAGGGGCTGCGGTCTTATACTGGGCTGGATCCATGGGGCTGCCCCAAGGTGCATCACAGCAGCATCACAGTTCTCAGAACTGGAGAATGGGACCCACGCTCAGCCCCCCGCCTCCCACCCACACCCCTGCCGGTACTTCCCGGGGCAGGGGGCACTGGACACCCCCTGCCCTGCCCCCGAACACTGGAGGATGGGTCCCCCTGGGAACAGTTGGGCAAAGGGCAGCGCTGGGCATCTGGGATGGTGTTGGGGTTTTGGGTGGTCCCAGCTCTCTCAGAGGGGTCTTGCTGCACAGAACCCTCACAGTGCCCTGCTATGGGGTGGGGGGACCTGTGAGGTCTATCAGCATCTCTGCCAGGGGCCTGCAGAGGGGCAGCTCAGGGCTGGGCCCCTCTGGGTGGGCTGTGGTGGGTCCCTGAGGAGAGGAGAGGGGAGGGTTTCCACAGAGGCTCAGGGTGATGCCCCCAGCCCGGCACAGGTTGTCTCACCCCTTCCCTCCCCTCCTCGGGCCCCTGCGTGTCCCATGGGATGCTCTGCAGAGATGAGGACGTAGGGACAGAGACCATCACGGTCACCAGCTGCCCCTTTGCCTCCCCGCTGATGCCAGCCCGTGTCGAGGGCATGTAGCAGACCCCACCCTGGGAGGGGAGCACTGTACCCTTTCACGTACTTTCTGGAGTTCCTAGAAAGCAAAGGGGAAGTGGGGGCTGGGGAAGGCTGGGGCAGCCCAGCTCACCTTTTGAGGCACTGCGGGCAGACACTGAGACCTCCAGGCCCCTCCTGAGCAGAGCCAAGCCCCTGTGTGGGGCAGGGAGGGGGAGCCAGGACCCCCAGGCCCCCATGCAGCAGCTCAGCCCTTGGCTGTAGCACTGTAGGGGACCCCGACAGGGCAGGGAGGCAGGGATGGGGCGCCTTGCCCGGGGGTGCCCCCGTGCCCTGCCCTGTCTGGGGGAAGCAGGCGCTGGCGGCAGGTTTGGGTTCGCCCCCAGCTCGCCAACCGCAGCTTCCCCTTGGCTTCTGCAGAAGAACCACAACCACAGAGGGGAAGTCCCGACGCAAAGGCCAGGGATGCCCTCAGCGCCTCGGCACGATTGGGACCCCAGCCTGGCACCCAAAACAAGGGTGGGAGAGGAGCGAGGCCTCACAGACAGAAACCACCCCCGAGAGATGGGAGGAGCAGGGACAGAGCCCACTTGGGCCAGACCCCTCTGTGGTGATGTCCCTCGGCGGGATGGACCCCACCCAGGCCGGGCCCCTCGCTGCAGTCATGGACACAGAGCCAGGAGTAAAGGTCACAAAACTTTATACAGGAGGAGGGACCCGTGCGCGGCCCCTTGGCCCTGGGCACGGGGGGGAGTGGGACAGGCGATGCCTCCAGCCCCGCAGCACCCCGGGAAAGATGGGGTGAAGGAGCCCAGTGGGGAGGGCCCACAACACTCCCCCGGCCGGGGCCAGCGCTCCCCAATCCACGCTCTGAGGTGCCGGGGTGGTCCCACGGCCGCTGGCCCACGACTGACCGCGGCGCAGCGCTGAGGCAGTGCCAGGCAGTGCCCGCGCCTCCCTGGGACCTGGGACAGCCCCTGCAGCCACACAGCCCCCCTGGGGCTTCCCCGGGGCTCCCCTGTCCCCAGGGTCATGGCCAAGCCCAGGCAGCCCCGCCGCGGGGCTCCGGTGCTCCGGCTCACTGCAGGACGCAGACGTCCCCCTGCTCATCCTCGCGTCCGGCCGCCTCGGCCAGCTCCGGCTCTGCCGGCGTGTCCTCTGCTGCCACCACCTTCTCCCGCAGCTCCATCAGCAGGTCCCGGCCCTCGCTGGGCGGCAGGTTGCTCAGGTAGTACTGCGGGGCCAACTCCACCAGCCTGTGAGGACAGAGTGGGGTCAGCCAGCTACAGCTACCCCCTGTAAGGACCTGTCCCTCCCCGTCCCCTCACATTTGGGGCTGGATCTCCGACACCACGCGCAGGCAGTTGTCCTGAGAGATGGTGAACTCGTGGTAGAGCACCCAGGGGGGCAGGCGGCGCGGGGGAGGCCGCAGCAGGTACCCGCAGGCGGGGGCCAGGTGGGCCACGTGCTTGTGCGTCAGCATCACGTAGTTGCCGGAGCCGTCGATGTCTCGGGCGACCTGGGAGGAACCAGGAGGGAGCGGGATGGCTGGCACAACCCTACAGCTCCCCCATAACTCCCCCTGGCAGACCCCTGGGCCCACCTTGAGGAAGTACCCAGAGATGAGAGCCCGCTGGATGTTGAGGGCGTTGGCGTCGGAGCCGAAGGCGGGTGGCGAGACCGGGAGCTCGATGCGGCGCATGACCTCGAGCAGCTCGGCACGCACGGTGCCCGCCAGGCGCAGCGCCTCGGTGCACACCCCGTGCTTCCGGCACCAGCCCTCGTCCCCCGCGTCTGCAGGAGGGACAGCGGGGTCAGCGGTGTGGGGACAGGACAGTGGTGCCGTGGGGATGGGGACAGGGGAGCAGAGGGCCCGCTGGGCTGGGGGCTTGGGGAACACAGAAGCACTGCTGCTCCCCCTGTCTGTGACCCCTTCACACAGTGGTGACAGGGATGGAGCAGAGGGTACAGCCCCCAGGCGAGAGCTGGGAGCCCCCAGATCGTCCCCCAGCCAGGCTGGGCACTGGGATGGGGCCAAGAATGTAGCTCCAGGGCAGGGGACACGAGGGGGTGTGGGACACCAGGAGGAGCAGGGGATACACGGGGGGTCCGTGGGATGCCCACGGGGGTGCAAGCACCCCAACCCCAGCCCCTGCCCACACTCACGCTGCTGGAAGGCATTGAAGATGTTGATGAGGGTGAAGTGGTCCCCGTTGGGGTGCAGCAGCACCCGCCGGCGCAGGGCCACGGCCTCCTCCAGGTGCGTGGACAGGGGCACGAAGCAGGGGGATGCTGGGGGTGGGCAGGGGGGGTCAGGTGTGCCCCCAGCACCTCCCAGCAGTGCTGGCTCCTGAGGGCCACCATGCCCCCGACACGGTACCTGTGAGCATGGCAGCCAGGCTGACCATCTCCTCCACGCAGTCGAACTCGCAGGAGGCGATGAGGGCCTTGGCCAGCTGCGGGTCCAGAGGGAACTCCGACATGATGATCCCCACCTCCGACAGATTCCCGTCGTCATCCAGGGCTGCCAGGTAGTCCAGATCCTCCAGCGCTTGCATCAGCGACTCGGGGGCTGGGGTGGGACATCAGGCAGCTTTGCCCATTCTGTCCTGCACCTGCCAGGCCCCCAGTCCCTCCCCAGAGACAACCCAGGCCGCAGTGATGGCCACAGCCATGGCTGGCCCTTTGTGTCCCTCTGCTCCAGCCCCCCATTCCACACCTGGCCCCCGTGGGCTCTACCTGGGCGGTCAAGGAAGTCACACTGGCCCATGTCGGCGATGTCCAGGCGCTTCAGCAGCAGCACGAGGCGGCTCAGGCTGGTCTCGCTGACGTGGGGCGCAGGGCTGGGGGGCAGGCGCTGCTCAAAGGCCTCCGAGTACAGGCGCAGGCAGGTGCCTGCAGGAGAGAGGCCATGAGGTGGGACAGGGACAGGGCAGTGGCACAAGCAGGTGGGGACAGGTGGTGGCCCAGGGGATGCTGGCAGTCCTGAGGAGGAGCCCTGGAGCAGGGGTCTCACCTGGGGGGCTGCCAGCGGCTCGCTGCATGCGTGACTCGGCCTGGCTCCGGCTGATGGGCCGCAGCACCTGGGACTCAGCGCGGATGCGGGGGTTGTACACCTGCAGGAGGCTGTGAGTGGGACACTGCCATCCCCCAAGGATCCTCACCTGCCAGTGCAGGGCCACCGCTGCCACCTCCCCGGGGCAGACCCCTCCTCCCAGCCTGGAACATCACAGCCCACTGCACCCCAGGGCAGACCCAGACCCCCACCCGCCCCGTCACACTCACGCTGCGCAGCTCCAGCCCCGAGTCGATGACGAAGCGCACGGTGCCCAGCGAGAAGGACGACTCCCCGAGGCAGTGGGTGACAATGACACGCCGCTCCCGGCTCTCCTCGGGTGTCTCGTAGAGTCGCTGCGCGGCCCGGCCCACACCGGGGTGCAGCGGCAGCACCAGCAGCAGGCCCAGCGCCGGGCTCAGCGCCACGGCCTCCGTCTGGATGGCACTGCAGCACTGGGAGATCTCCTGCACAAGGACAAGGGGGCACAGGTGACACCCGCTGACACCTGCAGTGTCCCCATTCCCAGGTCAGGGTGCTGTGCCCTGCCCTCCGCCCACCTCACGCAGCCACAGCTCCCCCAGTTTAACCCCAGCTGCCCGTGCCATCCTTAGGGCTCTGCATTGAGAGGAACACCCCAGACCTCCCCTGCTCTGTTCTCCCCTCAGCCCACCTGCTCGCTGGCCAGGAAGATGAGGACGTGGCCGGGCTCCTGGCGCCGGTGGATGTCCAGCACGGCCTGACAGGCAGCGGCCACGCTCCCGTGCGCTGGCGGCTCCCGGTAGAGCAGCTGTGGCGGGGAGCTGTGCCCGGGGACCCTCACCACGGGGGGATCCCCGCAGAAGGCTCGCAGCCGCGGCTCCAGGGCGGGCGAGGTGACCACCACGAGCCGCAGGGCCGGGCGCTGGCGCAGCACGTCCTTGAGCAGCCCCAGCAGGGCGTCCGTGGGCACCGTGCGCTCCTGCACCTCGTCCAGCACCACCACCCCGTACTGCCGCAGCAGCGGGTCCGACGTCATCTCCCGCAGCAGCATCTCGTCCGAGCAGAACCTGCCACGGCCCCGCCCCATCAGCACAGACCCCTGGCTGGGGGGAACGCCTCGGCTCCCTCCCCACAGCAGCCCCTTCCCCACAGCAGCCCCCTCCCCACAGCTGCCCGCGCCGCTTCCCAGCGAGGCCAGGCTGGATTAAGGGATTAGGTGGAGCTCAGCGGGATTAGGGCGCTGTGCTCCCGGCGCGGGCCCCGCCGTCCCTCCCGTACCTGAGGATGGTGTCGGCGGTGCAGCAGTCCTCGTGTGGCACGCAGTAGCCCACCTCGTGGCCCAGGTTCAGGTCCATCTCGTCGGCCACGCGCAGGGAGAGGCTGAGGGCGGCCAGGCTGTGGGGCTGGGTGCAGGCCACCAGCCCGTGGGCGAACCGCATGGACAGGGCGTACTCGGCACACCACTGGGGGATCTGTGGGGACAGGGCTTGGGGCAGCGTGGCTCCAGGACTGTCCCCTCCCTGCTGTGCCCCTCCAAAGGGCACAAGGACCCTCCCCATGGATCTGGCTGCAGGATCTCCAGGGCCAGGGGCTGTCCAGAGGCACTCAAAGCTCAGGCAGGATCTTCCCTCCCCACTCCAGTCGCCTCTGAGCCCCACAGTCTGTAACAGGAGCCCCTTGGCCCCACACCTGCAGCTTCCTGCCCCGGTGTGGGACACCACAACCCTGCTCTCACATTAGGGACATGGGACAATGGCCTGGAAACCCCACAGAGGGACAGGGAAGGGATCACCAGGGAGCAGCTGCCGGCCAAGTGCCCGGCCTGACGGTGTGGGACAGTGCCAAGGCCACGCAGACGTCCCTTCTGCACTAGGGACCTGAGTCCTGCTCCCTCCTGTCACCTCTGAGCCCCCCACGAGCAGCGCCTGTGCCTCAGTGTCCCCAGGGCCCCGCAGGGACTGCAGGCAGGGTGCTGCACCCAAAAACACCGGCCCTGGGGCCCGCACAGGGGCTTTGATCCGCAAATCCAGCAGCGCCAGCCCAGCCCAGAAACTCAGCAGGTCACACCCAGGGAGCTGCTCTGGCTGAGCACCTGGAGCCCAGGGCCAACACCCCGCTAGCCTGCGGCGACCCAGCCCATTCCGGCCCCGCAGCAGCCACAGCTGCGCCGCCGCTCCCTGCAATCCCTTCCCCGGTCAAAGTCTGCCGGGTGCCGTCCCCGAGTGTCACCAGCAGCTGGGACCGGCTCCCCGGGGCAGCCGGCAGGGATGTGGCACCCCGGCCCCGCCGCTGCCCCCGCACCGGGCCCAGCTCCGGGAGCGGCCGTTCCCCCCTCCGGTGCCAGCCGCTCCCGTGGCAGCGCTCCCCGGCTCGTGCCGCGGGATCGCCCGGAGCCCAGCACCGGCCCCAGCACATCACGGTGCCCGCCCACCCCGCCGGGCTCCGCGCAGCGCTCCCGGGGCCCCGGCACCCTCCCCGCGTGTCCCACGGCTCGGGCGCTGCCGCGGGGTCTGCGAGGATCCACACGCAGCCCTCGGCGCAGCCAGGCACCCCGGCTGCCCTCGGCCTCACCTGGGTGCTCTTGCCGGTGCCGGGGGGCCCGGACACCAGCACGATGCCGCTGCTGCCCTCCAGGTGCTCCATGAAGCTGTACTTGGTGGTCCAGACCGGCAGCTCCCGGCGCTGCCGCAGCAGCTCGTAGTAGCGGGAGGAGAAGGGCAGCCCGTCGTAGGGGTTCACCTCCAGGTCGCCGTCGCAGCCCAGGGACGGATCTTCATCCTCCTCCTCCTCCTCCAGCGCGGAGCCGGGGCCGCTCGGCCCGGGCAGGGGACCCGGGGCCCCGGAGCCGGCCATGGCGGGGACACCGGAGCTGCGAGGGCGGGCGGGGGTGGAGCGGGACCGGCGCTGACCCACCCTCGCCTACGTCCCGGGAAGGAGCCCGGTGCAGCCCAGTGCCACGTCCCGTCCCGCGGGGAGGGGGGCCCGCGGATACCGGGGACGGGCGGGGGTGCGGGCACAGGGGCACGGACAGGTGCGGAAGGGTGACACNCCGCGGCCCCGGTTCCGGCCCCGGTTCCGGTTCCGGCCCCGCCGCTCACCTGCGCGCGCCACCGCGGGCCCTGCCTGGGGACACGGTCACGTGACCCACGCACCGTCACGTGCCCCGCCCGCGGCGGCCAATCAGAGCCCGCGCCGGGCGGAGCCCGGATGTGGCGGCGGGACGGGAGCGGACGGGAGCGGACGGGAGCTCCGGCACCCCCGGCAGCGCTCCCGCCTCTGGCCGCGGCCCCGCCCTGCCCGGTGCCCTCCGCTGTCAGCTCCGGTGTGCGCCTCCGAGCCGGGCGCGGCTGCAGCCCGAGCCCGCCCGCAGCCCCTGTTCGGACCGGGCTTCTCGGTACCGGACATCTCAGTGCGGGGCATCCCGTACTGAATCTGGGTATCCCGGTGCGGGACCCGGCGTATCGAAAGCGGGCATCTTGTACCGGCATATTCCATAGCAGTGCCGGGCATTCCCATGCGGGACATCCTATACTGCTGTCGGGTGTACCGGAGCCGGGCATCCTGTACCGGTGTCGGTCCTTCCGTACCGGAGCATCCCGTAAGGGTGCTGATCATCTTGGTGATCCCGCTGCCGGAGCGGGGCATCCCGTACCAGCACGGGGTGTACCGGGGCCGGGCATCCCGGTGCCGGACATCCCGTACCGGCGCCTCGCACCCGAAGCAGCTCCCGCGGCCGCGGCGGCTCCCGGCGGGACCGGCAGGTGGAGCTCCCTGACCGGCGAACGGCCCGGCCAGCCCGTCCCGGCCAGAGCTCCCGCCGGGGCAGAGCCGCGCACCGGGCAGCGCCGGCTGAGGACCGAGCGGTGCCTGCTGGCCCCGGGACTGCNGGCCGCGGAGACCAGGAACAGAATCGGAGTGTGGGGGACCGGGAGAACGGGCAGGGAACCGGGGAAGGGGATGGGGCACCGGGAGAGCCCCGCAGGACCGAGATGAGTGCGGAGACCGGACAGGGCTGTACGTGGGGACCGGACCGAGGCAGGGTGCAGGGGTTGCGGGACAGGGCGGACGCC
>VWZV01012775.1:68134-117613 GCA_013397155.1 Irena cyanogastra | reverse complement strand
GTACCGGTGTCGGTCCTTCCGTACCGGAGCATCCCGTAAGGGTGCTGATCATCTTGGTGATCCCGCTGCCGGAGCGGGGCATCCCGTACCAGCACGGGGTGTACCGGGGCCGGGCATCCCGGTGCCGGACATCCCGTACCGGCGCCTCGCACCCGAAGCAGCTCCCGCGGCCGCGGCGGCTCCCGGCGGGACCGGCAGGTGGAGCTCCCTGACCGGCGAACGGCCCGGCCAGCCCGTCCCGGCCAGAGCTCCCGCCGGGGCAGAGCCGCGCACCGGGCAGCGCCGGCTGAGGACCGAGCGGTGCCTGCTGGCCCCGGGACTGCGGAAATCGGGAACGGGGAACCTCGGAGGCTGCGGTTCCTGCTCTCCGGGGGCCCCGGCAGCCTCCGCACGCCCGTGTCCGTGCCACATTTCGTTCTGTTCGCCCCCGGGCCGGTCCGTGCAGTGGCGGGGATCTGGCGGCACATCCCGGGCTTTGCCGTGCGGGGCGGCGGCCCCGGCGGCGGCTCCAGCTGCTCGGCCCGGGCGGTGACCCCGGAGTGCCGCGGCAGGGCCGCGTTGTGCCCGGTTTGTGGCTGATCCCACATCCACCCGCTCTCCCTCTCCCGCGGGGCTCTCCGGCTCTTCTCAGGTCACGGGAGCCTGTCCTGGGGCTGGGGGTGACCCGTGGGGCGGGGGGCTGCACCCGGGGGTGACCCCAGAGCAGGCTCAGGTCGCAGGGGGGGTTTGGGGACATGAGAGGGAGGCGGGGATTCAGGGAAGGAGCCGAGTGCTGGCTCCAAGGGGTGATGGACAGAGATGTGTGCCAATCTGTGGGAGCAGCAGCAGGACCCGGCGGGCTCAGAGGGTCCCAGGGCAGCGTGGCCGTGACGGGGCGAGGGCCTGGCCGGGCCGCCACCCCCGTGGAGCCACCAGTGCCGGCCAGGCAAGTGCAGGCAGCAGGAGGAAGGAAGTGGCTGGGGCTGAGCAGTTGCTCCACGCACTCTCCTGCTGCTGCAGGGGCCGAGGGCTGGACAGGGCACGGGGCCAGTGCTGGCACAGCTGGGCCTGGTGGCACGATGGCAGAAACCTTGTGCCAGCAGTGCCGGTTGGGAGCCTCACGGCTGGCACAGGCCCCTGGCTCCGTGTGGCTCTTCTTGGCGTGGTTGGAGCACTCCACGCTCCCAGCTCCAGCTCCGTGTCCTGCTCTTGGTCACTCAGAGGGGTCACCGTGCCACCAGGACCCAGTGTGGGTGCTGTGGGGGTCCCGGGGGCTCCATCCCCCCAGGCTGCTCCGGCGCACGGCGGGGGCAGGACGCTGGGGTGGGACCCCCGCGCTCAGAGCGCGCTGAGGAAGCGGAGGTTTCACAAGCTGGGGGTACACGTGACACGGGGAGTGTGGCAGGAGGAACCACCCGTGGCTCTGCAGCGCCCCGGTCCCCGCGGCACGGCCCCGGTGTCCCGGTGGCCACCATGGCGCCCTGGCTGCCCACCAGGGAGAAGTATGGCGTGGGTGAGTGGGGGATGCGGGGCGCTGGGGGGGTTTCCACTCGGCTGGAGGGGCGCAGGGCTGGCAGAAATGGGGTGCTCAGGGGGAGGTGACATCCGTGGTACCCCCATGGCTGCGCTGGTGATGGCAGCAGTGGTGCTGAGCTGGTGTCACTGTGAGGTGATGCGAGGAGGGGACCGGGTCCCTGCGGTGCTGGGTGCAGGAACAAACAGGGGCTGCAGGGCTGGTGACAGAGGGCTCGGGGAAAAGGGCCAAGCAGGACAGGTGCCAGCAGCACCCATGCACCAGGAGGCTCCAGAGCTGGTGCTGGTGGGGATGGGAAGCACTGGGATGGGGGCTTGGCTTCCCTCCAGTCTGTGGGGCTGGGCTCAGCCCGGCTGCTGAGGCTCTGGAGGAGCCTTGAGACACCCCGATAAATTTCCTCAGATTTCCCCTGGGGCTTTGCAGCTGCCTCGGTGTTGGTGATGGCAAAGCCCTGGGCACCCTCGTTCCTTGCAGCACACCCAGCTTGGGCTCCCTGTGCCCTGCACCAGCCCTGGGCACCCCCACTCCCTGCAGCACCCCCAGCTTCTGCAGCCCTTCTCTGGCTGCCCTGTGCTTCTTCCCGTTTCTTGTGGGGCCGTTTCCTGCACCCTTCCCTTGCACTCTCTGCAGTGCTGGAGCGAGGGCTGAGCTTCTGCAGGGTCCTGGGCCGCACTTGAGCGAGGGCTGAGCTGCTGCTGGTCCCAGCATGGGGAGTTCAGGGTGATGGGAGGGGTCTCGTGGGGCCTCGGGGCTCCCGGTGCCAGCTGGGTCTGGGGGTGCTGCAGTATGAGCTGGCCCCGGCTGGGGCTCAGGGTGGGCACAGGCATGGTCCTAGCACGGTCCCCTGGGTGCAGGGACCGTCCCCCAGTCCGGGGGCGAACCAGGGCTCCCTGGCCCAGAGCTCTCCCTGGGGCCAGAAATAGCAACAGGGACAACAACCACAGTGCAGCCGGGCAGGAAACCGCTGGCCACCGTGAGCTCCTGTCCCCACCGCCCCCCTCCCCTGCCACCACCTGTGCTGTCCCCAGACAGACCTGTCCCTGGGCCACCAGACCTGTCCCTGGGCCACCAGATCTGTCCCTGGGCCACCAGCCCTGGGCAGGGGTTCAGCTGGCACTTGCCTCCCTGCACTGCTTGTGCCAGGAGCGGGACCACTGGCACCCAGGGTGTGGGTGGCAGCCAGAGGGGTCCCATGAGGGACTCCTGAGTGACAAAAGGGGCCTGGGGGCTTCTGCTGCGCCCAGCCCTGTGTGGGCTGTGCCTCTCCTGGGGTGTGGGGTTGGGGTGCTTGGGGATCTCTCGCTGTTTGTGGGGCTGGGGCTCTGCCCCATCTCTCGGGGCTCAACGGTGCTGTAGGATCACTGAGCCCGTGGGGGGCTGGCTGTGGGGTGCAGGTGCCCAGGGGCTGGTGGGGGGCTCCAGGCAGGGATCCCCCAGCTCCCAGCCCCTCTTCCCACAGCCGTGTGGAACTTCCCGCGCACCAAGGAGCATCACCTCCCGCTGCAGATCGGGGAGACCGTGCACATCCTGCAGGCCTCCGAGGGTAAGGGGGGCCCGCGGTGCACTCCGGGGCTGGTTCCTGCACCCTCCTTTGTCCCTGAACCGGGGCCAGGACCCCCAGCCTGGCTGACGATGTCCCCTCCCCTCGCAGGCTGGTACTGCGGGTACTCGCTCCGGAACAGGGCTGCCCGGGTAGGTGCGGGGTGCTGGGGTTCTGGAGGCAGGAGGGACACTGCTGGTGGCCCTGTCCCTGCTGGGTGTCTGGAGGGGCAGGGGGCACGGCAGGCTGGGCACCCTATGGCATTGGGATGCCCCAGCTGTGCCCCCCCGAGGGACATCTCCCAGCCCGGGGGTGCCGACGGCTCTGGCTCCCTCAGGGCATCTTCCCGGCCTCGCTGATCCGGCTGAAGGGCGCCGTGGTGGAGCAGCGGGGGTAGGTGTGGGGCACGGGCAGGGGCGGTGGGCTCCGCCTTCTGCCCCGTGCGGGCTCCCTGCGGTTCGGGGGTGTTCCAGAGGTCCCTGTGCCTCCCCCAGGGTGGAGGAGAGCGTGGTGCCCGCCGAGATGCCCATGGTGCAGGAGATCACCACCACGCTGCGGGAGTGGGCCACCATCTGGAAGCAGCTCTATGTGGTGAGGGACGAGGAGGGGGGATCTGGGAGCAGGGTGGGGGACCCCTGGTGGCCCCGGTGACCCCGTGGTGCTGCTGCAGGCCGGGCAGACGGAGCGGTACGGGCAGGTGAAGAGGATGATGCAGGAGCTGATGGAGCTGCGCTCGCAGCTGCTCTCGGGGACGCTGCCCAAGGACCAGCTCCTGCGGCTCAGGAAGGAGGTGACCGGCAAGATGGACTACGGCAACAAGTGAGGGCGGGGACGGGGCACAGGGACCTCAAATCTGTCTGTGGCACAGGCTGGGCGGTGCCCAGGGGTGCTCCCTGGTGTCCTGGCTGGCTGTTCCTGTGTCCCCATCATCCCAGCTGGCTGTCATGAGGTGGCTGGGGACAGTAGGTGTGCCACCAGCTGCTCAAGCCACCTGGCTAAGTGCTATGGCTGACAAGCCGTGGCTGGGACAGGAATGTTCCTGGTGCTGCCAACTCTTGTCCCCTCTCCCAGTGGGGTCTGTCCTGCCCCTCAGACCCCGTGCAAGGACAAGTGAGTCGTGGTGGGACACACAGACCTGTGTGTCCCCAGTCCTGCCTCACCCCATCCCGGCCCCTGCAGGATCCTCGCGCTGGACCTGGTGGTGCGGGATGAGGACGAGAACATCCTGGATCCCGACAGGACCAGCGTCATCAGCCTCTTCCAGGCGCACAGGAGGGCGGCACAGACCCTCACCCAGCGCATCCAGGAGGAGACGGTGAGGGCGCTGCTGGCGCTGCACCCAGAGCCCGATGTCCCCTGTGCCGGGGGATGTGACAGGGGCTGAGCTGTGGGGCTGAGCCACCTTGTGCCCCCCAGAGCTCGCAGCAGAGAGCACCAGGCCATGGCACCCACGGGGCTGCTTCGCCCTCCCACAACCTCTACCTCTGCGTCCGCAACTTCGTCTGCCACATCGGGGAGGAGGCGCAGCTCTTCATGGCCCTGTACGACCCCGGCGAGCAGCGCATCATCAGGTGGGGCCCCGGGACACAGGACAGAGCCCAACCCCTGCCCCTGCTGCTCCCTGTGGCGTTGTCCCCAGGCTGCCCATCCTGCCCAGCCCAGAAGGACCCAGCGGGTGTCACAGGGGGAAGGGGCACGTCCCTTCCCGAAGGGTTTCTGCAGAGCGGGAGGGTTCCCCATGGCGTGCCAGCCATGCAGCCGTGTCCCATGGGACAGCCCAGGGCTCCTCCTGCCCCGGGCACCGGTGAGGTGACCAGTGCGGTGACCGGGGACAGCCAGGCTGGGCCAGTGCCTGCACCGCGACTGGGGACACTGGTGGGCTGAGGGGTCTGCGGTGGGAGCTGGCGTGGGCTCTGCCACCCCGGTGCCCACCTCAACCATCACCCGCCCC
This sequence comes from Irena cyanogastra, assembly GCA_013397155.1. Classification (NCBI taxonomy): domain Eukaryota; kingdom Metazoa; phylum Chordata; class Aves; order Passeriformes; family Irenidae; genus Irena; species Irena cyanogastra. The sequence continues at coordinate 112,609 of VWZV01012775.1, read as the reverse complement.
GCAGCGAGAACTACGTGATCCGCTGGGCCAGCACCGGCGTCCCGCAGGACATCGAGCTGCTCAACAACCTCAAAGTCGTGTTCACGGTGAGCGCAGACCCCGGCGGAGCCGCGCTGCGCCCCCTCCTGCAGATCTGCCCCCACCCGCAGCATTTCGGGTGCCCCGTGTCCCCGCCCGCAGTCCCCCCTGTACCCCCAGCCCCTTCGCAGACCCCTGTCCCGGCGCCGGGACGTGACACTGCCTCTCGGGGTCCCCTCCCGGTGCTGGGGGTCCCGGGGTCCCCTCCCGGTGCTGGGGGTCCCGGGGTGCCCCGTCCCCGCTCGTCCCACGCCCCTCGGCACCCGCTGACTCAGCGCTTTGGCTGCAGCGCAGCGCTGACCCCCGGGACGCCGCGGAGCCATCGATATGCAAATGAGCCGAGAAAATCAATGTTAATGAGCAGCATCAGCACTTCGGCTCCGCTGCCGCTGCCGCCCCTCGGCTCTCGCCCATCTCCGCCCTCTGCTCTGCTCGCTGCTGATGTCCCCACGCGTTGTGGCGTGTCCCTATCTCTTAGCGCCGCTGGAAGGTTTTGGCGCAGGGGCAGCCCCCGAGGGACCCGATCCCCTCCCCAGTGTCTCCGGAGCTGGGGTACAGGGTCACCCTGACATACTTACACCATGCCAGGTTGCCCCCTGCTTGCCAAGCTGCCTGGTCTAGGGTGACCTGTTGGCTGGCATTGTCCCCATGCCGGGCTTTGGGACTCCCGGGGTGCACAGAAGCCGCCAGGACAGCGGGGCCGTGTGCCCACTGTCCCCACAGTGCAGGGCAGCAGGGACCCATGGGAGCTCCGTGCCCACCGCTTCCCCCCGCGCAGCCCTGGGCACCCCGTGACCACCTGGCGCGTCCCCTGCGGTGCTGCCAGGGTCACACGGCCCCTGTCTGTCCCCCAGGACCTGGGCAGCACGGACCTGAAGCGGGAGCGGCTGTTCCTGGTGTGCCAGATCATCCGGGTGGGGCGCATGGACCTGCGGGACAGCCACAGCCGCAAGCTCAGCACGGGCCTGCGCCGGCCCTTCGGCATCTCAGGTGGGGCTGGGCTCCATGGGGACCCCCAGGGACTCCCGTGCCACCCCCCTGGCACCCCTCCAGCCACCACACCAGGCTCTGTGATGTCCCTGAGCTGCTCCCACTGTCCCTTTTCCCTGCCTGCAGACCCCAACCTTCTGCATGGCTGTCCCCACAGTGTCCCCCCCGGGCTGTCCTTGCCCAAGGGACACAACACCCGCCCTGTCCTGGCACAGGGGACCCCCAGCACAGCGCTGCTGAGCAGCCCTGGGGAGACCCCCTGCCTTCACCTCCCTCCACGATCCTGTTCTGGGCATGGATCATTGGCTGGGGGTGCCACCCCTGCCACGGTGCCACCTCTGTGTCCCTGCAGTGATGGACATCACCGACATCACCAAGGGGACGTGTGACAGCGATGAGGACAAGCAGCACTTCATCCCCGTCCACCTGTGAGCCCCAAGGGCAGTGCTGGGGGGCAGTGCTGGGGGGCAGCGGGCAGGGAGCAGCACCCCAGGGCCTGGCTGGCACGGGGACACCAGCTGCCAGGGGAAGGATCAAAGAGAAAAGGTTTTTCCCCTAAATATGGCTTTTCCAGGGTGGCTGCTGATGGTGATTTCCTTCACAATATGATCCGGAAGGCGGTGGAGGGGAAGGACATCAACCACAAGGGACAAGGTAGAGACCCAGTGTCCCCTGGGCCCATGAGACTCCTCCCGGGGCCATCTGCTTGTCACATGAGGCAGTCCCTGCAGGATCGAGGAGTTGCTGTGGCTCCTGGTGGCCCTGGCTCCCCCAGCTCTTGCTGTCACCCCTTGAAAAATCCCCATGGTCCCTGCAGGGCTCTGGGTGTCCCTGAAGATGCTGTGGGGAGACCTGAGCCAGGTGAGGAAGGACCACCCGCACCTGGTGGACCGCAGCACGGCAGTGGCTCGCAAGCTGGGCTACCCGGAGGTCATTATGCCAGGCAGGTGTGGGGGGGACAAGCCTGGGGGTCCCTGGGGATGCCAGCACGGTGCCAGGACCTGGCTGACGGGGCTGTCCCCCCAGGTGATGTCAGGAACGACATCTACCTGACGCTGGTGCAGGGCGAGTTCGACAAGGGCAACAAGAAGACGCAGAAGAACGTGGAGGTGACCGTGTGTGTCTGCGATGAGGCAGGAAACGTGGTGCAGGTATGGCAGGTGTCCCCCGTGTCACCTCACCTCGGGTATGGCAGGTGTCCCCCGTGTCACCTCACCTTGGGTATGGCAGGTGTTCCCCGTGTCACCTCACCTCGGGTATGGCAGGTGTCCCCCGTGTCACCTCACCTTGGGTATGGCAGGTGTTCCCCGTGTCACCTCACCTCGGGTATGGCAGGTGTTCCCCGTGTCAGCACACCTTGGGTATGGCAGGTGTTCCCCGTGTCACCTCACCTCGGGTAGAGCCAGCAGCTCCAGCAAAACCGGCTGGAGGAGCCTCTTAGGCCACTGGAGCTGCCTGGAATAGAGATCTGGGAATAGAATAAAGATATGGGAAAGAGCTGTGAAGGGATAGGGAGAAAATTGTCCTCTCTTGGGGACAGCCAGCCCGTTGGCCATCCCCAGTGTCCCCAGGCATCCATCCCCAGGACAGGCAGGGGGGTCAGACCCAAGTGTCACCTCTCCAGGCTGGCTCTTGCCTCTCTCCAGGTGTTCTGACACCAGTTCTTACCTGGCTCCTGAGGAATGGGCTGGAATTGCTGAGGGCCCAGCTGGTGGATGCATTCTCCATCTCCATCCACAGGGCCAAGCCCTGATGTGCCCTAGGGGAGCCACGTGTCCCTTCAGAGGTGGCACCAGGCCTGGCAGAGGTGGAGGGGAGGGCTTTTAAGAAGGTGTGGGCAGAGGGGTTTGTGGGGTGGCTGGGGCTGGCAGGGACAGGAATTCTCCCTCCCTGTGAGGTCATTTGGGCTGACCCCGAGGTGTCTCCTCCTGGCAGAACGTGATCCACGCAGGAGCAGGGGACAGCCCCAGCAGCCACTACCGCTCTGTTGTCTACTACCAGCAGCGGCACCAGCGCTGGATGGAGACCCTGAAGGTCTGGGGAGCCCTGGGGCACAGGGGCTGAGGTGGGACAGGGCTGCAGCCCCTCCAGGCTGTGGCAATTGCTCCTCCTGTTGCTGTAGGGGGTCCCTTTCAGGGCAGGTGTTTAGGGGGGCAGTCCTTGGTCCCATCTCGGGGATGATGAACACGATCCCTGGATGGACACCCAGCATGACCAGCACTGGGGAGGGTGGGAATAGGCACTGCAGCCCTGTCCCCATCCCAGTGCCCCCAGTTCAGCCTCACTGGTTGACTGGGAAGGATGTGGGGTTGGTTTGCAGCAGTGGGTGATCTGGCACAGCTCTTGCGCGGGCACAGAGGGGCATTGCCCAGGTGGGGCTCAGCCCCTGCCCCCCTCCCTCACCTGGGCACACGTTCCCACCCAGATTGCTGTTCCCATCGAGGACGTCCACAGGACCCACCTGAGGTTCACCTTCCGCCACCGCTCTTCCAGCGACTGTGAGTGTCCCTTGCTCCAGGCCTTCCTCCCAGCACTGCCTGTCCCTGCCTGGAGCCGTGTCCCTGGTCCCCTCACCTCAGCCCCGTGTGTCCCCCCAGCCAAGGACCGGAGCGAGCGGATTTTCTCCATGGCCTTTGTGCGGCTGATGCGCCCCGATGGCACCACGCTGCGGGATGGGGAGCACGACCTGGTGCTCTACAAGGTATGGGGGGGCCACAGAGCCCCCCGAAGTGGGGCTGGGGGGCTGTGGGGCAGCAGCACTTCTGGGGCCAGGGTCCCAGCCCTTGCCTGAGCCACCGTGCTGGTGGCACGTACCCAAAGTCCCCGAGGGTTTGCGGTGCTGTCCTCGCTGTCCTTGGTGGCGGGGGCTCCCTGCACACGGTGTCTCCAGTCCCTGTGGTGCTCCTTTGGAATGACAAGTTTCGTTTGGGAGAAGGTGATTTAAGCGTTTGTGACGGGGAGGGAACGTCCCCGTGGAGTGGCTGCGCTTCACCTGAATTCACCAGCCCTGGCACCGCTCGGGTTTGCTCCGAGAGAGCGGAGGGGAGGGAAAATCACTGTTCATTTGGGAAAAACGCTGTCAGCTCCAATGTGAAAGGGCCCTGAAGGTGCTGCCCCTTTACTTGGTGTCCCCTTCTCGGACTGGGACCTCTGTGACCACAGGAGTGGGAAGCACAAGCTGGTCCCCGCTGCCAGGGCGAGCTCAGGGCTCTTTTCTGTGTGTTGACATCTTCTGGGGTCCCTGCCCGGCTGTGGAGCCCCAGTGTCCCTGGGAGGTCACTTGCTCCCCTGCTCCTGTGCTGCTGCATGGGAGTGTTCTCTGATTTTGGCAATGTGACCACAGTTTCTCCAGGCAGAGCCATGTCCCTCCCTGAGTTCTGCCTTTTTTTGGGATGAGCCAACCTGCTCCCACCTGCTGTGGCAGCCCAGGACAGGGACAGACCATGCTGTTCCTTCCTGAGACTCCTGCACATTTGAGATCATTATTACGTCCCTCCCCCTGCTTTATTTTTGGGCAAAAAACCGAAATTCTTTAATTGCTGCCGTGGCCCTCGGCGCTGGCTCTGGTCCCTGGCTCTTTGGGGACTGTCCCCTCCACAGCACCTTTGGGATGTGCCAGTGCTGGCTGTGGCAGTGAGATCAAACCTCCCACACCTCCCTGCTGGGAGAACAAACCCTCCCCACCTCCCTTCTGGGTCCGTGTCCCCTCAGAGAGCTGTCCCTGCCCTCCTGAACCACCACGTCCTGAGCTGCTCCATCCTCTCCCTGCCTGGCTCCGGCTCTTCCCGGCAGACACCGGGGGCTGGGTTCTGGGAGTCAGAAGCTATTTCATCTTTTTATCTCTGCTTGCCAGAGGAATGTGAGTGAAGGGCTTTTAGCTGCTCAGACCTCTTGATCTCCAGCTGGTCTGAGCTCCATCCAGTTTTCCCTGCGTGATCTCGGCCCTGGGTAGGAGCACAGGGCTCCCGTGTGTTGGCTGCTCGTAGGGAGTGTCCTGGAGGGGAAAAGCCACAGCAAACAGCTCTGTCACCTCCATCTGACCTTCAGCTGGAGGGGTTTCACCCTGCCAGGCTGCAGGCAGGGGAGGATGGATGTCTGTGAGCTGCAGCCCGGCTGGCTGGCTCTGGTCATCCCCCATGTCCCAGGCTGGCCAAGGAGCAGGGAAGGTCATTCAGAGTCTCCCCAGTGAGTCCTCCTGGGTGGAATATTTTCAGCTTAGAGCAGGGGACACAGAAACAGGCTGGTTTGTGGCCCTGGCATGTCCATACAGGTGGCAGAAGTAGGGTGACAGTGATGTGACACTGGCTGTCCTGGAAACCTGGGTGGTGTCCTGCCTCATGTCAGGGTCCCACTGCATGTCCATCCCTGCAGCAGTGCCCAGGTGTGTTTAATTTCCAGCCTCAGACTCCTTTTTGTCACTCTGCTCCTCCTGCCTGTTGTCCTGTCCCCAGTGTGTGACACGGGCTGGGGTTTGGTGGCTCCCCCAGCCGATTGTCCCAGCTGAGGTCCCTCAGGCAGCAGTTTTGTGGGATCAATGTGGGGGAGCCAGAGGATACCCAGGGCTGGGATGAGGGTGCTGTAGGGTGGAAGCCACCAGCCATGGGGTCAGAACTGAGCCCCTGGGCACACAGGGGTCCATCCCTGTCCCCTGGGGCTCCAGCTGTCACCTGTGTTGTGCCCTGCAGGGTGACAGCAAGAAGCTGGAGGACGCCAGCGCGTACCTGTCCCTGCCCTCGGAGCGGAACCTGTCGGAGTCAAAGCTCCTCTCTGGCTCCTCCTTCCGTGTGAGCGGGGCCGTGCCGGGTTTAGCCGTGTCCAGCCGCGACAGCTTCCAAATCTCCACGCTCGTCTGCTCCACCAAGCTGACCCAGAATGGTGAGTCCCGGCTCCCCACGGCGGGGGAGGTGGGGCTGTGTCCCCTCCCCGGTGGTGTTCCCACCCGCTGGAGCACGCTTGTGATATCTGGCTCTCCAGTGTCCATCACGCTGGGACAGAGAGCTGAAAACAGTGGGGACAGTGAGTGCTCGGTTAGTTTGGCCATGGTCAGGATGGCCAAGGCTGTTCCTGGGGAGATCAGCTCCATCTGGGTGTTTTGGGGGGCTGCCAGCCACTGGACACAGGCAACAGCGAGTGGAATTCCCGCTTGAATGTGGCTGCTGGAGGCTCCATGACCTTCCTTCCAAACTGAGGTGGGAGTTGGAGCTCTGTGGCTTAACCCCCATTCCTGGTTGGCTCAGGGGATTCTCCAGCCCTGGGCTGCTCTGCACAGGTCAGGGCAGCTGAGAACACTCGTGCCCCCTTGGCCCTGACACATCCCCCCTTGGCCAGGGGACGGGCCCACGGCCACGCTGGGCTCTCCTCCCACCTGCTGCAAGGCTGGAAGGTGGGAATGGCTCATTCTGCTCCGGCTGGAGTGCAGGGGGCTCGGGGGACATGGCCTGGTGCTGTGGGGATGTGACACACGGTGACACGTGGCCTCAGGGTCCGGGGCACTGTGGTTCAGCGTGGAGGGGTCAGGGATGAGGCTGCTCCGTTAATTCCCTTCCCACAGCACGATTTTGTCTCGCACAGCCACGACCTATTTGAAGTTTGTGCTTTGTGGCCCTGGCATCAGGGGATTTCAGCACTGAGCAGGGATTGTGTGACAGGGTTCTGGCTGTTCCTGGGCAGCGAGGGTGGCATGGGGGAGCTGGGGGTTGGTGAGAGTGGGGTCTGACAGTGAGTGCTCAGTGCTCAGTGCCCCATTCCTCCTGCCCAGTGAACCTGCTGGGGCTGCTGAAGTGGCGCTCCAAGCCCAGCCTGCTCTCTGGGAACCTCCAGAAGCTGATGAACGTGGATGGAGGGGAGGTCATCAAGGTACAGCCAGGATTTGCTCCCCCACCTCCCTCCCTGGTTCCTGCCCCTCCCTCGTGCCCAGAAGTTGGGTCTTGGGCAGTGCTGGGGCCAGCCCTCGAGCCCTCACAGCCCTCACGTCCCCCCAGTTCCTGCAGGACACACTGGACGCCCTGTTCTCCATCATGATGGAGCACTCGGAGACAGATGTCTATGACACCCTCGTGTTTGACGCCCTGGTGAGCAGAACCTGCGTGGCTCTGAGCCCCCCCAGAGCAGGGTGGGCACTGGTTGGACTGGGGCAAGGGGGTTTGCCGATCTGAGGGACCCAGCACAGGGCAGAGCTGCATTCTGAGGGACACTGTCAAAGAATTCAAAGTGTTTCTCTTACACCAAGACAAGAGCGATCCCGGTGATGGCACCGGGGCAGGGTTGGGGTCAGGGTGGCTGAGGCATCCCCCTGCCCACGCCAAGCCGTGCCCCTGCTGCTGCCCTCAGGTTTTCATTGTGAGGCTGGTGGCTGACAGAAAATTCCAGCATTTCAACACGGTCCTGGAGGCCTACATCCGCCAGCACTTCAGCGCCACGCTCGCCTACAAGTGCGTTCCTGGGGGATATGGCACGGGGAGGGACAGGGCTGGGACAGCTGGAATGGGGCTGGGACAGCTGGAATGGGGCTGGGACAGGGCTGGGACAGCTGGAATGGGCTGCGACAGCTGGAATGGGGCTGAGACAGCTGGAATGGGGCTGGGACAGTGGGGACAGGGAGGGACAGGGCTGGGACAGCTGGAATGGGGATGAGAAAGTGGGGACAGGGCTGGTTCAGCTGGAATGGGGCTGGGACAGGGCGCCCAGGGAGGCACAGGGCTGGAACCCGCACGGATATCCCTCCCTGCCTGCAGGAAGCTGCTGTCGGTGCTGACCCAGTACGTGGAGCAGGCGGGCCGGGGGGAGCCCTGCGAGCCCCTCCCACGCACCTTCAAGGCCCTGGAGTACATCTTCAAATTCATCGTCCGCTCCCGGCACCTCTTCGCCCAGTGTGTGCTCCCAGTGCTCCCAGTGCTGCTCTCTGCCGTGTGCCAGCACCCCGCTGGTCCCTGGCTGTGGGGTCTGTGCGAGGGAGGTCCTGTGAGGGTCCCTGTGCTGTGGGAGCAGTGTCAGTGCCATCATCAGTCCCAGGGTGGTGGCAATAGCAGCTCAACCCAGCTGGTGCTGGCTGCTGTGGCACCCAGCTTGGCACCCACCACTCCTGGCCATGCTGCTGTGGGGGCTGCCTCCCAGGCAGGCTCCTCCATCGTTGGGAATCCTCTCCTTGAGGATTCTGGCTGTTTTCAGCCTCATGCCATCCTCTGGATGCTGCTGGACAACGGTGGAGCACTGTGGGGGTGGGCAGTGCTGTCCACCTCAGGGTGGGAGAGCTCTCCAGCCACCCCAAATGCCCAGCAATGACCTCACCCCACAGTGACCCTGCCCCACAGTGACCTCTGTCCCAGCCACCCCTGCCAGGGACTTTCCAGTGAGCCCTTAAAATCCTCCCACGATGGAAATGGCAAAATGTCCTGGGCAGCCTGTGCCCCTGCACGGCTGGTGCTGTGCTGGGAAGGTTTCCTGGAGCCCGGTTAGGGTCAGTGGGAGGTGTCCCTGCCCACGGCAGGGGGTGGAGCTGGAGGGTCTGTGACAGCCAAACCCTGCTGTGATCCTGTGATGAGCAGGGGAACGGGCTGGGCACCTCCACAGCTCAAAGGTCAAGGTGCCCCCAGGCACCTCCAGAGTCCCCACAGCCCTGGTTTCACTTGTTCCCCGTGGGGACAGGGTTCACATCCCAGTCTGGGTGATGGGACAAATGCCCCTCCTCCGGGCTGGCGTGGGAGAGGAGGAAATCACAAAATCTGGCACCACCAGACGTTCCTCTTTCGTTCCACGCACGCGGCCCCGAGAGCCAAAGTGTCCTGAGGGAACCACGGGCAGCGAGGTGGGCACAGAGGGACCTCACACACATGGCAAGGGGCGCCTGCACTGGGCACTGCTGGCACCAAAAGCAGTGGGATCGCCCCGTTCCCAGGCAGCATGGCTCAGCAGGCGGCTGTTTTTGGGGCCACCCCAGGCCCAGGATGTGTTGGGGTCCCTGTGGGTGCTCCCAGTGGCAGTGAGGAGCTGTGCTGGGGTCCCTGTGCCCCCAGGGACTGTCACACTCGCTCTGTATGAACCGTGTGGTTTGAGCCCTGTCTGTCCTGGCCACTTCCATCCCTTCCCGTGTCCCATCCACGGCTGCAGGGTGCCCCAGAACGTCACACCCAGCTCCTGCCTCTCCCTCCAGAGCAGATTCCCAGCTCAGAGTGCTCCTGGCAGGAGGAATTAATTACCCGGCGCGTTTGCAAACAGCCCCGTGAATGAGTTTGCCTGGAACAGAGACATCCCCGAGGACATTTAGTGATTTTATATAGCTTCCCTTTATCTCAGCAATCTCAACGTGCAATAACACGGGCTCCTCAGATCCTCTAAGTGCTCTGAACGTGCTGCAATTTGTACAGGCTGTAATCGACAGGAATTGGGTTGTAATTAGAGTCAGTTGCTGCAGATTGCCGGGTCTGGGATTGCCTGTGCTGCTGCTGGAGCCGGACAAGCAGCGCCTGCAGCTCCTCTGAGGGGCCCAGGTGGCTGCAAGGAGGACTGAGCCCTGTCCTCCACCTCGGGGCACCTCCCTGTGTCCCCCCAGCGCCCCGATGGCACCGTGGTGACGTCTCTCCCTCGCTGCTTCCTCCTTGCTGGTTCCTCTGGCTGCTTCTCCTTTTTAGCCATCACTGAGAGTGGCAAAACTTTCCCTGCCAGTGCTCATTGTCCCCTCCGATTCTGAGGCCAGGTTGGACAGGGCTCAGAGCAACCCATGGGTCTGGATGGGCTTCAAGGGCTCTCCCAGCCCAAACCAGTCCCTAATTCCAGGATTTCCTTTCATAGCCGGTGGCTGGATAATTTTTCCTGCCACTGCTTGGTGTTAGTGATGGAATTACCTCAAACAGTGCTCGTTGCAGTGACTTTATTCCTGTGATCACGCCTCAGCTTTGCAGTTTTTCCTGTATCTTTGCACTTCCCGTGGCTAAAATTCCCTCATTCAGTTTGTTCTGGTCCAGCTGGTGAGGGGGATGGAGGGCTCAGGAGGTTCCTGCTCAAGTGGGATGGGGCTGAACTGCTTTGAGAGGGTTTTGTGCTGTGGAATCACGGAAAAGAGGCTTTTTTTTTTTTAAAGAAAAAATGAGTTTTTGTGAGTGGGCCTGTGGACATGGTAGGGCAGTGGCTGTGGTAGTACCAGGGCTCACCTGGACCCAAACGCTGATGGCTGATAATTAACTGGGATGCCAGGGAAGGTGAGTGGCATGGTGGCAGCGCGGTGACAGCACGGTGACTGTGGCCACTGCAGGCTCTACGAGGGGAAGGAGGTGGCCGAGTTCCAGCGCTCCCTGCAGCGGTTCTTCCTCGCCCTGAACCAGCTGATGGAGTCCCCGCTGGAGGGTCCCACGCTGCTCTCCCAGGTAGGGCACGGGAGGGCTCAGCCGTGGGGTGGGGGGCCAGGGAGGGTGCCCAGGCCAGGCGCTGGCTGTCCCCACGCTGAGGTGACACCGTGTCACTGTGTCTGTGCTCGTTTTCGGGGTGACACTGTGTGCAGACTTCCCGTGGTGTCAGACTGAGCTGCCACCCCGTGCGCTGCCTTGCTGTCCCCAGGGTCCCCCCTCGTGCACCCTGAGACCCCCAGCCCCTCCCTGCGCTGGGGCTGTGCCGTGGTTTGGGTCAGCAGCTCGCTGTCCTGGCCACCCGTGTGCTGAACTCTGCAGAGGAAGCTCTGGGAAGGGTTCCTGGGGATTGTCCCCATCCTGGACCTGGCCTGGCTCATTCCCTGCATCCGGGACCGGGCTGGCACAGGGGGCTGAGGGAAGCAGGGCTGGTGCAGCCTGGGGCTGGGATGGGGCTGCACTCTGCAGCCACGGCCTCCCAGAGGCAGGGAGGCTCCAGAGGGTGCTGGGGGAGCCCCGTGTGAAGGCAGCTCTCCGGTGTCTCTGCAGGGAGCAGCCCTGAAGTATCTGCCCTCCATCCTCGAGGACGTGTTTGGGATCTTTGACTCCTCTGCTCTGGGGTAGGGTGCCTGTGCCCCCACCAGCCCCGTGTCATGCTCAGCCCCTGCCACAGCCACCTCTGTCCCCGCATCCAGCACGGAGCTGAGGGCGAGGGCAGGCAGGGGGGTCTGGAGCCACCTCCTGATCCCCTTCTCAGTGCGAAAATGGGAGAGTTCTGCTCAGTTTTAGCAGCTGCCTGTGCTCGGGCAGGGGCTGAGCCTGGGAACTCAGCCCCAGCTGGGCTCATTTTGGGAATCCAGGCAGGGTTTGTCTGCTGGGTGCCTGTGGTGGGCACAGCTGCCCTGTGGGACCATCCTGCCCCACACAGCTCTGCCCCATCGAGGGGATCCCCCCACCCAGCAGCCCCATCCTGGCCAGAACCTGGAGCTCCTGGTTGAACTCCTCTCCTGATGGCAGGGCCGTGCTGCGGGACTTTGTGGGGAACCTGCTGCCCCAGCGCCTGCTGAAGCAGAAGCTGCAGTCCCTGACTGACATTGCCAGCAGCAAAGCCTTCCAGTCCCACGGTGAGAGGGGTCCTGGTGGCACTGCCCTGGCCGAGCTCACCCAAAGGCCGTGGCACAGCGTGGGGATGAGTCCCTGAGCAGGGACCCCTCCTCTGCCTCATGCCCTCCACAGATGGGGACAATTCCCTCATGCCTGTGCCCCCTTGTCCCCCCAGAGTGCCGGGAGCTGGTGCTGCAGGCAGCCCTGCCCATCCTGCAGGAGCTGATCCAGGCCGGTGAGGAGGAGGACGCCTGCATCGAGCTGCTCAGCAGCATCCTGGAAGTGCTGTACCAGGCCCAGAAGGTAAATCAGGAATCAGCTGGGCGGTGGCCTGACCAAACCCCTCTGAGTGGGGTTAAGCACCAGTTCCTGGCCAGGATATGTTTGGAGTTCACTGCAGTCAGCCACGGGACTGTGGGTGTCACTGTCCCTGCAGAAACACGCCCAGGGTGGGACAAAAACCTTGTGCTTTCCACCTCAGTGAGTTTCTGGTGGGTTCCCAACATCCACACGAGTAGGGAAGGGGTTTCCAGACTCAGGGATGACACTGACCTGAGGGTGGTGGGGACGTCACCAGCTCTGCAGAGCTGAGAGGAAGGCAAAGGGAGGGAGGGAGGAAGGGGAGGGCACATTGATAATGAATTGTGAAAGATCTGGAGAGACATTTTGTGGTATTGGCCAATTGTCTACTGGCAAACCCACCAGGCAGGTTGAGAATGGCTTTTCTGGATTTGAATAAGTCAAACAAATGAAATCCAAGCCTGATGCATTGGCCAAGGTCACCCAAACATTGGTTTTTGGTTGACTCACAGGCAGGATCACGTTACTGAAGGCAAACAACGAAATAATAAGGCACAAGTATGATATCTGATTTAGTTTCATGTTTTTCTTTGGTTTCCTTTCTGATTCAAGGCACTTTTTGTCTTTTCCCAATTCTATTTTGGGACAGGCCAAATGTAATTAAAATTTCAGTGGCCTTATACCTCGTATGAAATTCTGCTGGTCAGCCCCTGGGCAGTACCACACTCCAAAATGAAATGTGATGGCCCCAAACGTGAGGCAGAGACACGGTGGGCACCCACCTGCCCAAATGTGGCCTGTCTGGGGTGGGCTGGGGCCATTCCTGGGGGTCTCAGCCCTGTTTCTGGTGGTTGCAGAGTGCAGAGAAGCTGCGAGCGCGGCACAAGGACCGTGGGGACGTGGAGCTGGTGAGTGTCCCTGCAGCAACACCACGTTTTGGGAATGCACAGGGCTCTGGCTTTTCAGGAGCCTTCCTCTGTTCCTGCCCTTCCTGCTCTGGGGTCTCTTTTGGGGGCCCTTGGGAGGTCCAGGTGTCACACCTGCAGGGCAGTGACTGGTGCTGTGGGAGCTGAGTTGGGCACTGTGTCCTGGGAGGGTGAGGTGGTTCTTTAATCCCCACAGCACCAGGAAGCCCAGGAGCGGGATGGAAAGCTCAGAAACTGTGGTGAAATGTCTCATTTTGGGCTTAACTTCGAAACCTGAAATTGCCTTTATGGAGAGCCTGGTGGGACTCCCTTGGGGGAGGATTCTGCTCTTGCTTCAACCTCATGAGAGTTAAACCCACCTTTGCCTGCCTGGCGCCAGTGCAGCCGTTCCCATCATCCTCAGCCATGCTTGGCTGTCCCCATTGTCCCCAGCCAGGTGGCCACTGTGCCAGGGAGGTGTACAGGGCTGAGCTGTACAGAGATCCCAAATTTCATATTTATGCTGGGGCACATTGCCTTGCTCTGACTCCAGCTCAGGCTCCATTCCTATCTCATCACCCCGATGTCACCAGCCCTTGACCGAGCCATACTGTGGGACATCTCCCACAGCTGGGACATGCCCTGACACCTCTTACCTCGCAGGCACGGGTGAAGAAGCACATCCAGGTGATCCTGGAGCGGCTGCTGCACACGGTGAACCGCAGGGTGATCGTCCTGGACCGGGAGAACCCGCTGAGGGTGAGTCCCGCTGCGCCGCTTCCCTTCGGGCCGCGCGGGAGGGGCACAAGTGTCACTGCTTTGGGGGTCGGGGTGTGTGTGACTGGCTCTGCTCCTCGCTGGCCCTGCTGCCAGGACCCAGCAGGATGGGGATGGATGTGCCCAGTGGGATGCAGGGGAAAGCAGGAGCCGTGCTGGGAGCAGGGCTGGAGCAGCTGGTGAGTAGGGGGTAGTGGGCAGAGGTGCAGGAAAAGCTGTTTTGGGAGCAGTGAAGGGTTTGGGCTGGAGAAGAAGGAGCTGAACCCCGTGAGCCGTCGCAGTTTTACATGCCAGGAACGTGTGAGGAGCATGCTGGATGCACGGGAAGGGAGGCGGGTCAGAGCTCCGCACGGAGCAGCGATGAGAGGGGACAGAGCCAAGGGCAGCGGGGGCTCGGGATCTGCTCTGGGGGCGCGGTGACAAACCCAGGAGCTGCACTGCGTCTTAGGCTGGGCGATGAGCTGTGTTGGTGCGTGTTCTGGGAGCTCGGAGCAGGGAGTCGCCGTGCTGTACCGTGCCGCGCTGTGCGTCGTGCCCGGGGCGCTGCGGGCAGCCGGAGCGGCGGCTCTGCCGCGGGGCCGTGCCGCGATCTCAGCGCCGGGCTGTGATTCAGCCGTGACTCAGGCAGGCGATGCATGCGGGGTCGCGCTGGGCTCCATCCTGCTTTTCGCTCTCCTTCTCGGGCTCTGTGACTCAGGGCCTGGGGCAGCCGGAGCCCAAAGCGCCGGGCAGCGATGCGGGGATGAGGGCGGTGCGGTGCAGCCCAGGGCAGCACGGAGGGATCCTTTGCTGTGCCGCGCTCCTGCTGCTCGCTCGTGGCTCCACAGGCGCCGCCTGGCAGCTCTCCCCGCACCGCCCGTGGTGCCCGTGCTGCCCCTGGGACGGGGGTCCCAGACCCTCAGTCCAGGCTGCCCCAGCACCTCGGAAGGGCTGAGGGGACCAAAAGTCCGTGTGCCCGCACCAGGACAGCGTCCCTCCATCCATCCCGTCGCTGCTGGGCAAGAAGGGAGCTGTGTCCCCGGGTCACTGTCCCGGCTGCGGCCCCCGAGTACCAGGGGTGTCCCTGGCACACGGGATGGGGTTTAACACTGTGTGCACCAACTGGAGAGCTGCGGCCAAAGCTGCCCACCCTCCATTGCCCCCTGTGGCTGCAGCAGCCGCTCGCCGCGGCCGGGGGTGGCCAGAGCTTTCAGAGGAGGCTGGACGATGTCCCCCTCCCTTCCTGAGGTCGGTGGCCCTGCTGGGAGAGCTGTGGCTGCTCCCGTCACAGGCACTCCTCAGGGTGTGCTCAGAGACCCGCTGCTGCTCTGGGATCCCGATGCCGAGTTTTCCCTCCCGTGGCAGCCCCACAGAGGCTGGGATATTTGAGCTCCTCATTCCTGCGTCCCTATCATCAACCAGCGCATCTTCCCCACCCAGCCCACCCTTCCACCCGGGGGGTTTGGGGACAGATCTCCTCTCTCCAGGCCCGAGTCTCACAGAGACCATTTTCCACTCTCTCTGCTCAGTGGAAATCCTCGGCGTTCCCAGTTAACCTGCAGGAAGCACTGGGAGGGATGGGTGAGCAGCCCCCGCTGTGGGATGCAGGGATGGGCACTGATTTGAGTCTGGGGGGGGCCGGGGCGCCTCAGGGAACCCCGAGCAGAGGGAAATCCAGGCAAACAGCCGCTGCCCCCTCCTCATTCTCATCCTCCTCCCGAACAGAATGCACAGGCGGGAGAGGATGTAACAAAAATAGCGTCTCCGTGGAATTTATTGAATTCTCCTTAAATACAGCCGCTGCTCCCCTCGCCGTTCCCACACTCGAGCTCCCCGCGTTCAACGGAATGGTTAAAAATAGAAAAGCTGGTGCTACCCAAACCCTACCGTGGGAGGGAGGGAGGGAGGGAGGAGAGGTGGGCAGGGGTCAGTGCTGGGACGGCGCCCCCGCGCTCCGGGCTCACCGGGCACCGCGCTCACAGGAACCAGAAGCATTTGCGCCGGGATTTCTTCACGTCCAACTTTGCCGGCAGCCTCGACACGGGCGACGGCTCCTGCCCGGGCGGTGAGGTGGTCCCCGCCGCCACCCCCGCCGCCCCCAGCGCCGTCGGGGGGGAGCTGGGCCCCGTGTCGCCCTCGATGTGGCTCAGCACCCGCTGGAAGCGACCTTCCTGCTGTCGGAAATCGTGCTCCACGCTGCGGCACGCGGGGCGGGGGGACCGTGTCAGAGGGCAGCGTGGCATCCCCTTGTCACAGCCCCCCACCTGCCACAGCCCCTGGCACCCCAAACACAGCCTCCGGGGAGCTCAGATTCCCAAACACAGCCTCCGGGGAGCTCAGTGTCCCCAGCACAGCCTTTGGGGAGCTCAGATTCCCAAACACAGCCCCCGGGGAGCCCAGTGTCCCCAAGCAGCCCCCGAGGAGCTCAGTGTCCCCAGCACAGCCCCTGGGGAGCTCAGTGTCCCCAGCACAGCCCCCGAGGAGCTCAGTGTCCCCAGCACAGCCCCCAGGGAGTTCATCCACCCAGGGCACGTCCCCCAGAGCTGAGCCCTGCTGCCCTCCCAAGGTGGCACGGGGACAGGACCAGACTTCCAGGGGTCACTGCGCACCCCTGTGAGGGGACATCCTGCTGCGTGTGCCTTCAGACAGCCCCTGCCCACCCCTGAGGGCTGTGAGGGGGGTCCGGGGCTGGATCCCTCCCAGCGATCTCACCGGAGCCTCCCGGCCTCCCTTCTGCCAGAGGAACAGACCAGTACCAGCCTGTCCTCGTGGCCCGGGGTCTTTTGGGGCGGGTCCCTCTCAGCTGCCTCCCCTGCCCCATCCTTTTGCTCCACCCTCTGTCCAGTCCCACTGACGATGCCATGGCTTTGTGTGGCCGGCAGGAGCTGGACACTGGCCTGGATGGGGACCAGTGCTGAGGCTGGGGGGGCGAGCCGGGGATCTGTGGGACCCCTGTGAGCAATGAGCCCCCTGGAGAGGGGCTGTGTGTCCCAGGGGTCACGGCTGAAGACAGCTGCAGCGCCGGGAAGTGGCGAGAGCATGCAAGGCTCTGCTGCTGCCACACGGCTGACGAGGCAGGAATTAGGGTGTCCCTGGTCTGGGTAGGTGACGGGGACTGTGCCCTTGTCCACAGCTCTCAGGTTTCCTGACAATGCTGGAGCCTTCAGTGTCCCCACAGGTCCAGGTCCCTGCAGCTGTTGTTGTCCCCTCCAGCCCTTGCTGTGCCCAGTGTCTCTGCAGCCTCAGGTGTCCCTGCAGCCCCCGGTGTCCCTTCAGCCTCAGGTGTCCCTGCAGCCTCGGGTGTCCCTGCAGCCCCCGCTGTCCCTGCAGCCTCGGGTGTCCCTGCAGCCCCCGCTGTCCCCGCAGCCTCGGGTGTCCCCGCAGCCCCCGGTGTCCCCGCAGCCCCCGGTGTCCCCGCAGCCCCCGGTGTCCCCGCAGCCCCCGGTGTCCCCGCAGCCCCCGGTGTCCCCGCAGCCCCTGGTGTCCCCACAGCCCCCAGTGTCCCCACAGCACCCTGTGGCGCGGGCTGGCTGCTGGCAGCCACGTGCCGCGATGTTCCCTCACACGGAAAACACGTCAATCTCCTCGCACCAGCCACGTCCCATCGGATCAGCACTCGGAGGTGCCGCCCAGCGTGCCCGGGAACGCGCACGTGGCGCTGCCACCCCGCACACGGGGAGCGCCCCACCAGCCCCCCGGCACACTGACACCTCCTGTCACCTCCTGTCACCTCCCCTCGCGAGGACAAGGAGCGTCCCAGCCATTTCTAGAGAAAAGGGTGAGGGGTGCAGATCATAGTGGGGGGCAGCACAGGGAGGGACCTCAACTCCCCTGCAGTGACACAGGGAGGGGTCGGCACCACGGTGGGACCCTCAGGTGGGACAGGGGCAGGCAGGCCTGATCCCCTCCATGGGCCATCCCTGGGGTCTGGTGCTGGGGGTGCTGCCACTGCTCCCTCACCCTGTGTCCCCCCAGAGCCTCTCCTCATCCCACGGGTGGCAGGGAAAGCCACAGCGAGTCCCCAGCAGGAGCCTGGCCATTCCGGGCAGCCACCTCCCCCAGATGTGACATCTGTGCCGCTGCCATGCCTGGAGACAGGCTTGTCAGGCCTAATTAGCCTGAAGTCCCCCAAGAGCTGCAGCAGGAAAGTGTGGAGCAAGCGTGTGTGGGGAGTGCCGAGGCAGCACCGCCGCTGAGCACAGGGACATGAGGGGACCCCAGCCGGGCACCCCCAGCCTGAGGTGCCCTGAGGAGGGGGCACAGTGCTCACAGAGCATGGCAGGGCAGTGGCACATGTGCACCACGGTGAGCAGGCACCACAGAGCATGGCTTGGGACCAGCTCACCATGTCCTACACGTCCCGGTGCTAACAGCATCAGCCTAATTAACAGCAAAACGGGAACACACCTGGCCAGCCACCTGCACTGCAGAGGGGACAGCCAGAGGGACACAAGGACACCCAGGGGTGCCTGGAAGGGCAGAAAGCTTTAGCGAAACTGCAACCCTCCCAATTCCCCCAAAAACGATGCTGGGAGGGCAGGAGATGCCTTTTCCCACACACCAAATGGGATCTGAGGAGACAGCGCAGCAGAGAAGGGGCTTCCACTGGCCCGAAGCCAACGCTGGGAAGCAGAGCCCAGACCCCGTGTTCCCAAACCATAGCGAGGGGCAGGAACCCATCTGCAGCATCTGTGCAGAGCTGGCACAGGGACAACAGGATGCAGCCAGGATTTGGAGCGAGCCCACGCACCAGCCGCTAGCGAGGCTTCCCTGATAGATTGCTGTTACAGGAGATAAACGCTCTGCCATCGTGCCAGGGCAGCCCTCTTCCAGATGCTGCTCCTCCACGGAGATCACCCTGGCTCATCCTGGGAGCAGGGAGGGAGGGACAGATCCAGCCCAAGTGACAGCCCAGACACCCAAGAGTGGTCTGTGTGTGGTGCCCCCCAACACGGGGACAGGCGGTGCAGGCTTGACTGTCACCCTCCCTCCTGCCTCACAGCCAGTGGAGAAGCCTGGGAGTGCAGGGAAGCAGGACCCGCGGGATGCTCGGAGCCAGGGCTGGCCCTCACCTGTAGATGATGCAGGCACAGTCCCGGCAGGTCCCGCAGTTGGCGATGTCCTGCCCGGTCCGGTACGAGTGTCGCCTGTGACAGAGATGTGCCGTGAGCTTGGAGACCCGGGCTGGGTCTGCCTGCGCCCTCTGCTGCCCCTGGCCTCTCGTGTGCCTCTGTGCTCCCACCCCAGCAGCCCGGAGCCAGGACTCTCCTCCCTGGATCCCAGCTCTTTTTCTCCCTGGGATTCAGACCCTCTTGTCCCTGTATCTCCTCCTGAATCCCAGCTCCTCTTCCTCTCTGGGGTCCATCTCCTCTCCTCCCTGGATCCCACCCCCTTTCCTCTCTGGGATCCCAGCCCCTCTCCTCCCTAGTGATCCCAATTCATACCAAGCCAGGTGCTTATCAGTTTCGCAGATTTCTCTGATGGGAAAACAGTGCTGGGCACAGTGGCACCTCCACACCCTTCCCGCTGTGTCCTCCTCTCCCATCCCAATCCTCATCCCAAGGGTCCCCACGCCCGCAGCCCCCAGCTCACCACACGTCTCCCCACACATGGTGCCATGGAGGGAGCACATGGCAGTGCCCTGGCACAGCAGTGCCCTGGCAGATGGGCACAGGGAGATGCTCCAGACTAATCTCCAGCCTACGCCAGACTCGGAATTTATCTTTTTGATGTTTTTGTACCAGAGCATCCTTATCCTCCTCCGGAAAGGTGCGCAGGGCTTGGATTAAGCTGATTCCTACCCGGTCTCAGCTCATGCTGCTGCATCCTCCTCCCTCTCCTCAGAAGGGGTCTTCACCCCATGTGTCTCTGCTGCTGGTGCCAGACCCCAACCCTGAGACACCCTGATCCCAAGGGCTGTACTGGGTCCTCCTTCACCCCAGCACTGCTGATCCCTGCTCATTCTGCTCTGTCCAAAAGGAGCCCTGTGAATGCTGTTGGTCCCTTTGGGACCCCTTCTCCTTGTCTCCATTGCCCCTTCAGGGCTGTGGATTTTGGGGGCACAGCTGAAAGAACGTGTCCCACATACACGTCACATTCCCTGTTGAAATCTTCCTCCTGTTACTTGACCTTGACCATGGTTGTTCTCAGCCCTCAGAAACTGGGTCTGTTAATGCACCAAATTACACGTTGCAATGGGGATTTATTCTGCCAGCACCTGAATTAGATAATGAGGCCCTTTTATATATATATGTATGTGGTACGTATATGTGTGTGTGCCTGCAGCTCTGGAGTTGTACAACAGCCCCCCTCTGCTGGGAGAGCTCATCCTGGGATAGTCTTTCATGTTTTATATATATAAATTTTGGTGGGATGTTGCTGGTGGTCGGTGCCAGGATGTCTCAGGGCTGGTGGCCCCGCTCTGGTGCGCAGTGGACACTTGGGATCTGACCTATGGCAAACAAGGCTCTGCTGTTCTGCAGCATAAGGACACCAGGATAATGTTTGATGTGATTTCCTATCCCTGGATTTCCTATCTCTGGGCATCTTGTCTGCTTGTTTGACTGTAACAGTAAATGGAGTTGAGGTCTTAATTAAGGGGTCCCAGACCCCCAAGGGGTCCCTTGCCACTGACAGTGCTCCAGGGGTGGCACGGGAGCAACGTTCCCTGTGCTTCACTCACAGCCAAAACCATCTGATTTAATGGATGCATCATTGAAATCTTGGGCATCAGGAACAAGCCCCAGAGATTTTACAGGAGGATGCCAGGCCCAGCACCTCTTGGGGGTTTGTTGGTTGCCCTCGTGTGAGATGAGTTTGGAGCAATTCAGCTTAAGGGCAGACCTAGAACATCTTCCTTCATTTGGCAAATCTGCCTG
Organism: Irena cyanogastra; assembly: GCA_013397155.1. Lineage (NCBI taxonomy): Eukaryota > Metazoa > Chordata > Aves > Passeriformes > Irenidae > Irena > Irena cyanogastra. The sequence continues at coordinate 92,260 of VWZV01012775.1, read as the reverse complement.
GGAGGCCAAGGAACGCTGGCCTGGGGAACTCCCTGCCTCTCGGAGCAGGTCCTGGGCAGGGCAGGATGGGGGTGCTGGGCACCTCCCCAGGATGCAGTCACACCCATCATGGGGGCACCAGGCACTGGATTTGTGCCAAAGGTACCCCATGGATGGGGCAGGGATGTGGTGCCTGGCTAAGCCTGCTCTTGGGATGTGACATTCTAGATCCCTGCTCCTAGTGACCAATGGACAAATCAGCTGCACCAGAGCTGGGCAGGGGCCCAGCACCCCCTCATCCCCCAGACCCGCACCCCTGCACCCATCCCTGGGCACAGGCAAGGCACCGTGGGCACGTGAGACCTCGCACCAAGACATGGGGCCACGTGCACACGGACAGCAGCTCTGAGTTTCTCAGAAGGAAACACCCTAAGGAGGCAGCAGCATCCAAATCTGTCAGGGTCCCCCATCCTACATCCCCAGCTCCCGAGGACATTGTCCCCACAGCCCCCCACTCTGTCCCCTTCTACTCACCCATCCCGCTGCGCCTCCTTCTTCTCCAGGTCCTGGATGACGTCCAGCAGCACCCGGATGGTTTGTTGGCTGGTCTCCAGCACCCCTTCCAGGGACTGCAGCTGGGAATGCAGGTCCCCCTGCTCCCCGGGCCCCCGGGGGCCCTCTCCCTGAGATGTCGAGGCGTCCTCGTCCCTCGCTGGTGGTCCCACCGGCCCCTTGGCCACCACCACCAGCTGCAGAAGGTCCTGGACGTGGTGCAGCGTGTCCGGCTGCTGGGCGGCGGGGCAGGGCTGTCCGTGCCGGGGGGCCTCCGCTGCCCACCCGGCCGCTTGTGTCCCCACGCTGGGGCCCTGTGGGGCCGTGGACAGCGGCTCCCTGGGCCCCGCGGGTCCTGCCCGGCCGCGCCCGGGTTCGGCGGCGCGGAGCCGGCTGCAGGTGCCGAGGGCAGCTGGTGTCTTGTCCGGCGTGCCGGCGGCCGAGCTGTGCCAGCCCGGCGCCGGTGGGGCGGGGGCTGGCGAGGCGCAGCAGGGCCCCCCCCACAGCGTGGCGCAGAGCTGGTGCTGGGGTGGCGGGGGGTCCCGCGGGGGGTTGCCCTGAGGTGGCTGGCGGAGGCCGTGGGTGTCCGTGGCGGGGACGGGCTGCCGGCGGTGCGGCGAGGGCTGGCACGGGGGCGCCGGGCGGCCGCAGGGCAGGGTCCGCTCNCCGCGGGGGCACGGCCCAGCTGGCCGCGGTGGGCACGGCCGCTCCCGGGCACCGGGCGCTCGCCACGGCGGGCAGTACCGCATCCTCCGCCACATCGCAGACGCTCTTGCTGCGGGGCTGAGGGGCCGGGAAGGGCTTCTGGAGGCTGGGGGAGGTCTGGATGGCGGTGCTCATGCACGCCTTCCTGGGCATGGGCAGCGTCAGCGAGCCCGGCTGCGCCTGGGGCCAGCTGCGCCGCGAGGCACGGAGAGCCGCCGGCTCAGGGGGGTCCCTGGGGGGCGGCGAGGCACGTGGGGTGTTGTGGCCGGGGCCGGCCGCGGGCCCGGGCGGGGGGCTGTCCGCCCGCCCCGCGCCGGCCTCCACCAGGTCCTTGAAGCGGACCTGCTGCGTGCGGTTGCGCCGGCGCTTGAGGCGGCTCTCGATGTCGGGCGAGTCGCGGTTGAGCAGCACCGAGCGCACCGTCATGGCTTTCTCCTGGCTGCCCTCGCCGGCGGGGGCCGGGCCGGGCACGGGCTCNATCGTCCTGCCGCGGCCGCCCGGGCTCAGGGCCGCCCGGTGCCGGCCGCCCGGTGCCGGCCGTGCGCGCCCATGGCTCCCGGACCTGCGGGGACAAAGAGAGGTGCGTCAGACCCGGCCACGCCACCGCGGCCCCCGAGGACACAAGTGTCCCCGTGGAACTGCCGGCCTCTCCCACCTCGGCTCCCTCCCAGCCCGCCATCACCAAACGCGAAGAGACAGGCTTTGATCTGCGGCGCTGCCTCCTCAGCACAAAGGGAGAAGGGAAAAGAAAGCCCTTTAGCATAAACACGTTCCGAGTTCACAGCTCAAATCAAGCAGAAGCAGCTGTTAAAAATAGCTCAGCCTCGCCGGGGCTGGTGCCTCGTGCGCGGGGCGCGGGCGGCGGGAGGGCAGGGCAGGGGCCAGGGCAAGGGGCTCCCGCGAGGGACGGACGGACGGACGGACACGGGACAGCCTCCGCACGTGGGACACCCGCCGCACACGGGCACCAGCTCTGCGGGGGATGGGCAAGGCGCGGGGCACCCATCCAGCACGGGACATGGAGGGGTGGGCACGGGATCCGTCCTGCCAAGGGCATGGCCAGAGTGACACAGGGGACGTGTCACGTGTTTTTGTGGCCGGACTGGGCACCAAAGGTGCTGCAGGCGTGGGGGACCAGCTCTGTGAGAAATGGCGAGGCAGGGGCTTGGGGACACGGAGCCACTTCAGACACATGGGAACCAGCAGGAGGGAGAACCTTCAGTAAGGCCGGGGGATGTCACTGACACCAGCAGCACTTCACAGGCGGCACAGGAGCAGGACCCGGGATCACAGGGGGCATTGCGCCCAGCTATATCCCCATCCCTGCCATCATCCTGGTCCCTGCCATTGTCCCCGTCCCTGCCGTCGCTCCCGCACGGCTCTGCAGGGCTCCTCCTCCCCACACGTGCAAGGCGAAGCACCCCACGGCCCTGTCCCAGCGGCACCCCCAGCACCCACCCCCGTGCCCACTGGGCCGCCGGCGGCTGCCCCGGCCCATCACGCTGCCCGGGCACCAGGGGCACAGGGCACACCGGGAGCCCTGCTGGGATGTCCGGAGGTGCAGGGGAGGTCGTCGGCAGCCGAAACCAGAGATTCCAGCCGCAGCGAGCAGTGGTTCAGCTTTGTCGCACCACACCGTGTCCCGTGTCCCACATCCCCACCCCAGACCACAGCCCAGTGCTCCCGCATTGTCCCCGCACCCTCTCCGCACGCCGAGGCGGGAGCCTCGCTGGCTCCGCAGCCCCCCTGCCCTCACTGCGGACGGACACACGGCTCAGACACCCCCGGCCCCCTCCCTGTCTTGCCTTGCTCCTGCTGGCACGAAGCGCTGACTCAGCACAGCAGCCCGGAGTCCCCAGTGCCGGCACAACCAAATTTCCCGGCGCTGCGTGCCGGTGCCCCGCGCCTGCCCACGCCGGCACTGAGCACTGACCCAGCGGAGCCGGGGGCTCTCACAGCCCTCCCTGCGCCCTCCCCGGCCCCGCACGCCCCGGCGCCTCCGCACACCCTGCTCCGTGTTCGTCGGGATGCTGCTCCACGCGCCGCCCAGCCGCCCGGCGCTTCCCTTCCCGAGCCTGGAGCCGTGCCCAGACACCCGGAGATGTCTGCGAGGCAGGACGAGACGAGGGATGGGATGGGGCTGCTCGTTAGTATGGACAGCAACAGGCGGAGGAGCGAGCTGGCTGGGGCTGGAGCCAGAGGCGCCCGTCCTCGCTTCCTGCATCACCACGTCCCTCCTGGCCAGGGGCACGGGCACCCACGCCGGCCTGGGCAGAGCCTGCCGGGATATCCGCGGCCGTGGGATGAGCCACCCCTGAGGCCCTGTCACGGACGTGGGGTCACCTCTCTCCTTGTGCCACAGCGATGGCCAGTGCCCGGAGCTTGGTGCCCCCGGAACGGAGCCCCGGCAGCATCGTCGGCTGTGGCCGTGCCAGGGAGGGCAACGCGCCGAGGGCAGAGGGACCTGCTGGCCACATCTCCGTGCTGGAGCCGAGCACTCCAGAGGAGCCTGTGAGTGCCAGCCTGCTCTGGAGGGGTCCTTCATGGAGGCGTGGGGCTGGGAACGGCTCTGAGGGCCAGGCACGGGGCAGGAGCGCCGCTGGCACGGTCTGAGAGCAGGACCAGCCCTGTGATGCTGCGACGGGGCCCTCGCCGAGCCGTGGCTGACGCAGCGCGGGACGAGGCCGTTCCCCTGCCGACGCAGCAAATGCGGCGCCGTCACTCAGCGGGGCCTCGCCGGGGCACCCTCGGCCTTCCCGAACCGCCGGGAGATCAGAGACGAGCCACAAGGACAAAGGGAAGCCTATAAATTATACATGGAGCAACTCCGTTTGGGAACAGTTCTGAGGATGTCAAACATCCACGCCAGGACCCTCCCACGCATCCCTGCGTTTTCTCTGTGCTGTGGTTGGATTTAATGCCGTGCTTGGGCACTGTTTGCAGCACCCCGGCATCTCCGAGCATGGATCCCTTGTGGGGTGGGATCAGGATCTAGGGGCTGCCCTCTCTGATGGGCTCTCCTGGACTGTCCCTGAACCCGAGGAACCCACTCTGCTGATGGCTCCAAAGGGCGTCTCGGATGCACCTGGCACCCAACCACACCAGCACTTCCCAGCCACTCTTCAAGCACATTCACTGGGCAGTGGCACTCAGCACCTCAATCCTGGGGCTGCTGGAGCCTCTCCGAGGTCCTGAGCCCACCACAGCCCCTTCCAGGGTCTACTCCAACAGGACCCCAGGGCTGTGGTCACTCCTCCCTCCAGAAGAGACCTGTGCACCCCTCTGAGGCCGAAGCAGGATCCCTGATGTGCCCTGCCAGACATCGGAGGGGTCATTGGACAGCGACCTCAGGAGAGCCCAGTGGGTGGGACAGGGAGCCACAGAGCCCTGGCATGGTGATCTGGGGGATGCAGGTGGGCTGGGACCATGCAGGGAACAAGTTTGGTGCTTGACTAATCCTCTCTGAAGGACGGCAGCATGAAGCAGCCACGCCAGTCAGCGCGGGGCTGCGGAGAACACGGCTCATCAAACCCATTTGCTGCCGGGCTTGATGAGGTTCCAAGTTTGGTCAGTGGAGGTAAAAGCCTCAGCGGAGCAGCCTCGGATTTCTGTGAGGCATTTGACATTTCAACGAAGAAAGCAGGATGATCCCAAAAGCAAAGGGGCACACATGAAGTGGATTAAAACCAGCTAACCAGCATGCCTCTGCTTGTAGCCATCCCGCAGCCCTGACTGCAGAGGGAAACTGAGGAAAGGGGAGAAAATGAAGAGCAAGGAAGGCAAAAGGCCAGTTCAGAGGCAGGAAGGGGCATAGAGCAGAGGCTGTGCAGGACAGGGCTCTGAGTGGCAGCTCCAAGCTCCATTCATGGCAGCTGGAAATGCGTGTTGGCAGGTTGGAGAAACAACTTCCTTAAAAAGTGAGGCCAGCTGGCATAGGAACAGCTTGGAAAGGCTTAGCCCAGTGGTGGACCCTCCATCTCAGCAATTTTTTAATGTCTGAGTGTTTTTCTCCTCTGGTTCCTATGGGAATTCCAGGCATACGGATCAGGTGAGACAGCAGGTCACGTCGGTGATGTACAGGTGAAAGCAGGTGATGCCACTGTGACCTGCCGTGAGCTCTGCAGCAGTGGGTTCTGCTGGATGCTCACACACTTGGGAATGATCTCTCCTCTGCTCAGTGACCCCAGGAGCTGAGGAAGCATCAGGAATCTCTTCTCATGGACACCCCACAGAGAGCCCCAGCACTGGGTTTCTCTGGCCAGCGCTGATGGGTGGTGAATTTTGTGAGTAGGAGGCACTAAACCTGCCGGGTTTCCATCATGGGTCACATCTCTGACAGTGCAGGGCTGACCTCAGAGGTCAGAGCCCTGCTTTGCACTGCCCTGACTGTAAAGTTACCTGCCAGCTTCAGCCCTTTCTCCACCTACCCTCTCCTTCACCCTTGCCAGTAATGCCATGGAAGAGGGAAAAACAGAGCAGACACATAAATCTTCTCCTCGGGACACAGGAAGCCAGGAGATGAGATTTATGAGGGAGGAAGTCAGGTTCTCCTGGAACCTGCAGAGGAGAGAAGTGAATGACCCGGCTCTGCTCGCAAGGCAGCGCCTTTGTGGGGCAACACATCTGAGTTTCCTGATCTCCAGAGGAGAGAGAGGTGCTGCTGGCAGTGGAATGCGGCAGCACTGGAGGATCAGGAACAAGGATCATGACACATTGCTCCACTCAGGGTCCCCTGGCCTGAGCCTAATCCTGCCTTGGCTCCGGGAGGACGCGAGGCGTTTGTTCTCGGATCAGAGCACGTGTGGGACTTGAGGATGGAGGACTTGGAGCAGCTCCTCGAGCAGCTTGCACACCCGAAATCTGGTTCCTCGCTGAGGAAGCTCCACCACAAAGCCAGCTCATGCCCTGCCCTCGTGCTTCTCTTGGAGGCTCTTCCAGAACCCGGCTGCTGGGAGCCTCTCAGACCTCCTCATTTCCTGCAGGCACTTAATCACAGCCCGTTTATATCCGACTGTACTCGTGCCAGTGGAGCGCTTCCGCTCAAGCAGCTCTTCTCCCTCCTCGGTGCTCAGCCCTCGCAGTCCCCAGCAAGGAGAAGCCCCTTCTCCAGCCACATTCCCAGCACTCCCTGAGTCCAGCTCAGGTCCTGTCCCCAAGGCCAGCTCCCACGTCCCTGATGGACCTCGCAGTGCCTGACCCCCTCCCTCTCGGCAGTGCTCTGCTCCAACACCACTGCGGCTCTCCCAGGACCCCTGAGCTGGCCTGGCCGAGGACACAGGAGCTGTCCCTGCCACCAAGGCCATGCCTGGGGTGCCTGTGCCCCGCAATCCCCCCAGCCCCGCGTCGAGCATCGCCCAGGGGTTCTGGGAGTGCCACGGGCACGCGGGTCCCGGTGCGAGCGGCGGCTCACACGAGCCGAGGGATCCGCACTCATCCCTATGTAGGTCACTGGCTGAAGTGCTCTGCGGGAGCATTAGTCACTCTCCCAGCCACGGGGCCCAGGAGAAGGCTCTGGCACCCGGCCGAGGCAGGGAGCCCCCTCCACCCACCTCCCCACGGCGCCAGCACCCACGGCCACCCCGCGGGCTCCTCTCTGGGGCCACCGAGGCTCCCGGCTGGCCCGGCCGCATGCCCCATGGCTCATGCCTGTGGAAGGGGTCCCATCGGCTGGGAAAGGAGGAGTGACATCCTCCCGGCACGCCGAGGTCACCAGCTCCGCTTCCATCGCTCCGCTCCGACTGCGGATGTGCTGGTGCTGCAGATGGAGCTGCTCACGGTCAGGGAGACGGGAGTACAAAGCCTCTGCACGAGCCTTCAGAAGCTGCAGAAGCCAAATTATTCCTCTGTCTCCCGTGGATGCTAATACGGCTGTCATGGCAGTGGTGTCTCTGTTCCTGTGCTACCTGCTGGCGTTCCCACCTCTCTGCCAGGCAGAGGAGCATTGGCACCACTGTTTTAATGAGACTTGAAGAGGTGGAGTGACCTGCCTGGGGGAGCACGGGCAGAGCGGGGCAGCAGCGCGTGCGGAGCGGGAGCAGCTCAGGAGGAGTTTGTTCCGTGTCCCGAGGCTTCCCTCGGCCTCATCCGTGGAGGAGCAGGCGAGCATCCCTGGAGCTGCTGCCGGCACTGTGGTTCAGTGCCACCCCCGGGGCTGCAGGAGAGACCACCCCGGGAGGAAGAACACCCTGCTGGGCTGCTTCCTTCCCAGCGAATGGGGTATGGGCAGTGCCGTCCTCCTCCGAGCCCTGGGCATGCCTCTGGGCTACACGGACCTGGGAAGATGCTCGTGATAGAGATCCAGCCCAGAGAGCTCGGCTGGTGCCCAGCACCAAACCCCAGAGCTCTGCTGGCATCTCCGGCACGGGCTGATCCTGCAGCAGTGACAGGACAAGGGAAGTGGGACATGGCCCAGGGAATTTTGGCTACAGGAGACCCAGCTCATCTGCAGACCCCCACGGCCCTGCGCTCTCCGAGGAGGATGTCTCAGCTCTGCAGAAGGGGTTGGGCACCCACCTGGAGCCCACCTGCCCCGGTGTGCAAAGCAGCTGCCTGGGCCAGGGGACCCTGAGCGACAAGGGCTCTGTGAGCTCCCTCACAGGCCAGAAATGGCATCAGAAAGCCACCAACTGTCCCCAGAACACACTTCTGGAAAAAACTGGAAAGGTTTCACCGCCCAGCAGTTCCTGCACCACCCCAGCCACCCCTGCACACACCGGTCCAGGCTCGGGGGGCTCGGTCCCGGGTGCAGCAGGGACCCCCTGGGGCAGCCCCATCCCACCGGCACCCACCGGCCACGGTGCCGGCAGCCAGCGGCACGGCCTCTGCAGCTGCAGCTCGCAGCACTGAGAACGTCCTTCCAGAATACAAATTCCTGCCTTTAAGTGCATTCCCAATGCCATCGAGCAGCCTGCGCCCCTTTATCTCCATGCGCTTTAGACAACGCTGGCTACCGAGGGAATTTGGGAATTAGCAAGTGTTTTCGTCTGCCTCGTGCCTCAGTTTCCCCACCGCCAAACCGTCCGGACCATACAGAGCACCTCTGAAAACACGCGAGGCAGGCTCTGCCCGCGGCACTGGTTAGGACTGGAGTAGTGTTGTTAGCAGGGACAGGAATAGACCCACTAATTATCTGTGGCCTCTGGATGCCACCATGCTATTAAGTAATTACAATAATTATCATTTGTAAAGAAGACAACCTCAGTCTAAAGGAGCTTCTGCGACGAAATCCACCCCGCTCCTCCGAGCGCGCCGGAAGGACGAACGCTCCCTGCGGAGAGGGGACACAGGGAAGGGCCGGAGGTGCCATCCTCAGCCCGGCTCTGCCCCGCTGCTCCCGGCCCCGCTCCTCGGGCAGCACCGCCGGGAGGGAGCAGGAGCGCAGCCGGCGGTCCCCGCGTCCCCTGCCGCCGCGGCTGTGCCGAGGGGCTCGTTCCCGTACCCCCGGGAGGGGCCGAGCGTGGAGACCACCGCGGGCTGCTGCCGGCACCGAGCGCGCTGTGCCCCTCAGAGCGAGCAGCTGACACCGATGTCCCCGTCTGTCCCCGTGCTGGCACAGCCGGGGCCCGGTGGTTACTCATTCGTGTCCACCTCGTGCTCCCAACACGAAACCGGCGCCGCGGAGACCTCGGCCCCTCTCCCGCACCGCTGCCGGCAGCCGCGGCTCTAGCGGGGTTTGTGTGCGTTCCAGCGGGGAGGACCGGGACCGGAGCACCCCGGGAGGGACCGAAGCACCCCGGGAGCTGCGCATTCCCATTTCGCGGGACTGCCCGGGGCTCGCTCCCGCATCCCGGAGCCCCGCCGGCGGGCACAAGGCCTCGGGCGCGGAGCGCGGCGCCGGGAGCAACGTGGGCTGAATCCCTCCAGCCCCGGCCGGCGTCACCGCGGCGCGCGGTACCGAAAGTGACATCCCTGGATCTGCGTGTGCGTGTGTCACCCGGCACAGCCCCGGCTGACGGACGCGTTCCTAACGAGGGGGAGCGGAGATGAGCCCGCCTGGCCGCTCCCCAGAGCGGCTCCAGCACGCAGCGACCCAGCGAGCGGCGGGGCCACGGGCCGGGGCGGACAGGGCGAGGCTGCGGCACCGCGGCACGACGTGGGGGTCTTCGGCCCCTCTAACACAGGGGCTCCCACCACAGACGCACCTCCATAGGCTACACACCGTGTCACCGTTCCCGCACGGCTGTGTCCCCCAGAGACCCCCGCCACGGTAGCCGGTGGCCACCTCGGTGCCCAGCGTAGGGGGCTCGGTGCGGGGTGCTCGGTGCACGGTGCCTGCCGTAGGATGCTCGGTGCACGGTGCCACCATCCCCGTGCCTCCAGCAATTCCTCGGCAGCTCCTGCTCGCCGGGAGCAAAGGAGGGGAGGACAGGGAGNCGGAGCCGGCGGGGGCGGAGCGGGGCGGGAGGCGGAGCCCCGCCATGAAGTGCGCGCCCGGAGCCGAGCCCCGGAGCCCGGGAGGAGCCGCGGTCCCGGCACCGGGAGGGCGGTGCGGTGGCTGCCGCGCCCCGGTCCCGCTGGCCCCCGGCGTGCCGGTGCTGCTGCGCGGGGCGGCCGCGGGGCTGTGGCACCACATGGATTCCCTGAAGGAGCGGGAGCTGTTGGGGTTTGATCCGTTTGCTTTGCAGAAGAGAATTCCCTGAAATTCCCTCGTAGAGACAGAAACCCCCTCGTAGCCAGGGCTGGCCGTGGGCGCTCGTTGCTTCCCCGCGGCAGCTCTCGGTGCGCTACGCCCCCATCTCGAGGAGCTCTCGGGGCTGCCCAGGAGCTGGTGGGGCGAAGCTGGAGCTCTTGGTCACCAGCAGCAGTCACATCCCTCCCGAGCAGTCCGCTTTGGTCTGCATGTGGCTGGCGAGGTCTGGCCTGGGGCTGCAGTGGGGCTCAGTCACCGCGGGAATCCGGGAGGGAGCTCCGGCAGTGCCCGACCTGCCAGGGCTGGAATGTGCCCGGTGCTGCCCTCGCAGGGCTCACGGCACGGCAGTCTCTGGGGATGGGTTGGCACCTGAAGCCACCCACAAAGCTCCATCAGTGACACGGGGACACGGCAGGGCTGTCACTCCTCCTGAGCGTGCCAGACCGTGCTCTTACTCCAGGAACAGCTGCCCTTTCTTGCCGTTTCCAGCCTCGGATGTGTCTCTGGGACAGCTTTTGGGCAGCAAAAAAAGTGCACACTCCCCTTGTCTTGCTACAGAGCTGGGAGCCTCCTGGAGTGGAGCTAAGGGCTCGGTTTGGGACCCTTCACTGGAGACACTCCAGAAGGAACCTGCTTGCCATTTTCGAAATGCCCTTACATCCACAGATGGTCTTAAATGACAGAGGTGCTTCAGCACCACTCTGTAATTACACCTGCGTCCCCCTGGCAGCCTGGTGGGTGCAGGAGCCATCCCATCCCTGCAGTGGGACAGAGGTCTGGGAACTGGACATGAAGGGGCCAGGAGAAGAGGTCTGGGGAGCTGGGGAAGAAGGGACCAGAGAAGGCAGGGGTGAACAGCCCCGAAGCAGTTGGAGCTCTGGGTTATGAGCCGACTGGAGGAACAAGGACAGTGTCCTGTTCTGTGGGGCAGCTGCAGCACCCAGCAGGGCCTGACCAGCTCCTGTCCCCCAGAGCCACTACGTGGCCTGCATGGCCACCATCCTGAGCCAGATGGACAAGGACCACTACAGCACCTACATCCAGGCGTTCCCCTCGCGGCCTGAGCTGATGGTGAGTGCTGCCCCACGGCAACACGGGGCCCTCTGGCATCAGCACCTCCCTCACAGCATCCCCCAGAGGGCACCGCAGTCCAGCACAGCTCCTGACATCTCTCCCTCCCTTGCAGGACTTCCTCATGGAGACTTTTATCCTTTTCAAGGACCTGATTGGGAAGACGGTGTATCCCGGTGACTGGGTGGTGATGAACATGGTGCAGAACCGGTGAGGGGCTGGGGAGGGACCCGCAGGGGGAGGCTGGGGCGGGTGTGAGCACCTGGGATGCCTCGGGGCAGGTGGACGCTGGAGCATGGCTCTGGACGTGCAGGACTGCTGTGCTGGACAGTGTTTGGCTGCACTGAGATGGGCAGAAAGGACCTCGGCCCCTCTGTGTGAGGATGGTGGGCACACCAGGCTGGGCAGGGGGCACGCCCTCACTCAGTGCCCGTGCTCACTCGCCCCAGGGAGTTCCTGCGTGCCATCAACCACTTTGCCACGACCTTAACTGAGATGTTCCTGAGCAACAGCAACTTCGAGCTGCAGGTGGGTGGGCGCTGCCTCTGTCCTGCTTCGGGCCGGGTGGGTCAGGAGAGGACCCAGCCTGGTCCCCAGCCCACTGTGCCACCCCGCCTGGCACTCATCCCTGTGCTTCCGCTGCAGCTTTGGAACAACTATTTCCACCTGGCCGTGGCTTTCCTCCCCCAGGACTCCCTGCAGCTGGAGAACTTCTCCTCGGCCAAACGCAACAGTATCCTGGCCAAGTGAGTCCCCACCCTGCCCGGCCAGCCACGCCTCGGGTCCCTGCCCCGGGCTGCCACCATACCACGAGGTCGGGGGTTTTGGGATGAGCCAGCTGGGCNCGCGGGCCGAGGGTACCCGTACCGTTCCCGCGCCCCCGGGGTCCCCGCACCACCGCACAGTCCCGGTTTCGGGGCTCCCCGCCCTGTGTCGCCGCTCCTGGCCCGGGGGTTCCCACGCCCTGGCCGCGGGGCCGCCCATGGTTCCGGTACCGGCTGGCGCCGCAGGGCCGATGCCCGCAGCACCCGGTCCGGCCGCCGCCCCGCTCCCCGGCCGAGCCTCGTCCCCATCCCGCCCGGTACCTGGTGCTCGGAGGCGCCGGCNTGGTCACCAGCAGCAGTCACATCCCTCCCGAGCAGTCCGCTTTGGTCTGCATGTGGCTGGCGAGGTCTGGCCTGGGGCTGCAGTGGGGCTCAGTCACCGCGGGAATCCGGGAGGGAGCTCCGGCAGTGCCCGACCTGCCAGGGCTGGAATGTGCCCGGTGCTGCCCTCGCAGGGCTCACGGCACGGCAGTCTCTGGGGATGGGTTGGCACCTGAAGCCACCCACAAAGCTCCATCAGTGACACGGGGACACGGCAGGGCTGTCACTCCTCCTGAGCGTGCCAGACCGTGCTCTTACTCCAGGAACAGCTGCCCTTTCTTGCCGTTTCCAGCCTCGGATGTGTCTCTGGGACAGCTTTTGGGCAGCAAAAAAAGTGCACACTCCCCTTGTCTTGCTACAGAGCTGGGAGCCTCCTGGAGTGGAGCTAAGGGCTCGGTTTGGGACCCTTCACTGGAGACACTCCAGAAGGAACCTGCTTGCCATTTTCGAAATGCCCTTACATCCACAGATGGTCTTAAATGACAGAGGTGCTTCAGCACCACTCTGTAATTACACCTGCGTCCCCCTGGCAGCCTGGTGGGTGCAGGAGCCATCCCATCCCTGCAGTGGGACAGAGGTCTGGGAACTGGACATGAAGGGGCCAGGAGAAGAGGTCTGGGGAGCTGGGGAAGAAGGGACCAGAGAAGGCAGGGGTGAACAGCCCCGAAGCAGTTGGAGCTCTGGGTTATGAGCCGACTGGAGGAACAAGGACAGTGTCCTGTTCTGTGGGGCAGCTGCAGCACCCAGCAGGGCCTGACCAGCTCCTGTCCCCCAGAGCCACTACGTGGCCTGCATGGCCACCATCCTGAGCCAGATGGACAAGGACCACTACAGCACCTACATCCAGGCGTTCCCCTCGCGGCCTGAGCTGATGGTGAGTGCTGCCCCACGGCAACACGGGGCCCTCTGGCATCAGCACCTCCCTCACAGCATCCCCCAGAGGGCACCGCAGTCCAGCACAGCTCCTGACATCTCTCCCTCCCTTGCAGGACTTCCTCATGGAGACTTTTATCCTTTTCAAGGACCTGATTGGGAAGACGGTGTATCCCGGTGACTGGGTGGTGATGAACATGGTGCAGAACCGGTGAGGGGCTGGGGAGGGACCCGCAGGGGGAGGCTGGGGCGGGTGTGAGCACCTGGGATGCCTCGGGGCAGGTGGACGCTGGAGCATGGCTCTGGACGTGCAGGACTGCTGTGCTGGACAGTGTTTGGCTGCACTGAGATGGGCAGAAAGGACCTCGGCCCCTCTGTGTGAGGATGGTGGGCACACCAGGCTGGGCAGGGGGCACGCCCTCACTCAGTGCCCGTGCTCACTCGCCCCAGGGAGTTCCTGCGTGCCATCAACCACTTTGCCACGACCTTAACTGAGATGTTCCTGAGCAACAGCAACTTCGAGCTGCAGGTGGGTGGGCGCTGCCTCTGTCCTGCTTCGGGCCGGGTGGGTCAGGAGAGGACCCAGCCTGGTCCCCAGCCCACTGTGCCACCCCGCCTGGCACTCATCCCTGTGCTTCCGCTGCAGCTTTGGAACAACTATTTCCACCTGGCCGTGGCTTTCCTCACCCAGGACTCCCTGCAGCTGGAGAACTTCTCCTCGGCCAAACGCAACAGTATCCTGGCCAAGTGAGTCCCCACCCCGCCCGGCCAGCCACGCCTCGGGTCCCTGCCCCGGGCTGCCACCATACCACGAGGTCGGGGGTTTTGGGATGAGCCAGCTGGGCTGTGCACACCCAGGGCTGCAGAGTGATGCTGACTGCCCTCTGTCCCTCTGTCCCGGCAGGTATGGGGACATGAGAGCCACGATCGGAGCGTCCATCCGGGACATGTGGTACAGCCTCGGTGAGCCACGGTGGGCAGCGATGGGGGATTTTTGGGTCTCTGTGGGCGGAGAGAGATGGTGCTGTCCATCAGCACCGTTCCCAGAGTGGGTGTGGGGAGCGGGATTTTGTTATTTTGGGCACGGGAGCCTGCATGGGTGTGGATCTGCCCCCCAGCCCTCCCTGTCCTCCCAGGGCAGCGCAAGATCGAGTTTATCCCGGGCATGGTGGGTCCCATCCTGGAGATGACGCTGGTGCCGGAGCTGGAGCTGCGCAAGTCCACCATCCCCATCTTCTTCGACATGATGCTCTGCGAGCACCGGCTCACCGGGAGCTTCAGCCGGGTGAGGGCCGGGGCTGCCCCCGGGGCAGCGGGGTGGGGTGGGGTGCCGTGGGAACCACCCACACCAGGGGAGTGGCATGGTCCGGGAGCGGGGACGGGAACGGTGTCTTTAGGATGGTCTCTGGGGAGGGGCTGCTCCCAGCTCAGCCCATCTTCATCCCCTCTCTGCAGTTTGAGGATGAGATCCTGCGCAGGCTGGACAGCGAGGTGGAGGGCGGCCGGGGGGACGAGCAGTACATGCAGCTTTTCAAGAGCATGTGAGTGTGCAGCGACATCCCTGTCACCTTCTCCCCAGAGCTCGACCCTTTGCTGTCACCATTCCCTGCCATCCCATTTCTCCTACGCTGTGCTTCCTGGGGAAGGAACCAGCGAGGAGGAAGGCTGGTGCCTGGGCACCATCGTGTGCCCCCTGCACATCTCTGCTGCCCCAGCCAGCCTGCCCCTGCCTGCCCCAGGCGTTACCTCTGCTGCAGGTGATGCCCCTGTCCCTGGTGACACCTCTGCCTTAGGAATCACGCTTGTCCTGTCCCAGGAACTATACTGTGCCTTAAGGGATACCCCTGCCTCAGGTGATGCCATTGCCCAGGTGTTATCTGTGCCCCAGGTGTTATCTCTGCCTCAGGGGATGCCCCTGCTCCGCCCAGGCTTTGTCCCTGCCCTTTGGTGCTGAGCAGGGCAGTGGTGGGAGCACTGCAGGGCTCGCTGTGCAGTGGGACCCGTGGCCCCCTCTCTTCCCCAGCCTGCTGAGCTGCTGCCAGAGCCACCCCGAGCTGGCCAAGCCTGGAGAGGACTTTGTGAGGCTGGTGAGTGAGCTCCTGGAGCGGCTCCTGGACTACCGGGCTGTCATGAATGATGAGAACAAGACCTACAGCATGAGCTGCACTGTCAACCTCCTGGTGAGCACTTGTGCCCTGCCCCAGCTCCCTGAGGCTGGCAGGGCTCATCCCCATGTCCCCAGCTCCCTGGGGCAACCAGGGCTTGTTCCCATGGTTCTCCAGGTCCCCAGGGCTGGTAGGGCTTGTCCCTGCATCTCCCCACGGTGCCCCTGGCACAGCAGAGAGGGAGTGCACATGGTGCCAGAGCTGGCATCTCCTGGGAGTCACCGTGCAGCTCCCCAGGGCCATGGCCAGCCCCATCCCTGTGTGGGGACAGTCCTGGCAGCACCGTGACCCAGAGGGTGGCCGTGTGGGGGGCTGTGGCATGTGCCACTCCTGGGGCCACTCAAACAGCCTCGTCTGCCTTGCCACAGAACTTCTACAAGGAGATTGACCGCCAGGCCATGTACATCAGGTGAGCACAGTCCTGGGAGCACCGGCAGCACCTGGGCTGGGGCGTCCTGAGCATTCCCAGAGGGATGGGGTTGGCAGAGTGGCCTGAGGGGCAGAGAGATGGTGCTCTGTGCCCAAACTATGCTACCTGTGGTGCCCACACATGGCCCTGTCACTGCCAGGTACCTGTACAAGCTGAAGGACCTGCACATCAGCTACGAGAACTACACGGAGGGAGCCTACACGCTGCTGCTGCACGCCCGGCTGCTCACGGTGGGCACGGGGGGCTCGGGGGGGCTGTGAGGAGTGGGGACAGCTGTGACAGGTCCCTGCTCCCTTGTGCAGTGGTCAGAGGAGTCGAATGCAGCCGCCGTGCCAGGCCCGCACGGCCTCCACCTGCACACCCAGCGCCAGCTGAAGGAGGCTCTGTACAACCAGATCATCGAATACTTCGACCAGGGCAAGGTGAGTGTGGCCACTGCCCCTGCAGGCCCTGCAGCCTCAGAAACCCTACAGGTGGAGGGAGCTGGGCTGGCTTAGGGCAAGCCTGGCCCCCTTGTGATCACTGCTCCTGTTTTAGGCTCCCAGATCCCATTCTCAGCTCCCAGATCCCATTCTCAGCACAGTCCCTCACTCCCCACTGCTGCAGAAGGGCTGCAGTCAGCCTGGGCTGGATGGTTCACCCCACAGCCACTGTCCTTCATCCCATCCCCATCCCATCCCTATCCCATGCTGTCCCATCACATCCCAGCCCAGTCCTTGTACTGCCAGGGGTCAGCAGCTCAGACATCTCCAGACAAAGGCTTGATGGAGTCAGCTGGTGGGCTCCAGGGCTGGAGATGGTTGGAAGCCAAGTCCTTCTGCTGCTCACTGGACCACCAGTCCCCACAGGAGAGCCCTCTCCCCCTGCTCACAGGGGGCAGGGGTGCAGGTGCCCCCACAGGCAGGGTGGTCTCTGCTGGAAGTCCCTGGTGCCCCCTTTCCCCATTCACCCCGCACTGGGGGGCTCTGTCCTGGTCCCTCTCTTCTCCAGATGTGGGAGGAGGCCATCCACATCTGCAAGGAGCTGGCGGAGCAGTACGAGAGCCACGTGTTTGACTACGAGATGCTGAGTGACATCCTGGTGGGTGCCTGGCTGGGCTGGGGGTGCTGCTGGCAGGGCAGGATGAGCTGGGGGAATGGGGGTCTGCAGGGCCCCATCCTGCCCTCATCCTGCCCTTATCTCCTCTGCAGCAACGAGAGGCCAAATTCTATGAGAAGATCCTGAAGGTGCTGCGGCCCAGCCCGGACTACTTTGCCGTGGGGTACTACGGGCAGGGCTTCCCCACCTTCCTCCGGGTAAGCAGCACCAGGGGCAGCTCCACAGCTGCCACCTCAACACCCAAGGAACCCCACTCCTCACTGGTCTCCACCTGGATGTGGAGCTGTGGACCACAACTCTCTGAGTGTCATCATCCAGCCTATTCCTTACTGTCCCATCTGTCCCATCCACGTCTGTCCTGGGGGCAAGGTCAGATGGTTTGCACAAGTCCACTCACTCTCCCCCCATCCACCCATGCTGCCACGCCATCATAGAAGCCATCGAGGCTGTCAGAGAGGATTTGTCCTTAGTGATATTGCTTGGCTGGCACCAATCCTGATTCTTCATGTGCTTTCTTCCTTTTTCCTCTAGTTCCTGGTTTTGGGGAGATTTTTATTTCTAGGTGGGGGTATCTCCTTCTTGGCAGGAGAGCCTTATCAGCACCAGCACCCCAGTGCTCTGGGGCTGGCCCTGCTCTGTGGCACAGGGATGAGCTGTCACCTTCCTACCCTGCAGAACAAGGTCTTCATCTACCGGGGCAAGGAGTACGAGCGGCGTGAGGACTTTGAGATGCGGCTGCTGAGCCCCTTCCCCAATGCTGAGAAGCTGAAGAGCACCTCTCCCCCTGGCCAGGACATCACTGACTCCCCAGGGCAGTGTATCCTCTGTGCACAGGGACGGGGCTGGGAGCGTGGCTTGGTCTCTGCCCATCACTCTCTGTGTGGGAATTCCTCAAATGCCTCTCTGTACCCCTGGGGTTCACCCTTCAGGGCTCTGGAGCCCCTCTCCCCAGCAGCCCTGTCCTCCAGTGTGTGCCCGTGGCTCCTTCACTCCCACAGACATCCAGTGCTTCACCGTGCAGCCAGCAGAGGAAGCCAAGGTCCGGCTCAAGGGCCGGAGCATCCCGGAGCAGATCACCAAGTGAGTGTCCAGCACAGGGAGCCCCTGCTCTGCTCCCTGTGGGGGGGTGGGACACAATGGAAGTCCTCTCTCATCTCTGCCCCTTCCCTCCCCACAGTTTCTACAAAGCCAACCATGTCCAGAGGTTCAGCTACTCACGGCCTTTCAAGAGGGGCCCGAACGATCCCGACAACGAATTTGCAGTGAGTGCTGGGAGGAGCTGCCAGGACCCCCAGCAGGGAGGGACAGGAGAGCTGGGGGTCCCTGCAAGGAGCTAAGGGGCCAGAGGAGAGACAGGGGACCCGGGTCCTGGGATGGGGAAGGTGGTGGTCCTGTGCCCATGGAAGTGGGAGCCCCCCATGCCATGGGGCAGCCAGGGGTGACCCAGGATGATGGGAGAAGGGTGGGGAGTGACTTCTGCTCTTCCCACAGAACATGTGGATTGAGCGGACGACCTTCAGGACAGCCTATCCCCTGCCTGGCATCCTGCGCTGGTTTGTTGTCACCTCCACTGAAACGGTGAGGAGGGGGCTGGGGGCAGCTGGGCCCTCCCAGGATCCGGGTGGACACAGACCCCAGCCCTGCCAGGAGCTCAGTCTGGGGATGGAGAGCGTGTCCTGCCTGTGCCATGCTCTGTGGGCAGCAGGGACAGTGTGTGGGGAGCAGCAGAGGTGCTGGAGGGGTGTCAGCAACTGCTGCTATGGCTCTGTGCATGGGCTTTGCTCCTCTCTCAGAGGTGGGTGCTTGGCCAACATCCAGGGAGTCTCAGGAGCCACCACAGTGGAGATGTGATGTGCCCTGGTGGGCTGTCACAGGATGCTGCAGGCACTAGGACGTACGGTTGCATGAGTGCTGCATGTGTGTGTGCCGTGGTGCTCAGGCTGTGCACCCCACTGTGGCACAGCTGCACCCCCAAAGTGACACCAGTGGTTACCCAGGTCTCCTGCAGCCTCACTGCGTGCCCATGGGATTGACCCTGTGCTGGGAGCAGGGGCCAGCATGGACAGCACATCCCTGTGAGCTCTCACTCAGCCCCAGGCACCTGGTGCCAGGGGTCTGAGGGGCTTCATGGGGTGAGATGTGCAGCCCCAGGGATCTCTCCTGCCGGTCTGAGGGGCTTCATGGGGTGAGATGTGCAGCCCCAGGGGTCCCTCCTGCCGGTCTGAGGGGCTTCATGGGGTGAGATGTGCAGCCCCAGGGGTCCCTCCTGTTGGTCTGAGGGGATTCATGGGGTGAGATGTGCAGCCCCAGGGGTCCCTCCTGCCGGGCTGGGGAGAGCCCACCTGCCAGCCCTTATGAGGAAGGGCATGTGGCTGTGCCAGCAAGCGTTGACCCCTCCCTGTGCACAGATCATCATCTCCCCCCTGGAAAATGCCATTGAGACCATGATGAAAACCAACGAGAAAATAATGAGTGAGATCAACCGGCACCAGAACGACCCCAGCCTGCCCATCAACCCTCTCTCCATGCTGCTCAACGGCATCGTGGACCCTGCGGTCATGGGCGGCTTCACCAAGTATGAGAAGGTGAGGACACACAGGGGCTGTGTCGGGGCCAGCTGGGCACACCCAGGACTAGCACTGGCACCACTCTACCATCCCCAGCCTGTGTGGAGCTGGGCCAGCCCAGCAGTGGGACTGAGGAGGGTTGTTGCAGGCTTTTTTCCAGGAGCCCTACATGCAGGAGCACCCTGAGGACGCAGGGAACATCGAGAAGCTGAAGGACCTGATCGCCTGGCAGGTACCAGGGGCAGCATCCCTCTGGCAGGGACAGCTGTGTCCGCTGTCCCTCCCCATGCCAGGAAGCCCCACGAGTCCCCGTGCTCCCACAGATCCCGCTGCTGGCAGAGGGCATCCGGATCCACGGGCAGAAGGTGACAGAGGACCTGCGGCCCTTCCACGAGCGCATGGAGCAGTGCTTTGAGCAGCTGCGGGCCAAGGTGGAGAGTCAGTACGGGGTGCGCGAGATGGTGAGTGCCATGGGCAAGGGGCAGGCATGGCTAGGGGTCACAGGCACTGCCTGGCACTGTGGGGTGACGCTGGACAAGCCAACACAGATGTGGGGCAGCAGGGAGCAGCTGGCTGAGGCCACAGTTGGGGCAGGAACAGGGTGAGGAGCACTGGGCATGGGGGACTTCAGGGTCCCTGCCTGCCCCAGGAGGGGGCACAGCACTGCTGGGGGTGGCTGGCACTGGCACAGAAGCAGGACTGGTCAGAGGGGGCACTGATGGCCCTGGCTGAGCCCAGGGAAGGACTGGGGAGGCTCTGCCCTCTCACCTCTCCTGGCTGTCTCTCAGATGTTCTTTGAGGACCGGCGGAGTGGCCGACCTCGGTCCATAGCCTGGGTACCTGACTGGGATCGGCTGAGCCACGCTGGAGCCAGGCAAGTGCTGCAGTGGGGAGTGCTGCTCGTCCCCTCTCATCCCCCTCAGCCCTCCCTGCTGGGCCTTCCTCACTCTGGCCCAGGTGCTTCTCTCCTACCTCCCCAGTCCTCTGCCCTTCCACCCTCCTTTACGCCAAGTGCATCTCAGGGGTCTGTCCTGCCAGGTCACCACGGTGGCCCTGTCCCTATGGGGGGCATGGAGGAGAGACACCCCATGTGCAGCCCTCAGGCTCACCTGGACACTGCCTGAGCCATCCATTCTTGTCCCCCAAACCTCCCCTGTTGAGCTCTGCTGTGGATGGTGCTGATGCCTGAGCGAGTGCAGCCGCTCCCAGTGATGCTCCAGCTGGTCCATGGCACAGCCCTGCTCCTCTTTCCCCTGCTGCCCCTCACCTGTCCCAGTCACCCCACAGCACAGAGGCACCCCTGACCCCAAAGCCTGCCCGTCGCCCCTCTGAGAGCGAGGACCACAGGAACGAGCGCAAGGAGAACCGCGCCAGCTCCATCTTTGGGGCCCGGCGGCAGGACCCACGCCAGTCCATCTCGGAGCTGCCAGAGCCCAAGGTGATGCTCAGCACAGCCCTGGTGCCTCCCTGGGGACCTGCTCACACTCCCCTGGGTGTTCTGCTGCACCCAGAGCCCCTGGCCCTGCCCACAGCACCAACCCCCAGCCTGGATGGGACCCCTTGAGGGGCTGGTGGTAGCCCCTGCTGAAGGGAGGGCAGGAGGAGGGGCTGGAGGGGCAATAGCCTGGAGACACAGGGCTGCAGGGGCTGCCATCCAGCCTGGCCCTCCGAGATGCTGAGCCTTCTTTCTATGCCCCAGGACGGGAAGTGGAGACGCTCCTGCAGCATGAGCGAGAGCAGCCTGAGCGCTGATGGGAAACAACCCCCGCCAAGCCAAGCTGCTGCTGGTGCTCAGCCCAGTGCTGCAGGTACAACCTGCCAGGCCGCCTTCCTGAGAGTCCCTACAGCCTCATGAGCAGGGCTGTGCCCTCCCACACCACCCCCAGCACAGGTCCCCTCACCCCCTCATAGTGGCACAGAGTGGGAGCACAGGCATGTCCCCTACTGAACACTCCCTGTGGGGCTGCTGCCATTGATCCTGGACCTTGTGCACTGGGTTTTGGTGCCAAGAGCTGTTCCTGGTGGGAGCCAGCTCCCTGCTCCTGGCTGGGCTCACATCCCATGGTACCTCTGTCCTCAGCACTGCCACACTCCCATAGGCAGAAGCACTGGCCCTGACAGCCCTGGGGACTTACAGCCCTGGGCCCAGTGATGGGCTCTATGCACCCCCAGGCTGGCTGAACCTCCATCCCACCTCTCCTGCCTGCACAGGCTCGTCCCTGTCTCCCACTGGCTTTGGTGGCCGCGTGAAGAGCGCCAGCAAGCTCCCACCACTGCCCCGCAAGTTCAGCCCCGCGGTGTACGAGACATTCCTGGAGCAGAGCGATGCTGCAGCAGCAGGGAAGGTACCAGAGGGGAAGTACTGGAGGGGAGGCAGGGGCTGGCCCTGGCCCCCAGTCCCACCACCCCTCACATCCCTCTCTGCTCACAGGCGTCCACATCCCCGACAGTGGATGGGAACAAAAGCCTCAAGTCACCACCACTGCCGCCACCCAAGTCCAAGCGACTGTCACAGCTCTGACCTGATGCCACCTGCAGCTGTACTGTCTGCAGGTGCCACCCCAGCCCATAGCCCAGCCAGCTGCTGGACCCACAGCCCTGCTTGATTCTCACCTGCTGGAGCACCTCTTGCAGCTCTGACACCCAGAGCAGACTCCCTGTGTGCACCAGGCACTGCCACCCTGCGTCCCACCAGTTCTGGCTATTGCCACCCTCCAGGTGTCCCCAGGGACTAGGACTCACCTGGCCCTGGATGCTTCCTATGCCACTGGAGCCATGCTGAGCTCCCACACATGCAGCCCCTCCCAGCCATGAAGACACCCCTCCCTTCACCTGAGCTGCCCACGGACTGTGCCAGTGGCAGGGAGCCAGTGACTTCCACAGTGGCATTTTTGTGTGATTCCTGCTCCCCACTCGTGGGACAGCTCCCATCCCTTGGCTGCCCATCCCACTCTGCAGCATCAGGACACAGTCCTGGCCCAGACTGCACAGGAGCCAGCCAGGTGTGCACAGGGGCCCTGGCAGCCTCACACTCTGCAGTGCCACCTCTCCTGCCCACACCTGCCACCTGCACCAGGTAGGTGTCACTGCCCTGACTGGCCATGCCACGCTCAGCTCCCCCCTCTGCACTGCAGCCACGGCTAATAAAGGACAAATGCATCAGCCAGGCACCTGTGTGGGGCTGAGCATCTGTGTGAGCCACAGCATCCACTGCTGGTTGCCCACAGCCCACCCAGAGGCTCATCCCCAGCTGGCACCACCCCAAAGCACAGTGACTCGCCCTCCTGCAGCAGGGAAGGGCCCCAGGGAGCCCAATGGTCACTTCCCAAGCCAGGCTGTGCTGGCTGGACACAAGGAGGGGACTTGCTGCTCAACCCCTGAGCTGGCACAGGGCTCTTTATTCAGGTGGGCTCAGTCATATTTACAGTCTGTTACAGGGGGACCTGGACCCGTAACCAGGGGCTGGGGAGGCAGGGGCTGCCTGCAGCTGGGAACTGCCATCAGCACGTTCCGTTCTACAGGGGACAGCGGGATCAGCTCCCGAGGCGAGGGCTGAGGGGGAGACACGGGAGAAGGCGCCTCGTGCCACAAACACGGGGCCTGGGAGCACTCAGGCTGCGCTGGGGCCGGGCTCTCCCCGCATTCCCAGTGGCTGCTGCCTGCCCAGTTCCTCACAGAGGGTTGGCCGAGGAGGCTGCCAGGCGTTTCCCAATGTAGATCCTGGAGTGGAGAGAGTGACTGTGAGGCACTGGTACAGGGTGCTGGGCCCCAGCAGGCCTGGAGCAAGGGGAGATGGCAGAAGACCACTGCAGCTGCTGGGAGTAGGGGTGTGTGACAGCACCCAAGGATAAGCAGCCCAAATTCAGGTGTGTTCCCTCATGGTGAGACCCACAGACACTCACCCCAGCCCCAGGGTCAGCAGGTGGCTGAGCAGGAGCGAGGGAATGAAGAGCAGCAGCAGCTCTGAACTGAAAAGTCTCTTCTTCCTCCCCACTGCACCTCCCTGCAGGCTCCACAGCACTGGCTGGGGGGAGCACACAAAGGCAAATTCCCTGGGAAAAGTTCATGGTTAACAGGGACACAGGGACAGCAGGATGGGGGTCAGCAGGATATGCTGGTGGGAGATACAGGACTTACTCTGGAGACAGGTACCGAGGGCAGCGGGTGCAGGCCCAGCCCAGGGACGCTGTCAGGCGTCGCTGCCTCCACTTGGCTTCCTCTGGCACATCCTGCTGGAAAGAGACACAGGGCAGGTCAGAGCAGGGCCTGGGGGCACAGCAGGGTGTGGCAGGGACAGCTCCCTCACCTGCTGGGGGTGGGGGCAGCCTGGCGGGGGCTGGCTGTGTGCAGGCAGCACCTCACTGTCCCCTGGCTGATCGCTCCCATGGCTGGCTCCGTCGTCATCCCAGGCTGGGGAGCTCAGCACGAGCAGGGCCCTGCACACAGAAACCCTCAGTCACTGAGCCCAGCCTGTGGCCCCCAGCACCAGCCACAGCTCGGCAGGGCTCTGGAGCCCAGCTCCCCCTCAGGACTCACCCGTCACTGCTCTCTGTCTCCAGCTGGGCCTCCAGCAGCATCCGCTCCACGTCGGTGTGGCAGGAGAACGGCGAAGGCGCCGGCTCGGGCTCCGGGCAGCCTGGGCCACACCGCAGCTCCACCCAGGAGCCTGGGGGGGCTGTCAGCCCCTGCGCTGACCCAGGCCCACCCCTGCACCCCATCCCATCCCGGCTGGGAGCCCTCCCCGGCACACCCCACACCCCTGCCTGCAGAACCAACTGCAGTCGCTGACCCGGGGCGTCCTGAGCACCTCAGGGCTGCACTCCCGGGACCTGCATCTGCCTCTGCCCCCGTGGTGCTCATCAGCCCCCTGATGCCCCAAGTGACCCAACCCCCGGTGCACACCAGCCTGCCC
>VWZV01012775.1:20666-67007 GCA_013397155.1 Irena cyanogastra | reverse complement strand
GTCCCGTTGGCCCCGCCCCCGTCCCGCCGGCCCCGCCCCTCGCCCCGGTGCCCGCACAGCCCGAGCCGCGCCGGACGCTGCCGCCGTTTATTTCCGCCGCCAGGGGGCGCCCCCGCCCCGCCCGTCCCGTCCCGCCCGCGCGGGGCCCGCGCGCTCCCGGTGCCACCGGCCCGGGGCTCGGGTCAGGGGTTGCCACCGGCCCGGTCCGGCTCGGTCAGGGGCTGCCGCCGGCCCTTGCCGCGCCGTGCTTCTCAGCGAAGCGCCTGCGGGAGAGAGCGCCCTCAGACACCGCGGGGCCGGGACCACTCGAGGGGCCTCCCGCAAACCCACCCGGGGATCGCCCGTCTGGCCGGGAAGCAGCCCCGAGGGACCGGGACGCGGGGACACTAGAGCACCCCAGGGCCGGGCGCTCCCTGGCTGGCTTTGGTCAGACCTGTTTCATTCCAAGATCACCCGGAGCCCAGGGAAATGGGTGAAGGCAGCAGGAGCCTCTGGGAGGGCCACGGGGGAGGTACAGTCTCTGCTGGGGACATTCCCGGTGGAGCACCGAACCAAGTGAGGGCAGTGAGGGGCTGCCACGGCTGCCCATAGCAGCTCACGGTCCCCCAGGACCACTGACGGGAGTCCCTGTGCCCCAGCAGATCCCAGCCAGGTGTCCCAGCCAGGGTTTCCCAACAGGACCATTCCTTCACCACCACCCTAAGTCATCCAGTGCCCAACAACCCCAGGCACACTCAACGTCCCCTCAAACACATCCTCAATTTTCTGTATCTTCCGAAACCAAGACCCACACATCAGATTTGTCCCAGGATTTGCCTCATGAAAATCCTGCAGAGATGAAACTCACTCCCTGTGCCCTCACACCAAGGAGGATTAATGGAGCTGTCCCTGGTGCCAAACAGGAATGTCCTGCCCACAGTGAGGGTGCCAGTGGGATCCCAGATTAACTCAGCCAGACATGGGTTACACTGGAGAGCCCAGTGCCTGGGGCACCTCGGGTGCTGCTGGGGCTGGGACCTGGGGGCTTGGGCAGGGGAGATTTTGTGTGGCCCTGGCACGGGGAGGTGTGGGGGGCTCTCACCTCCTGGCGTAGTCGTACAAGGCTCGTTTCCTCTCCTGCAAGGACAGGTGACGCTCCACGGGGGACTTTGCAAACTGCTTTGTAGCGGGCTAGAAGAGAAAGCACAGGAGCCATCAGGAGACAGATGAAGCAGGGGCCTCCTTGGTGGCTCTGCAAGGACCTGGCATGCCAGACTGGTGCTCCATGCCCCTGGCTAGTCCTGAACTCGAGCCAGCAGAGCAGGGTGACACAACCCCAAAGTACCTTGGAAGAAGGCGCAGCCACAGAGCCCTGGATGCCAGAAGCAGCTGCAGCCTGGGAGGTAGATGGGGCAGGCGGGTCTCCAGCCTCTTTACCCTCAGGGAAGAAGGGAACTCTCCCCTCCAGCAAGTTGGCAATGGTGGTGTCCACACAGTTGGTTTGGACTGTGGGGACAAAGGGAGCTGTAAGAGATCAGGACACTCCATCCTGGCTGCCAATGTGTACCAGGGCAGCGGGGACAAGGGTTCTTCTTTCAGACCACAGAAGGCGCCCCCACGCCACCTTAGTCCCTGCTCACCCAGGTCTGTCTTGATGACCTCCAAGGGCACGTGAGGCAGCACCTCCTTGACCTGCTGTGCCATGGCCACGACCCGCACGTCCTCGGGAGCACCCCTGGGCAGGCTGGGGGGCACCCTGGGCCGGGCTGCCGGGCCCTGGCTCAAGGCTGCAGGAGAAAGGACAGTGGGCATGGGGTAAGGGAACAAAAGTGGGCTGTCTGTCACTGAGAGCAGACAGAGGCTCCCCCAAAAGCAGAGCTCAGGCTGAGCTTCTGCAGCCAGGACCCCCCCAGGACCCCCACCTGGGGCAAAGGGCAGCCGTGACGTGTGCCTCAGCCTCTTCATGTGCTCGGTCCTGTCGGCAGCGGTGATCCGTGTGGATACCACACCCAGCTCCACGGCCAAGAGCTGTGGAACGCAGAGGAGTCACACATAAAAACACACCACACACAGCCCAGGCAGCCCCTGCAGGCTGGGGAGCACGTCAGGGCTACATGGAGGCACGGTGAGGGCAAGAGGGCTGGGAACTGATTTCTTCAGGGCCTCTGGGATGCATTTCAGTGTTGCAGAGAGCACAAGAAGGACCAGGAACAGCAATATCATCCTGTCAAAACAGGCTGACAAGGAGACAGGAGATGTCTGGAGCTGTGAAGCACCCAGCACATATGGGCGGGGTGGAGAAACAACTGCTTTGTATGATTTGTGGCATTATAAAAAGGGGGTGAAAGGTTTGAACTTGATGGGAAGAGCCCTGACAACTGCAGGAAGGCTCAATGTGGGGTGGCAAATAGGTCATGAAATAACTGAGTTCTTGCAAGAGGCAATAAACATGTACTGTTGGAGTCCTAGATGCTGAGAATTTTAGACTTTCTGTGCTGACAGACTCTAATCCCCAAGAGAACAGTGCATTTGACCTGAGGCCATAGAGAAACCTTCTAAAATTAAATAATAGAACTAAGATTATGAGCGTGTAGTTTGATTAGAAGTGTGTAATATCATGTAGGAAAAAATCTAGAGTGCAAATTTTAGAATATAATATATATATATTTCAAAATAAAAGTTTTAAAACAAAAACTAGTCCTTTTCCTTCACCTTCTTCTTCATAAGTTTAAGTAGAATTTTATAATTAAACAAAAAAATCCACATTACAAAACACAAGTAGTTAATTATTAAGTTTAAAATAAAAATAATTTAACTATCATTTCTTGATTCGTTTTTCCTTAAAAAACCTTAAAAAAATACACACATAACCATTTTAAAACTTATTAATACTACAAAACTCACTACTTACAAAACTGTAACAAATTAAAAAAATAAACATCTAAGTCTAAACACAAAACACCACCTCAAACACTTTCAATCTCAACCTTAACAAAAAAAACCAACCAAAAACCAACAATATACCTGAGCTCCCATCACACACACACACCCACCCAGAAATGCCCTCTGCAACTCTGCACACGCCCCACACATCCCTCTCCACACCACCTCCCTACCTCCTGAACTCGGAGCGCAAAGTCCTCACTCCGCTCGTCCGCTCGTCTGGGGACAGGCGGCATCCACCTGAGGGGACAACAGCACATGGAGCCAGCCCCGCTGGGAGCAGCCCCTGGGGACCCCCTGACAGGGCCAGCCATGTCATCCCCACCTCCACGTTCCCTGCTCACCCCACACCTTTCCCCACAGGAGCAGCAAACCCCAATGCCCACTCCCAAATCCAGGACATGGCAGAAGACAGAAGTAGAGCTCTGTTAGCCCTCAAGTGTAACAGGAGGGATCTGCAGTTCCCAGAGAGGCCTTAATGAGGATCCGTGGCCATTTACGTGGAATTAGGAAACAGGTCACCCAGAATCCAGGCAGATAGAACCAGGGAAAGGCTTTCCTTTGCTGAAATACACCAAGCCCTACATTTGATTCCCAGTTCCTTCCACTGCCCTCATTACAGCAAAGCTACTCAGCCAGCCTGGGCTCACCCCTGCACCATCCCCCTGGACCACCCCATTCCCAAAGGATTGTAGGGACAGATAGAGACACTGGAGGCCAGCACTGCTGGGCTGAGCTGCCCAGCTCCAAAAATACACCTGGAACCTAAAATAAAACACCTGGAGAGACTGAGACTCCTCTCCTTCTCCAGCAGGAACCAGGAGCCCTCTCCACATCAGAAGTTGTAATGGAGAGGAGGCCAGGCCCAGATGGTGCCGAGCCCAGCCTTGCTGAGGCACCCAGGGAGGGAGCTCTCACTGCCATGGTGACACCACAGCCCTGTCCACCCTCAACCCAGCCCCAAACGGAAGAGAGAGACGTAGTACCTTACTTGATAAACTGTGAAGGGAACGAAGAAGGTCCAGAGCAGCTCCGTGATCCAGGAGGAGTCAGCCACGCTCTGGGGAAGAGAGCACAGTGAGATCCCATTCATGGAACAGGAGCTGGCCCAGGCTCCACTGGGGAGGGAGGTGGGCAGAGCACACCTGAGCTGTGGCTGGAGGATTGGGAAAGGGGGAACAGCAAAGACAGTGCAAGCAGGGCAAGCCCCAGGGCACCTTCACCCTCATTGGTCATCACCAGTTTTCACTGCTCCCAGGGAAAACTTTCCTCCTACTAAGACAGCAGCAAGACTTTTCCTCAGTATCTCCACATTCCCTACTAGTCTGTCCCTTCAGAAACTTACAAAAATGCCTAAAAATCTACTAATGCTTCCTCAGAACCATGAACAATCCTTCCTCATTCTGGTGGCAACAGCCTCTCTGTGATGTCCCAACTCCTGTAAGCTCTCCCAGGGAACGGCGCAAGAGGAAACAGCCTCAGGTTGTGCAAGAAGAGGTTGAGGTTGGATATTGGGAAAATTCCTCCTTGAAAGGGCTGTCCCACCCTGGTACAGCTGCCCAGGGCAAGGGGAAGTCCCCATCTCTGAGGGGATTTAACAGCCCTGTGGATGTGGCACTTGGGGACATGGTCAGTGGTGGCCTTGGCATTGTTGTGGAATGGTGGGACTTGACGGGCTTAAAGGGATTTTGCAAACAATTCTGTGATTCTCAGAGAGGCTCGAGCCTGGTTTATCCCACAGCCTGGGAAGAGGAGCTGTAAATGAGAAAAGCCCTGAAAGCCCAGACACAAGATGAACAGAGAAGCTTCATCTGGACAAAGAGAACCTCAGAACCCTAAACCCAAATGCCTGGAGTGATATCCACAGCTAGATTTCAGTTACACTGCCTGTGCCACAGAACAACACCCTCCTGCAACATTCCATGTAACTGGAGCTGGAGAAAATTATTTATTAACCCCAAATTTGGTGTTTGGCCCAACCCAGTGCCTAATATACATTACACAATTATATAAGAAACCTTTCTATAAAACACCAATCGATTCATTCAAAAGATCACATCTCCAATCCTTCCAGCTTCTGATGGTTTAAAATCACCCCAGAAATCCACCAGGCTTTACTCAGCCAAAGTGCAGGAAGCACAAAGTCCTGCTCAGACTCTGAAGATAAAATCTGAGCCAAGAAGTGACTGTAACCAGCACCTCCACACAGACACACAGCTTGTCACATCTCAGAATTTCTCAAAGGAACCAAACCCACAAAGATGTAAGATATTCCTTCTAAACTGTCCAGAACAGAAAAACTCTCCCACTTCTCTGGAGGAGTCATTCAAAATGTAACTTATCCTTATTGCTAGAAAACTGCACCTTCACCCATACCTGTGGCCTGCCTCAACTCTGTCTCAGCACCCCTGGCCTGCCAGGAGTGACCAAAGCTCTGCAAAATATTCCCGCAGTTCCCATCCCTGCACACACCCAGGTGACTCCTCACCCTGCCAGGTGTTCCTTTGCTGTGTCCCACAGAAACACCAGACCCACAAGTGACAGCCATGACTGCCAACTCTCTGTGGTCACCAGATCATAAATATCAAAAATAAGAAATTCAACAAAGCCTTGCTGAGAGCAGTTTCCCTGCAATGCCTTTGGCAGTGCTGCCATTGCCCTTGTGAACTTTACCCCTTGTGTGGGGCTGCTCTTGCACCATGTCCTGTGTCTGTGCCTAGGGCACCAGCTCAGGAGCCTCCAGAGCCCCGCACGACCTTTGGCACAAGGACTGACTGCAGCTGGTCTTTCACAGCAGGGAACTCACCAAGAGGAAAGCAGACTGCACTGGTCATGGAAGCCAGAGGCAGAGTGACAGCCAGCTGGGCCACCAAACATCTGTCAGACTGGCTAATGTAACCAGGGGAGTCCTGACTGGCCAGGATCCTGGGAAAGGCACTGGGAACAGTGCTAGCCCTGAGCAGCTGGTTACAGAGTGCCAGGACACAAAGCCAGGCCACACCACAGGCTCCAAAGCAGGAGCAGAAAGAAAAGCTGCCCCCACCCCACACCCTGTCCCTGTGCCCACCACTCACCACAGCCACCAATGGCCTCCGGACCTGCAGGGCAACAGGCTGGACCTCATCCAGGATGGAGAAAGGCCAAGAGCTGGAAGGGAGGAATTCTGCAGTGAACGATCCCATTCTGTCACTATACACCAGGGCCATTCTCAGCCACCTTGCCGCAGGAATTCCTGCTCCCCTGCTGTGGGAATTCCCAGTCCCGCACCTGAAGCGGAGCAGCCCGGCCCTGCCGTTGGTGGCCGCCTCCTCTGGGAACAGCAGCAGTGGTGGGTTCCCTTGGTGGGCCGAGTATTCCTTCAGGGAATCCACCAGCTCCGCACGGCTGCCTGTCACTCCCAGCTCCATGAATCCCCGGGACCAGCAGATGAACCCGGGGGCACCGCTCAGGGCAGGCTGCAGGGAGAACAGGAGTGAGGAGGAAATGTCACCCTGCCCACCCTTCCAGGCCCACCTTCCCAGGTGACACAGGTGACAAAGTTCCTGTTCGTTAGCAAAAACCCCTCTGGGACTGAGAGTGACCTGTGCTGACAGCACTGGTGGTTGACAACATGTTACTGCCAGGCCTCAGCCCCTGCTCCAGCCCCAGTTCCACAGGGACTGGATTCCAAATCATCAGTTCAGACTGTGCCCTGCCTGCCAGACACATGCACTCCCAGCTGCCTGTGTTCTCTCCAGCAGTCCCTGACACACTTGGCAGGGCACACACTGCTTCCAGGAGTCCCCCCTCTCCAGGCCAGGGGTAAATCAATGGCTGTGCAGGACACAGGAGCCACCCAGAGCCTGCTGACTCAGGAACTCCACACATAAAGAATTTTACAGGAGAGCAGGGACAGCCCAGAACTACCCAAGCACCACTGACACACAGTTCCCTCAGCACCTTCCATGCACCCCCCAAAACTGCCCACCCAGTGCTGGAGGAAACTCCACAACCACCCCTGCCCCCTTATCCAGAAGGCCAGAGAAGGAAGCAGCTGCTGGGATCTGTCCACTCTTCCACCACAATCAACCCCCACTGTAACAACTTCTGCTGCTCCTCACCCTGTTCCACTTTTCATGCACAGACCAAGAGTGACACTGAGCCACAGAAAACATCTCAAGATTAACACCCTGAGCTAATAAATCAGATCTGGAGATGAAACTTTCCAGGATTTGAAAGAGCCTAGAGGAAAGCTGCAGAGGGAATCTGTGCCAGAAACTGGAGCGACAGGACAAGGATTAATGGGTACAACCAAAAGAGGAGAAATTCAGGCTGGATATTAGGAAGAAATTTTTGGGTGTGAGAGTGGCGAGGCTGCCCAGAGAAGCTGTAGCTGCCCCTGGATCCCTGGAAGTGTCCAAGGCCAGGATGGACAGGGCTTGGAGCCACTTGGGCTGGTAGAAGGTGCTCCTGTCCATGGAAAGGGGTGGCACTGAGTGGCCTTTAAGCTGCCTTCCCCTGAAACGGCTGCTACACCAAATCGGGCAGAGCTGCCCGTGCCCCGCCCTCGGGGAGGAGCCCCGGCCGTGCCCTCACCGTGTTGCAGGAGGTGAGCAGGCTGACGACGTTGTGGTCGAAGGGGGTGACGTGGTTGGCAATGAAGACCCTGGCGCCGGCCCCGCGCAGCCGAGGGTCGCTCTGGCGCACCAGCACCCCCAGCACGGAGCACATCACACGGACAATGAACCTGCCAGGGGAACAAGGATCTTCCTCGAGTCCTGCCGTCCAAAACACTGCTAGGTGACAGCAGCATCCAACGGGCAAGGACCCAGGAATTCTGGTGGCTGGTCAAACGACACTGGCACCAAATGGAAATGACACGTCTGGAGAAGGAATTGGTGTGGGGCTGGGACTGGGATGAGGGCAGCAAGTGCCCACAGAACTCCTGAGCAGCACAGCAAGCTGATCCACGTGCTCCAGACCAGTCCCTGAGCACTCCAGAGGTGGCTGCCAGCTCCGGGCTTGGCAGAGGAAGCACCTCCAAGGCTCCTGAAGACAAGGAGTCCCGAAGGCACAGCTGCCACAGATCCTTCCCTGTGCCAAGCCCCGTGGCTCGGGACACCCAGGGGCAGGGCGGCCCGGCCACCACCCCACACCCACCCCGGGCAGCAGCCGGAACCCCCCGAGACCACGCACCGGCGCACGACGCTGTCGGGCAGGGCGCAGCTGACCAGGAACACATGGACGCCGATGAAGACGCGCAAGACGAGCAGGCAGAGCCCCACGGGGGCGTAGAGCAGCAAGGCCAGGAGCAGGAACCCATCGGTCGGGAACCTGCAGCGGTACAGAACGGCCGGGGCCGCCTGAGCGTGGCCGGGACGATCCCCAGGACCCGCCCTGCGGCCGCCGCACCGTGTGGTCCCCCCAGAAAGTCTCCCAATCCACTTCGGGACCTCCCCGGTCCCCCCACGGGTCACCCCGACATTCCCCACGGGGCTTTCGTCAGACATCCTCGCCTTCCGATGGCCCCGCGACCCCCGCCCAGGGTTCCCGCAGTTCTCGCGCGGCTCTCTCGGGAGTCTCCACCGCGCGGGCGCTCACCGGTGGGAGTCGAAGAGCCGCTCGGGGCCCGGGGCCGCGGGCGGTTCCATCCCCGCCGTGCCGGCGCCTCACGGCCGCCCCACACCCGCCGCCATCTTGCCCGCGGCCGCGCGCCCGGCCCTCGCGGGGCACGCTGGGAGCGCGCCGCCTTCCTGGTCCGCACCGCGCCGCCGCAGCACTCTCGCCCTGGTCGCGGCTCTCGGTGGCTCTGGTGGACTCGGTGAGCGGCTTTGACAATGAGGCTGCCCTCTCCGCTGTCGCGCCGGTTATCGGCACATCTCGTTGACGGCGGGACGGTAGCTCCCAGCAGGACTACAATTCCCGGCGTGCCCCGCGGCAGAACGCGCTTCCAGCAGCCCCCCCCCTCCCCCTCGGAACTACAGCTCCCGGCGTGCTCCGCTGTAGATAACAACTTCGGGCAGACTCCGCGTCAGAACTACAACTCCCGTAGTGCCCCACGCCCCGGCCCCGCCTCGGCGGGACGCATTTTCCGCTCGGCAGCATGGCGGNGTCTCTGGCGGCGGCGGTGGGCGCTGGGGCAGCGGCGCTGGTGCTGCTGTGGGCCCGGGAGCGCCGCCGGCCCCCGCTAAGCGCCGCCGTGCCCGCCCCGCCGCCCGCCCCACCGCCTACCTCGCCCCGCGCCGCTTTCAACTTCATCGCTGATGTGGTGGAGAAAACGGCGCCCGCGCTGGTCTACGTGGAGATCGTGGGCAGGTACCGGCACCGGGAGGTCCTCGGGAGGGATTTCCCTCCTCCTTGCACAGTGTGGCTCCTGAACCGTCCCGGAGGGCTCCCACAAGTGCCTCGGGAGAGACCGACACGCGGCTGCCACACGCCGCTGCCACTTCCATGTCCTCCGGGGCCGTCTGGTGAAGCTGCCCTGCAGGCTGCCCCGTTAGGCTGCCTGGGAGCAGCACTTGGCGTTTCCCTTTGTGCTCTCTAATGTTCTCGCCATCCAATGCCTCCGGCCGCTTGGAGCAACTCTGTGCAGCAGCTCTGCCCTCCAGCTGGGTGACTGCTGCTTCCAGCTTGGTGTCACCTGTGTGCAGTGTCACCCTTGCTGCCTCACAGTGTAAGGAGGCATCAACTGGTGCTGCTCCTTCTCTGGGTTCCTGACCCGCTTTGGCAATAATTCACCACCAGCTGGGCTTTGGCCTTGCTGCTCCATCCTGTTTTCCATTCACTTCACCTCCTGACTACCAGCAGAGGGTGGGTTGATTGACCAGGGCCCAGAGTTGTGAGTCCGCTCCTGCTCTCCAGAAACATTCTGTTGCCTCTCAGGTGTTACCTGCTCCAAGGCTGGGCTCCATGTCTTCTGGCCTTGTCCCTGCACAGGTCACAGCCCCTCCTGCTCCTGCATGCCTCTGTTCCTGGTAGGATTGTACCCTAGTGGCTGTGCATGAGCTCTGGATTCTTGCTGCATTCGTGCACATTCCCCTCTTTCTGCCGACTCTTGGGACAGGGAAGGATTCCCCCATCGTGTCACTGCCCACGCACCCTCACTGCTCCTGCCCTGTCCCTGCCACCCTCCTGACCCGTGCCCTCCTTGCAGACACCCCTTCCTGGGCCGGGAGGTGCCCATTTCCAACGGTTCGGGCTTTGTGGTGTCCCCGGACGGGCTGATCGTCACCAACGCGCACGTGGTGGCCAACCGGCGGCGCGTGCGGGTGAAGCTGGCGAGCGGCGAGATGTACGACGCCGTGGTGCAGGACGTGGACCAGGTGGCCGACATCGCCACCATCAAGATCAAGCCCAAGGTGCGTGCGTGTCACGGCCGTGGGGACGCCGGGAAGCGGGGACGTTCCCTGTGTCCCGCTGACCGTCTCACTGCCCACAGCACCCGCTGCCCACGCTGCCGCTGGGCCGCTCGGCCGAGGTGAGGCAGGGCGAGTTCGTGGTGGCCATGGGCAGCCCCTTCGCCCTGCAGAACACCATCACCTCGGGCATCGTCAGCTCGGCGCAGCGCGGCAGCCGCGAGCTGGGCCTGGCCGCCACCGACATGGAGTACATCCAGACCGACGCTGCCATCGATGTAAGGGACACGGGGACTGGGAGGGCGAAGGGGCTCACATGGAGCGTGGGGGTTCTGGCTGGTCGCCCTGGGATCGGCCTCAGGGCAGGGCTTTCGTGGTCTGCTCACACTCTCTCTCCTCTGCTGCAGTTTGGGAACTCTGGGGGCCCCCTCGTCAACCTGGTGAGTCCTGCTGCTTGTCCCCTTGCTGGCTGGGGCAGGGATGTACTGTGTGCCCCTTGCTCTGTGCCCCTCTGTGGGTGCTGGGAGGTTTCCTGGAGGGACAGGAGGGCTAAGCCTGGCATGAGAGCCCTGTGCAGTATCTGAGATAGCTGGAGCTGATGGGGCTTTGGTAGAGACAAGGTCTGGCTGGTGCCTGCTGGCAGGGTCAGGCAGGACACAGGGACAGCAGCCTGGGAAGGGGTGGGCGCGCAGGCAGGACCCCAGGCTGGTGCAGTAGTTCCCCTGCTCTCCACAGTGATCCAGGCTGGGTAACCCAACACCCTTTCCCTGCAGGATGGCGAGGTGATTGGCGTGAACACCATGAAGGTGACGTCAGGCATCTCCTTTGCCATCCCCTCGGACCGGCTGCGGAAGTTCCTGCAGAAGGAGGAGCAGCGCAAGAGTGAGTGGGGACCTCCCTGCCCGGGGTTTGGGGGAGGAGGAGGAGGGAGGGAAACTTTGGCACAGCTGGGCTCTGGACCCTTCTTCCTGAGAAAGGCAAGGAGAGCAGGAGAAGTCTTTGGGGCCTCATCTGGTGCCACAAGAAAGGTGTGCTGCTGCTGCCTTGCTCTGTCTGGTTCTCCTATGACACTGGGGAAGGACATTCTCTGTCAAAATTCTGACAAACCAGGGAAGCCAAGTCACAGTGCAAAATGCAACACCTGGAGTGCTCCCGCTGGTGCATGGACTGAGCTGTTGTAGAGATTTGGAACAGCTCTGGATGCTGCCTGCCCCGAGGGCTGTGAGGGCTCACCCCAGCACTGTTGTGAGCACGTCTCTGTTTTCCAGCCATGACATCCCATGTCCTTTTCTTCCACAGGCTCTTGGTTTGGCAACGCAGAGGCAAAGCGCCGGTACATCGGGGTGATGATGCTGACCCTCACTCCCAGGTACCTGTCCTGATGTCAGGGGCCAACAGACCTGATCCTGTTGGGGCAGGGATGTGATGGAATCTTCCCAGCTAACCGAGGGTGCCTGGTTTTTGGAGGATTGTCTCCACAGCTTAAGCTTTCACTCTCAGATCTCTTTGTGCTTGTGTTGTGGTTAGACTGGCAGCTGGCTCATGGGTAAATTGGAATCTTGCAAGTTTCTACACTGGTAGCAAACTCTGTGGAGCAAATAAAAATGCTCTCTGTCTCCCCAGAAGGGTGGAGCCAGGTGGGGGTCAAGCTCGGCTCCCAGGGAACAAGAGACAGGACTAGAGGAAACTGCCTCAGGTTGTGCCAGGGGAGGTTGAGGTTGGATATTGGGAAAATTCCTTCTTGGAAAGGGCTGTCCAGCCCTGGCACATATGCCTAGGGCAATGGTGGAGTCCCCTTCTCTGGGGGGATTTAACAGCTATGTGGAAGTGGCACTTGGGGACAGGGTCAGTGGTGGCCTTGGCAGAGCTGGGGGAGTGGTTGCACTTGATCTTAAATGTCTTTTCCAACCCAAACAATTCTGTGAAGTGCCCAGGTCAGCAAGCAGGACCTATGCTCTCACCTCTGGGAGCAGTTCTGAAGGACAACACCTGCTCTGGTTCTTTGGCTCTTGCAGCCA
The DNA here is from genome assembly GCA_013397155.1 of Irena cyanogastra. Taxonomy (NCBI): domain Eukaryota; kingdom Metazoa; phylum Chordata; class Aves; order Passeriformes; family Irenidae; genus Irena; species Irena cyanogastra. The sequence continues at coordinate 54,733 of VWZV01012775.1, read as the reverse complement.
CATTTAAGAGACCTTCAGCTGCCTCATGGGGCTAGTGTTGTGTCATGCTGGGCAAACACCTTTTAGGGCTGTACTCTGCCCTCCTAAAAGTCTGGTGAGTTCCCCAATGCCCAGCAGATGGTGCTGGTACCCGGCAGAACCCGAGGGATGTGGGAGGCCAGCCCAGCCTCCTCCTGCTTCCCTGGCCACGCTTGCAGGGACCGGGTCTGTCAGGAAGCAGCGTGAAATTCCTCGGACACGGCTCCGGGGATGCTGGTCCAGCTTCTGCACAGCCCTCGAGCTGGTCCAGGGAAAGCACCTGACTGCCAGGCTTGTTTGTGCCCAGCAGGAAGGGCTCCCAACAAGGGATTGCTCGCCTTGGAATCGGGTGACTGCCCTGAACACCCTGAACCTTTCCATCTGGAAACCTTTCCCTGGCACAGGAAGGAGAAGCTCTGTGTTGGGCACAGGCTCAGGCACAGACCCTGTCATTCTGTCCATGGTGCCCAGGCCAGATAAGAGGCAGTGGGCACAGAGGCATGTGAGAGTCCACTAGAAATCCCTTTTTTTACTGTGAGGAGCATGCTCAGAGCCTTGCACAGATAGCCTGGAGGGTCCTTGGAGATCCTCCAAACCCAACTGGACACAATCCAGAGCAGCCTGCCGTGACTGAGCCTGTGGGGGGTCGGGTGAGATGCACTTGAGAGGCCTCTAACCACCTTTGCTGTGTGAAATTGGGATGGGATGGCAGCTTGCACTGGGCTGTGGCACAGCACAGTCGAGTTCAGCACGGACCACAGCCACATGGGGAGCCCTGACTGGCTGAGCAGGGACCTGACAGGAGCAGAGCTGAGCAGAGACTTGAGTGTGTGGGTCTGCAGGGACTGGAGCTGATGCAGTGTTTGAGGGAAGAATGCTGTCACTGGAGACATCCAGCTGGAGTGTTGCATCCACTTCTGGATTTCATTCAAGACGGGTGAGGAGCAGTTGGGGAGAGTCCAAAGAGGAGCTGTGAGAGATGAAGAGTTTAAATTTGGTTTAGCAATCCTAAAATCTGTGGGAAAGTGTGAGAAACTGTGGTTGTTTAGTCTCTCGACTCAGGAGGAGAGGTCTGCTGACATGTCTGGCAGGAAGAGGGGCACAGCCTGTGTTGTGTATCCTGCCCACCTAGGGCAGAGAAGTGAAACCGCAGCAGAGGAGGGGCGGGTCTGACCCTGGGAAGGGTGATGTGACATGGGGATGTGCATCACCACAGCTCTGATTCAGCTGGCAGCTGCTCCAGGGATTTCCAGCTCTCCCTGATACCATTTGGATTCTCATCCTCTTGTTTTGACAGGAGAATGGCAGTGTTTGGGGCTGGCAGCTGTGGCTTGTGCTCAGCAGGCTGCAGGGACACAGGAGGGGAGGTTCTGTGCCTGGTCTCTAAGCCTGTGCAGCTGCAGGGAGTGGGGTGGGAGCCCTGCTCTGCCTCCAGCTCCACCCCTGATGCTGATGTTCACTCTGCAGCATCCTGGCAGAGCTGAAGCTGCGTGACCCCACCTTTCCAGACATCTCCTACGGCGTGCTGATCCACAAGGTGATCATCGGCTCCCCGGCACACCAGTAAGTGCTGCCCTGTGCCTTAGGGCTGTGTGAGAGAGCAGCTGTGGGATGTGCTTTGCTCCAGAGCAGCAGGGCTTGGGCTCTACAGCAGAAACCACCTGGGGATGTTTTCCCACGCTGGGTGTCTTGCTGGCCAAGTGTGGCTGTAGAACCCCTGGAGCCACAGCTCCACAGCTCCTGCTGCACTTGGAGGACGATGACGCTGAGTGTCTGCCCCACCCTCTGTGCGCTTCATCCGTGTTCTCCCCGCAGGGCAGGGCTGAAGGCTGGGGACGTGGTGCTGGAGATCAACGGGGCGGTGTCACGGCGTGCCGAGGATGTGTACGAGGCGGTGCGGACGCAGCAGAGCCTGGCCCTGCTGGTGCGGCGCGGCTATGACACCCTGCTGGTGAGCGTCGTCCCCGAGGTCACCGAGTAGCAGAGACCACCCGGCTGGAGCCGAGGGCAGGACTGAGATGTGTCTGTGCTGGCCAGGCACAGACAGAGCTTGTGCAAGGCTGGAAGGGGCCAGGAGAGGGGCCTGTGCTTGTGTGACCTGTGGTGCAGCCGTTCCCCTCTGTACTCAAATAAAGCACTTTTCTAGCGGCCCCCAGGGCCATGTCGCCTCCTTCCCATGGCAGCAGTAGTTGCCTGGTGGAGGCTGGGCTGTGTGGGACCCTGCTCCTCCTGTCAGTCCCTACACGAGACCCTGCTGCTGGGGAGGAGCTTGCTGTGCCTCCAGTGACCTTATCTGTGTTCATGGTGTTCTGCCACCTGCTTGGAACCCACCTGGGCTGGGATCCAACTTCTCCCTGTACCTGGCAGGCAGCTGTCGAGCCATGGATTGTGTGGCCCCTCTGTGGGTGAGAGTGGCCCTGGAGCAGTTCTGGGACTGGCATTACCTCTCTGGAGTGCAGCAGTGCTGGTATGCCATGGCCATCTGGTCACATCCATTCTGCTGGGAGCTCTGACTGCTCCAAGCCCTGTGTCCACATCCCCTCCCGTGCAGCAGCTTTCCAGGCCGTGATAAACTGGTGTCAATGCTGGACTCGCGATGTCTGAGGTGACATCTCCCGGCCCTGATGTCCAGGAGGGCTGAGGATGGGAGCTGCAGCCGGGGCGGGTCTTCCCCTCAGCTCGCTGTCAGTGCTGGAGCTCTGCTCCCACACACACCCGGCCCCTGGGGACAGCTGGCGGCCGAGGCCCTTCGGAGAAGGAGCAGCTCCGGCTGTTCCTCGCCTTCCTGGAAGAGCCGCCGCTGGAGCGGGAGCAGCGGCTCGGCAGCCGGGGCAGCCCGGAGGAGAGGAGGAATGCGGCTGTGGGGCCAGGCCCTGCCCGTGACGGCGCTCCCGAGCCCTGGCCTGCCGCTTTTGGGACATGAAAGAAGCACAGTTCCTCAGGGGTGCCGCGGCAAGGGGCGGCTGTGCTACTGCTCCCCCCGCGCTCGCCCTGCCCTGAGAACAGGCCTCCTTTCAGCAGCCCCGGCCCCGCCGGAGGAATTCGCTGCCCCGGCCAGCGCCGCCGGCCCGGGGGAAATCGCGGCGTGTCTGGCATAGCTGCTCCGGCTGCGCTGACCGCAGCGCGTTCCAGGGCCGAGCCAAGGCCTGCCCCCTCCTCCTCCCAGGCCGGGGTTCCCGCAATGGGGAAGGGCTGGTGGGGTCAGAGCACCCAGCTGAGGAGTGAGAGCTCCCTCGGCCCTCGTGTCACATCCGAGTGTTCCTGCCCAGTGTCTTGGCCCCAGGCCCTGCCTGGGCTGTGCTCCCACACGAGTCGAGGCAGCTCCTCTCTGCTGTGAGAATTCAGTTCTTGTGGGTCACAGTCTCCTGGACCCCAATCCTCAAGGGTCAGAGCCCCAGGATGGGATTTCTGCTCGATAACATTTGCCCTGGATCTGGTGAGGGGGAACCAGCTCTTCACCACATCTCTACTCCTCAGTTCCCACACGGTGCTGTCGGGCTGCTGCTGCTCCCTTCCTCTCACCCACCTGAGCTTCTCCCAGAGAACCAGCCCTGGCTGAGGAGGGCTGGGGGCTGGTGTGGGGCCAGGGCTGTGGGCATGAGATGTTGCAGGGGCCAGGGGATGCTCCCACACTGTGCCAGTGTGGTGACTAGCCCTGCAGAATGAACCGTGCCGCCTGCTCCTGCCAGGCTCCTCATCCCAACCCAGAGACGTGCCAGCAACCATTGGGAAACAGAACTTACGACTTTATAGAGGAAATAAAATTACAACTGAGAGATGGGGTAGGAGCCACCCCTGGGCAGCGCTGTGGGCAGAGACACCTGCACCATCCCCGGGGGACCAGGGGCTCCTGGGGCCCTGTGTGGGTGGTGGGCCCTGGGGCCAGCTGAGGGGGTGAGCTGTGGGAGGGCTGTGGGGTGAGAGGAACTGGGGCTGAAGGGAGGAGTGGGAGTTGGGGTGCAGCTGGGATGGGAGGGATGGAGCGGTGGGGGGTGCAGGACCTCCCGGACTGTACCCGTGTGCCGCAGCCCAGGGGACGTGGGCACGGTCTTCTGGCCAGTGGTTGGGGTGGCAGCCCCAGGCTGGGAGGTGCAGGTGTCGGTGCCTCCAGCACCAGCCTCCCCGAGGTGGGGAAGGGCAGCCGGTGGCGAGTCCTGGGCAGTCCCCGGCAGGACACGGCGGCAGCAGCACTGGGCATCAGGCCTCCCTGCCCGTCTCCCAGTGGCTTCCTCGCACCCGTATGGGGTGAGGGAGGGAGATGCCTGTCTCCCCAGGGCTGGGGCCCTATGAAATCTGGTTGTTGAGCTGACCTGGGTACTGCTCAAACCGCTTGTTGGCCTCCTCGCTGAGCGCATCTCCTGCGGGCAGAGGGCAGGGGCTGTCGGCTCTGGTGCAGTGCATCCCCTGCCCTGCCAGCACCTTCCACTCTGTAGCTGCCCCCTGCACCACCATCCCAGCCCATCCTCATCCTCATGGCTTCCTGCAGCCCTGTCACTGCCCTCCACCCTCACTCCTGTGCCGTGCCCCGGGCCGTTACCGATGTGGCAGCTGTGCACCCAGATGCGGTGCCCGTCGTACTTGCAGTTGCATTTCATGGCATTGTTGGTGAAGTCACTTTCTGCCACTTCGAAGTTGGGGTTGATCACGACCTGTGGGGCACTGACAGTGAGACCCCTGCCCCAGCCCCACAGGATGTGTCTCCCCAGCTGTGGTGGGTGTGCTGGAGAGCTGTAAGGAGCCAGTGGCTGCTGATGTGGTGGGATGGTCCCATCCCTGTGCACCATGTGCCCATGAGAAGTGCTGCTCAGGGTTGGAAAACCCACGTGGCAGCATGTCTGAGCAGCCCTGCACGTCTGTGGGCACAAGGGCAGGCACTGTCCCATGCCAGCATGCCCACCAGCCCCACAAAGCTACACTGGGAGAGAGGGATGGGTGGCTGAAGTGTGTGGAGGGTTGAGGTGCAGGGACAGAAGCTGGGAGGGTGGCAGGAGGGGCTGGAGAGGGTCATGTGCAGCACCTGCAGGATGTAGTTGCCTGGCTTGACGTCAGTGATGTCGATCCACTGGCAGTCGATGTCGTGCCGGTACAGGTCCCAGCAGCCCACGGTGATGCCCTGCTCCCCAAAGTTGGCACACTCGTACCTCTTGGCCACATCTGCAGGCAGGAGGAGACACAGGCGGTCCCTGCTGAGACCCCCAGCCTGGCCCCACGATGGGGACACAGGCAGGGACAGTGCTGCAGGGCCCCATGTCACCCACCTTCCTCGCACTCGGTGTCCTCCAGGCAGAAGCTGGCCTTGTGTCCCTCGGCCACCTTGGTGCCGTTGGGGGTCAGGATGTCGTAGTGGGTGAAGATGTCCATGCTGTGGTAGTGCCTGTGAGAGGGAGCCAGCACCTGCTGCAGACTGCCCTGCTGCATCAGCCCCCTGCCACCTGCCCGGCCCCTTGCCGCCAGGAATGTCCCCACAGCCCCTGCTCTGAGGTGGCAGCACTGTGAGGTTGGGCAGAGCTGTGTCCTGCCCTGGAAAGGGACACAGCTGTCCCCAGGCAGCTGGCCCACACAAGCAAAAGGCTCAGCTACAGGGCACAGCCTGCAGCCCTGATCCTGCCTCCTGGAGACGCCAGCCCCAACACTGTTCATCCTAAGCCAAACCAGGCAAAATTGAACCCTGGGCAGCAGATTGGGGCTATCCAGTGTCACCCTCACTTCGTGTCACCCTCTTCCAGCATCACCCTCACTCAGTGTCACGCTTGCACAGTGTCATTCTCTTTCAGCGTCACCCCCGCCCAGCGCCCTCCTCGCTCAGTGTTGCCCTCACCCAGCCCATTGCAGCACCACCACCCTCTCCCCACCCTGACCTCCCGCCCCATCCGTCCCCTGCCCACACAGACCGGTGGCACTCGTGCCAGACCCAGGAGTGGCGGCCGGCCTTGGGGCGGAAGTCGGCGCGGCCGCGGTTGTGGATCTGGGAGGAGAAGCGGAGCAGGCGGCGGTGGCCGTAGGGCCAGTTGGCCAGGCGGGCCGAGCTGGCCAGGCAGTTTTCCTCGGCGGCGCAGTACAGCATGTGCAGCGGCCGGTCCTCGATGTACGCCGTCTCCTGCACCAGCGGTGCGTGCAGCAGCAGGTCGGAGGCGGCTGGGGACAGGCGGCTGCTCAGGGACAGGCCCTGCTCTCGGCAGGGATGGGGCGAGTGGAGGGGACGGGGCAGTGCCCAGTGCTGGCAGGGCTGAGCCAGCCAGGGGGGACATGTGCCCTCCCCATTGGCTGGGCATTGACTGACCCCTGACCTCCATTTGCAAACCGAATTGACCACAGCTCCTGGCCCCACAACACTGTTGTCTATAGAGCCCACTGCCCACAGGCTCCATCACCTGCAGACCCCACTGCCCGCAGACCCCACTGTTCAGAGTCTCTGCCTGCAGACCCCACTGCCCGCAGGCCCCAGTGCTCAGAGTCAATGCCAGCAGACCCCACGGCCCACAGATCCCACTGCCCACAGCCCCCCTTTCTGCAGAACCCCCAGCCCTGCAGCCCCCGTTGCCCTGTGGCCGCTCACTCTCGGAGCAGATGACGCCCGCAGCGAAGCGCGTGCCCGTGTTCCTGCAGCTCAGGCTGGCGCCGTGGTGCTGGCAGTGGCTCAGGGACATCTCATGGCCGGCGCACTTCACCCCGCTCATGACCATCTCTGTCACGTTGCTGGCATCCCAGTACCATGTCTCCTGGGGCAGGGGTGAGGCAGGGTGGGTGGCAGGGCTGGTGGCTGGATTGCCCAGGATCACTTATACCCAGGCTGCAGCCAAGCCTCCCACCACAGCTGCCCAGGCCCCTAGCTGCTCACATGGGTCCATGTCCCTCTGTCCCCATCTGTCCCCATGCAGCCCCGTGATCATTTGGGAAGTGCTGACCGGTGCCTGTGCTCACCAGGGTGTTACTGGGGCCCTCCCCGCTGGCACCTACCGTCACCGCGTGCAGGGAGTAGCCCAGGCCGAGCTGACGACAGGCCACCATGGCCTCTTTGGTGGTCCAGCCGTCGCTGCAGACCGTGCCCCACTTACTGCCTCGCTTCACCTCCACGCGGCCCTCAAACTCTGTCCTCCCGCCGGCCAGGCGGATCTGCAGGGAAGCCCTGGGGCCGTGAGCAAGCACCCCACTCTGAGCCACCTCCTGTCCCACTGCCATCCCCATCTGTCCCTGTCCCCAGCCCCGTGAGCAGTGGTGGTGGCTGCTGCTGCCTTGGCCAAGCTGGTGCTGGCACCTACTTGTAAGCCGTGGTTAGCGAATCCCAGACCCAGCTGGCGACAGGCCACCATGGCCTCGAGTGTACCCCAGCCTTCGCCGCAGACCAGGCCCCAGCGGGGCTGGTCCCCGTCGCCAGCCCCCACCGCCACCTCGACCCGCCCCTCGAAGCGGCTCCGGCCCCCGCTCAGCCGAATCTGCAGAGAAAGGCAGTGGCAGCGTCATCACCGTCACAGGTGATGCTCCCCCTGGGCTGCAGGACCGTCCCCAGCCCCTGTCCCAGCACAGCCTGCACAGGGGGATGGGGAAGCCAGGAGCTGAGCAGAGCCAAGCAGAGCATTAGTTGGCAGGGAACTCGCCAAAACTGGTGGGTTTGGGGGCAAGAAATCGCTTGTGAGTTTGGGAATTGTCTCACCAGCGCAGAGAAAACAGTTCATTTTGAAATGGCCACATTTCAGAAATGACAGGTGTGAGAGAGTTAAACATCATTAAAAAAGCTCAAAGTGGATGAAACAGTGGGCCAGGGCAAACAGGAACAAGCGGCTCCATTTGCTTGTTTCATCACAGGTAAAAAAAATAATCTCTCTTGGTTGGCCCACGGTGATTTTTTTTCTGGTGTTTCTCCTGGGGAATGGGCACAGGCTGGCAGCAGGAAAAGCAGCAGGGAGCAGCTGCCCCACACCTCCCCTCACAGAGCAGCACCCACAGAGCACCCAGAGCTCCCACAGCCTCCCCTCCATCCCCCTCCTCACAGGAATTCCCACCCACAAAATCCCTGAACTCCCACGGCAGCTCTTGCCCCAGAGCAGGGGGAAATGTGTGGGGTGCAGAGGAGAGATGAGGGTCCCATAGATCCTGTGGGCCTTCCCCAGCACCCCTCTCTGAGCCCCATGGAGCCAGCAGCCCCCCGTGGTGCGCACCAGGTTCTCGTAGCCCATGTAGGGGATGTTGCAGCGAACAGCCGCGTCCTCCGTGTGCTTGCAGTCCTCCTGTGTGATGTTCCTGAAGGGGCAGTTCCAGAGGGACTTCTCGGTGCCCCGGCACTGCACCTCGTTCAGGTGGATGGGGCCCGTCCCTGCCAGAGGACAGCAGAAATCAGGGCCCTGTGACACAGGGATGCTCAGAGCCACCCCATCCTCAAGTCTGCCCTCTCTTTTTGGCAGGTCTGAGGGAGTTGGACACTCCAGCCTCCACAGCTGCTGCCCGGGGCAGTGTGGTTGAGTGGCCGCGGTCCCATTGGGATGCTCCATATGCATCCCAGTGCTCACAGGACACCCCAGCCAAGCAAAGCCTGGATAAGTGCCCCATCCACAGCTCCAGGAGGGGATGCCCCTCTGCCCCGGCAGCCTCACCTTGGCCCATGCGTGCCCCGGTGAGGGCCTCCTTGGCACTGCCGAAGCCCAGCTCGCGGCACACGACGCTGGCCGACTGCAGGTTCCAGCGGTCGTCACAGATCGTGCCCCACTCGCTGCTCTTGAGCACCTCAACGCGGCCCTCGCCGACCCTCGCGCCGCCCTTCAGCCGGATCCGGGGCTGCGGGAGCAGGGACAGGGGTGGGACAGTGCGGAATGGCACAACACAGTGCTGGCCACGGCTCCTGGGATGTGCAGGGACAGGGGTGGGACAGTGCGGAATGGCACAACACAGTGCTGGCCACGGCTCCTGGGATGTGCAGGGACAGGGGTGGGACAGTGCGGAATGGCACAACACAGTGCTGGCCACGGCTCCTGGGATGTGCAGGGACAGGGGTGGGACAGTGTGGAACGGCACAACACAGTGCTGGCCACAGCTCCTGGGATGTGCAGTGATATGGACACTGGGATGGGATATGGACACCATGGATGGGATATGGACACCAGGGGTGGGATATGGACATTGGGGTGGGATATGGACACCACGAATGGGATGCAGACACCATGGATGGGATATGGACATTGGGGTGAGATATGGACACTGGGGTGGGACATGGACACTGGGGTGGGATGTGGACACCAGGATGGGATATGGACATTGGGGTGGGATATGGACACTGGGGTGGGATGTGGGCACTGGGGTGAGATATGGACAGTGGGGCGAGACATGGACACCATGGATGGGATATGGACACTGGGATGGGATATGGACACTGGAGTGGGATATGGGCACTGGGATGGGATATGGACACTGGGGTGGGATGTGGACACTGGGGTGGGATATGGACACTGGGATGGGACATGGACACCATGGATGGGATATGGACACTGGGATGGGACATGGACACCATGGATGGGATATGGACACCATGGACGGGATATGGACACCAGGATGGGATATGGACACTGGGGTGGGACATGGACACCATGGATGGGATATGGACACTGGGATGGGATATGGACACCATGGATGGGATATGGACACCATGGACAGGATATGGACACTGCACTTCAGCTGGATCCAGGGCCGCGGGAGCAGAGACAGGTGTGGGACAATGTGGAATGGCACAACACAGTGCTGGCCACGGCTCCTGGGATGTGCAGGGACACGGGTGGGACAGTGTGGAATGGCACAACACAGTGCTGGCCACGGCTCCTGGGATGTGCAGGGACAGGACACCATCCCCACCTCCCGCTCTGCAACCGGTCACCCAGCAACCTGCACACCTGCAGAGCCCAGGGGACAGAGCCTGGCCGTGGGGCACTGTCCGGCTGTGGGCCACCACAGGACTCGTCCCCCTCCCTGTGGAGCTCACCTGGCCCTGCTGCTGCTGGCGCTGTTTCTTCTTGTGGGCATTGCCAGTGGCGAAGAGGGGCCCGGGCACGCAGCTGACCACGGCGGGCATGCCGGACCCGCAGGCTGCTGAGGAGTTGCCCCGGTAGAACTCGAAGGAGCACATGGACAGGTGCACCTCTGTCCCCGTGCAGGACACCGAGTGCAGGCGGTAGTTGAGCTGCTGCCGCTCCGTGAAGAGCCTGGGAGGGGAGAAGAGCCCTGAGCCACGGCCAGCGTGGCCAGTGGCAGTGGAGGTGTCACCAGCCACCCTGCCTGCAGCCGCATGCGCTGGCTGTGCCCCTTGCCCTGTCCCCAGGGTGACACACGGTGCCTGCCAGGCACCCACCCCTTGCCAACTGCCTGTCCCACACCCCCAGCAGCACAGGGACACACGTGGGGACACGCACAGCTCTGGTGGGACTGCACAGGGCTCCTGTCTCTGGCTCTCCACTGGAGCCATTTACCTCTTCTTGGGCCCTACGTCCTCCCTGCGCTTTTGTTTAGGCTGAGGTTTGGAGGCCAGCCTGGAAAATAGAAAACAACCATCACGAAGCCCGGGGTCTCAGGCTGTCACCTCTTCCCACAGCAGTGGCACAGTGAGTACAGGCTGCCCTGGCTTCACTGGAGGCTGAACTGGGCACCTTGGCCCCAAGGAAGACTCATGTGCATCCCCTTTGTGTCACACAGGGGTGCAACAGCATCATCGGCTGCCAGCAGTGTGACACAGCCACACTCTGCAGCAATGATGCAGTTTCCTGCATGCATCCCACCAGGAAACTGCTGGAGGCAGCCACATCCTGCTCTGCCTTGTCACTCAGCAAAAGATCAAACACCAGCAGCCACCATTTGATCGGTCGGGTGGGGTGAGGGGTGTCTGTGTCCTCACCCAGATACCACGCCACCACTGTGCCATGTCCCCAAGGTGCAGGACACGCGGCAAGCAGCACCAAGCAAGCAGCACAGGCAGCCTCAAGTGCTTGTCCTGGGGCCATGGGGCACGGTGGGAGCTGTTGCAGGCTGGCAAGGACCTGCTGCCAGTGAGGGAAGCAGCCCTGGCACAGGCTGAGCCATGAGGGGAAGCACACACAAGGTGTATTTGCCATCCCAACATCCTCAAATGCTTGTTTCCCTCAGGGAGGAAGATGCTGAGCAGACTCAAAACCTCAGAGCCCGCAAGGAGTGAAGGGCAGAGTGGCCCAAAGGAGGGCAGGGGACTGACAGCCCCAGGGACCAGGCAGAACCAAGCCTGGCCACTGTCCCCGCAGGGCAGCACACGTTGGTGTCAGCCTGCACAGCTCGGCGAGCCCCAGGACACAGCACGGGGCTGGGATTCAGACAGCCAGAGGGCATCAGTGCCCATTCACACTCAGGAAACCACACCTGGATCCTGCACCTGGATCTGGGTCCCCAGGACAAGGAGATGTCACGTATGTGGTGCGAACCCCAGGGAGAGCAGCAAGACAGCGGCGTGGGAGGAGATGGGGGGTGTGGGACTGTTCCAGCCAGGGCTGAGGTGGGAGCTGTGAGGATCCTGGCTCTTCCAGCAGGGAGGGAAGAGCACAAGGAAAAGAGGCGTGACTGACAAGAAAAGGTTCAGGCTCAGGGTAAGGAAAACCTTTTGCCCATGAGGGCTGTTCCATACTGGAGCAGAAACCGCAGGGCTGCAGAATTTCCATCCTTGGAAGGTTTCAAAAGCCAGCTGGACAAAGTCCTGGGTTTAACCCACAGCTGGCTCTGCTCCACACAGGCAGTTGGACCAGGACTCTCAGAAGTCCCTTCCAGCCTGGATTAGCCTGTGCCTTCATATGACTGTGGCTGTGCAGCCCCAGATTGATCAGCCCCTACAAAACAGTGTGGCTCTCAGGAGCTAGTTCCTGCTCGGGACAGAGGGACAGGACTGTAGCCTCATGGAGACACAAAACATTTCCCCCAGTGCTGCAGGGGAAGGACTTGCTCACTGGGAAAGGGGCAGTCAGCACCAAACCAGCCAGGAAACAGCACATTGGAGCAAACAAGACCTTCAGGTGGGAGTTGAGGAAACCTATGGCATGACCCTGCCTGAATTCCCATCACCAGCTGCAGGAGCTGGCAAGGATGACTGCTGGGGACACAGACCTGGGAGTGTCACAATGAAGAGCTCACAGTGGGTGTAGGACACATCCAGCACCAGGGAAGGTGGTGGCACTGGGGCAAGGCCCCATGCTGGGGGCAGAGCATCGTGGCAGCGGGCTCAGGAAAAAGGTGCCATGCCACAGCCCAGAGAGGATGGGCTCTGACTCACTGTATCCACCAACAAATCCAGCAGCAGCATTCAGGGATGGAGAGAAAAGGCAGCCAGACCATCCCCTGAGCCTGGCAGAAAGGCAGCAAGAGTGAGTGGGCAGAGGATGCAAGAGTCCCCAAGCAGATGTGGCACTTGGGGCAGGACCTGCCACGCTGTGCCCATCAGCACTGCTGAGCACGGGCTCTGGTGACCACGCCAGCTCATCCTGTGGGGAATGGAGGGGTGCACAGCCTTTCCAGCATTCCCACTGCTGCTTTCTGCAGAAAGCAGCCCATTTCCACAGCCCTTCCTCCCCATCCTCCAGGAGAGACACCTCTGCTCCAAGGCCTCCTGCTGCCTTCCCAGGGTACCTGGTGTGCAGGACAGGGCTGCTCTGCCTGGGCCATGACCAGCCTGGGAGAGAGATCATCCCTCGTGGGGAATGGGGGACCCCAGCATGCACAGGCAGGTGCCCTGGGGTGGGGTTTATCCTACTGGGCCAGCACGGCCCAAGCCTTCAGTCTGCTCTGTCCGGATCCGTTTGTGCCCGGATCCATTCTGGCAGCAGAGACTGGTGGGGCCGGACAGCCCAGCTCTGCCACGGCTCAGCAGACGGGGCCCTGGCCCCTTACCTGCTGCCCAGCCTCGAGCTGTGGCCCTTCATCCTGGCTGCTCGCTTCAGCCGCCTGTGGAGCAACACCGGAGCTGCCTGCTCAGGGCACACACAGTGCCAGGCACGGCGTGTCCGTGCCCCTTGCTCAAGCCATGCTGTGGCTGGAGCATCCCCTGATGGCTGCAAACCTCCCCTCGGGATGGGGACACCAGTGCCAGGGGACAAAAGTGCTCCCCTTGGAGGGGCCTTTGCTGTAGTGTGTGTGGTAGGGGGATAACCACGCCCCCCCAACCACCCCCTGGCCCCCCAGCGTGCTTAGCAAGTGTCCAGATGGCCAGCTGTGGCTTGGACTGGCAAGCAGCAGGGTGGGAGGGATTTTAGGAGCCACAACACTCTACAGCACAGCCTCTGCTATCCCTCCAGCACTACCCCACACCCCTGGCACCATCCCCAGCCCCGTGCCCCTGGCTCTGCTTGGACACCCCACCCCTGTGGGCTCCCTGCTGGCCTCACTCACTTGTAGAAGTTCCTGTTGACTTTCTTCTCTGCCGGGAAGCCCATCATGCCGCAGATGACGCGGCTGTTGTGGCTGTCCCAGCCCTGGTCGCAGATCTGTGCCCAGCTGTCCTTGTAGCGCACCTCCACGATGCCCTCTGTCACCGGCAGCTGGCGCCGCCCCCCGGACACCACCGGCCGCAGCCGGACCTCCTCCACGTGGCTCTGCTCGGTCTGCGGGGATCAGGTCAGCCCCAGCTCACACCCCATCCCATCGCCCCTCCTGCTGCCAGCCCGGTCCCAGGGAATCTCCAAGGATGCAGGAGAGGAGTGCCCAGTCACAGGTGGGGCACAGGGACAGGCGGTCCTGCAGTCCTGCTGACCACATCTGATGGCTCGGGGCAGCCAAGGATTGAACCTCACCCAGAGAGCTCAGTGCCTCTTGTCCCCTTGGGTGCATCTCCAGGGAGCACAACCAGGACAGCCAGTGCTGCCTTCCTGCACTCCCAGGGAGAGTTCCCAGACTGCCCCACACCTGGGGTGCTCTGTGGCATCCTGGACATCACCAGCTGCCCGCTCTGGCCAGCGGCTTCCTCACCTCGATGACGTTGGAGTCCTTGAAGCCTGGAATGCGCTCGTCCTTGCAGACGACACCCGCGTCCTCCTCGTGGCTGCAGTCGCTGTTCCCCCAGCCCCGGTGTTTGCAGTCCCCGATGCCCTTCTCACTGCCAGCACAGTTCACATTGTCCAGCCAGATCCGCCCTGCCAGACACAGCCTAGGGGTGAGGGGGAGCCAGGCATCCCCTGGGAACGGGGAAGGTGCTCACGGAGCATGGCCAGGGACTATAGCAGGAGCTGTAGCACAAAGCTGAGGCCAGCGAGACGCCAAGAGTAAAGTTCTGGGTGGGGATCTGCAGATGGGGAGCCTCCACCTCCCCAGGGGGCTGCTCCGACAGACAGAATGCTCCCATGTGCGCGCACATGAGCGCACAATCACTGCCGGGCACTCTGCGAACACAGAACCCGCCCCTTGCAGACCCGTGGGGGCTGTGCCGGGCGGATGCTGTGCCCACCACCCCTCTCTTACCGACTCCTTTGCCGTACTTGGCGCTGTGGGCCCAGCCGGTGGCAGCCACGAAGCCGAGGTGCCGGCACAGCACGTGTGCGTTGCTCAGCGTGAAGTCGTCGTCGCAGATGGTGCCCCACTCGTCGTTGTAGAAGACCTCGATGCGGCCCTCGTTGTGCTTGCGGGGGTACCCGGCCAGGCGGAACCTCAGCTGGGGCCCGGGGCCGTGCGTGGGGCCCGGGGGGGTGGGCTGGGCGCTGCCCACCCAGAGCCACGCGCTGCCCAGCAGCAGCAGCAGCAGCAGCTCCGGCCATGCCCACGTGCTGCAGCCGCCCATGACAGCGTGGCCCTGCAGGGGCAGACGGGGTCAGGGCGTGCTGGGGTCGTGCTGGAACGCCAGCACCCCCATCCAGCCCCCCTGCCCAGCTCTGTGCTGGTTAAACCCCCTGCCCAGCACCAGCACAGCCACGTGCCTTGTCCTGGCCAGAGTACTCCTGACACACAGCCCGTGCACGCCTGGGCCTGTCAGGAACCTGCCCAGTGCCACTGTCCCCTGTCCCCCTCTGCCAACAGCCCCTACTGAGCCCCTACAGCGCTGTCTGGTGACATCTGAAGGGCAGTGAGGGCAGATGGGCACAGGGGTGTGCGCACCCCCGGAGAGGTGAATGGAAGGAGGGGCTGAGCTGCCAGAGCTGAGGGAGCTGGAACGGGCTCAGGACACAGGGAAAGCCCGGCTGGACCGGCCAGGAGCTCGATCCAGCAGGAGCAGGGAGGGAATGGCTGCTGGCTGAGGGGATTCCAGCCCACGCTCCTGCCCTCCCCTCCCTGACGAGCCGCGAGGCAGCCGGAGCATTCACATTCCTCTGCGCCGCGTTCCTCCATTCCTCTGACAATATTTGTAGCTCCCTGAATACCTGAGGGAGATGTGGTATTCCTGTACCAGTCCCACGGCAAACAATAGTGAAAACCCTTCTCTGTGAGCTGCCCTCCCTTCCCAGTGTGCTTTTCCCATGGATCCTGTAGCTCAGGAGCAGCATTTCTGCAGGGGTGGTGTTGACAAGCTCTGACCGATGCTCGCCCATGCCCGCCTCCCTGTCCACTGCAGCCTTGTGCCACCATCCCTGCCAGTCCCTTTCCACGGAGGGAAAGAATTCCCCCAAAACACCCCCAGGGCAGCCCCCCAGCAGGATATCTCTGTCTCCAAATTCCCTCCGAGCACAGATCCTGCCGGTTGCACTCACATAGACTGTGCTTGCCATTAGAAAACTTTAAAAGAACAAGTTTTGGCTTTTCACAGAGAAAGGGAAACAAATTCAAAGCCCAAGCTGGGGGCTGGCACAGCTGCTCCACCTCCCCACCAGCCTCCAGGGCAGGGTTTTCACAGAGCAATCAGCCCCATTCCTGCTTGGTTCACTTTTCCAGATGATGAGGACCTGGTCCACACTCCAGCCTCTGGAGAATGCCTCATGGGCCGAGGCAAGGATGACCCAGGATGGTGCCAGGATGGTGCCAGCCCCTTTTCCACACCCATAACACCAATACCAGCCTCCACAGGGCCCACCCTGCTGCCTGCCTGCCCCTCTGGGCACATGTCACATTGGAGGTGCCACCAGGAGCAGTGAGAGCCTCGGGATGAGCCTGGTGCCTGCAGAGATGCTCAGGAAGAGCGAGGAGTAACAAGGAGCAGCACTGCTGGTCCAGTTCTACACCAGGCACAGTGGTGGCACCACTGGATGTGTCACTCAGTACTCTGGTCTGGCTGACAAGGTAGGGATTGGTCACAGCTTGGACTCGATGACCCTGGAGGTCTTTTCCAACCCTATAATTCTGTGAAGCACATCACCTCCCTCAGAGCAACCACATCAGCGTGGGTCTGGCTCTCTCCTCTGTCACAACTGGGGCACAAGGGACACCACGGAGCTGGTGGGGACATGGCCCAGGCAGCTGGGGTTGGTGGGAGCCAGCTCTGGGCTCCTGGAGCCTCAGCTGCCTGCTCTGGCACTGCCAGAGCTCAGCAGGACGCGTGTTTGTGGGCACACAGCAGGGAAATGCTCTGCTGAACCTTTTACCCAGCCAGCAGGAAAGGAGGGCGGGTGCAAAGGGCACCCCAGCCCTGCCAGTGGCTTAGGAAAGGGAATCTCTGGGCTTGGAATGGGAATTCTCCATCCTCATCGCCACACCACCTGGGAAGCAGCGAAGGGATGAGTGTGCCATCTCACAGCAGTAACAAAACTTCTTATTGCACCCCTGGGTCACCGAGGGGACATCGCCCTGCCCAGAGGGAGGGCTGTAAACCCTCAGAGCTGTCCTGACACACAAATGTGGGTCCCCTCAGTGCTAACTGTAACACACCCTGGGGTGTGTTCCCTTAGGGAAAGCTGGAGTCACAAGGACTGGAGCTTCCCCAGCGCTCCTGAGAGAGCAGGATGCTCTGCTGTGGAACTGGGCAGTTTCACAACGGGGTCAGTACAACCCTAAAGGACAGCAGCACAATTAATGCCAATCTCCACGGGCCGGCAGAAATAGCCCGTGTCAGGAAGTGGGAATGGCCTTTTATGAGATCACAGGTCCTGTTAATTGGAGTAACTGTGTTGATGTAACGGGCTGAGCCTGGAAGGCATTCGATTCATCTTGCACCTTTTAATGAATAATTAGCACTCAACAAAATCAGTGCACCTTCTGCTAAGTGGATTAAAACTGGTCACCTGCTGGAACTAAAATGTGGTTACATGGGGAAGTCACCACTCCGTGGGCTTTCTGGTGAGGATCACATGCTTTTCAAAGCAAAACTGTGCCAGGGGGAGGGAAAAAGTACCTTCCTGGTACAGACTGCAGAGACAGAAATGGGGGGAATCAGAGATGGGAATAGAGACAGCCTGGTAAATCAGCATTGTGCAGCCTACATCCTTGGCTACAAGGAAAATTTAAATCTGTGCATTGAGAAACAAAACACAGAGGATCAGAGACCAGAACATGGCACCTGAAAAGTTCTTGGGCTTTGTGCAGCAAATCATTGATTCCCCTCTCAGCCTCAGCAGCGTGACCTCCAGGGTCTGTAATCCCTGCTCCAGCATCTCTCATCCCCACTGTCCTTCCTCTGCCCTGGCACCTCAGCTCTGCCACTCACCTCAGAGTTTCCCAGTGACATTCCCAGCTGAGCTCTGTGGGGCCAAAGCCTTTTCCATGGCCAGCCCAGGAGGGCTGCTGTGTGAGCTCCCTGCAGCACAGCACGGCTCCTTCCCCATCCTGCACCACCTCCCTCTCGGAACACGCTCCGTGCCCGTGTCCATGTCCCGGGCAGCCAGGCTAACAGGGCTCTCATTGTCCACATCACTTTTTCCGTTCTCTGAGGCACAAGCTGTGAGTTTGCTCCTCTCCTGCTGCCCGGCTGCTCCTTCTGCTCGCAGGCTTTGCTCCAGCCCTGCCCGCTGCTCTGGATGGGGATCCCACTCCAGCATCCCAACCATCCCACTGCCAGCTCCAGCCTGGGACAGCCTCCTCTTGGAGCAGGGCTTGTGCCCCTCTGGATGTGCTGCCCCAGGCACAGATGCTCAGCAGAACTCCACTGCGAGGGTAAAGGGCTCTGGAGGACGGGCTGGCTGGAGCGAGCGCTGGGCGTGGGAGCCGGGAAGCAGCCCAGGTTCTTGCCACTGCCCAGGAAACCTCAGGAATGTCCCAGCTGGGTGTGCACGAGGCCCTGAGCCACATCCCAGCCTGCAGCACAGCTGGCACTGGTGGTGGGGTGTCTGAGAGCACTGTGGAGTCAAAATCTGGGGCTCCCTCCAGTCCTCAGCCTCAGCCCTGCGCTGCTGAGGTTGGCGAGGGTGAGAGGACCCTTCAGGGCAAGGGACAGCCCCACATGGCATGGGAGCCACAGCACTGCCCAAACTGCTCCCATGCCAGCCCACTGGCTCTGCTTGTCCCAGAGTCACCCTGACAGGACCTACAGCCCGTATGGCCAGGCATTGTCCCCATCATTGCTCTGCATCTTGCACAGGGGCTGCCCTTTCCAGAGTTGTGCTGGTGGGGGTGCCCTGGGCTCAGGACTGTTCAAATCAAGTGTGTCCTTCAGCACTCACTGAGCATACAGCAGGACATCAGTCTGCCCCACCAAAACCCCAGCAAACAGCCAACAGACCTCGGGAAGGGGCAGCTCCTGATGAGGCAGGTCCTCGGGTAGGTCTGTGTGTTTGAGGAGCACGGGGCATCCCTGCAGCACAGGGATGACATCCTAAGCCACAGCAGCAGGGAAGGGCCAGGCCACCGAGGCCCTCAGGGACGTGCTCACTCAGCAGCAGCCTTGGACACACCCACGGGGGACATGGAGCATCCCAGGCACTGACAACTGGGAGGACTCAGAGAAGAGCAGCACAAGAGACCGAGGACCTGGGAAACCCGCCAGCACAAGGGAGAGGAAGCTCGCTCTGTTTATCCTTCCCTGAGAAGGTTAAAGGGTGACACAGTCACTCTCTGTAGATGTCCCATGCCAGGACATCCCTGAGAGCATGGGGTCACATCCCCAGCAGTCGGGGCAGGAGGTCTGGTGAGTCCCATGGCTTCAGGGCTCCATCCCTCCCCTTGTCCCCAGGGCCCCATCACACAGGGCCCAGCGCTGGCCCTTTCGCAATCCGGCTGCCGGCACGGGCCTGCTCCGCTTTTCCTCCTCTTCCCGGCAGCCCTGGAGTGCCAGGAGCTCATGTGCACGAAGCAGGGGAGCCCCGACACCCCCATCCTGCCCAGGAGGGGACCTGACATGGGTCACAGCTCCGGGGTAAGCACCACCAGGGTCTGGAAGGGGACAAGGTTCCACAAACCGGTCTCAGAAGCACCAGGAAGCAGCCCAGGGTCACCATAGGAATCTGGATTCCCTGGCAGGATTGGTGTCACTCCCAAAACTACAGCCTCCTGTGGCTGGGAGCTCACTGCCCCTCGCTGCCCGAAGGGACGGTGCCCACCCCTGCCACCCACTGTGTGTCCCCATCCCAGGCAAGGACAGGGACCCTGCTACAGAACAGACACTGCAGCTCTTGGGCTGTCAGCAGGGACAAAGCAATGTGTGGGGCTGGGGCTGCACTTCCCTTCCCCTGACAACTCCAGGTCCAGCCTGATGTCCCCATGTCCTGCTGTCACCCCCTAAGCCACGGCAGGTCACAGCACAGCTCCTCGCAGCCCCTACCCCCGCGGAGCCTCCCCAGGACACAGCGGGGCCCCCAGCTCTGCCCGCTCTGCTCTGAGCTGCCCGGGCTCGGGAGCGGCAGCCCTGGGAGGAACCAGCTGCCGGCAGGAGGGAAAGACCTCGGAGGAATGCGCAAACATGGGCCATCCCCAGGGGCAGAGGGGCGGCCAGGGGGCTGGGGATGTGCGGCTGCTGTCCTGTCGGAGTTCTGGAGCAGGGAGCCAGCCTTCCTGGACCTGCTGGAGACGGGACCGGCTCAGCTGCGGGCTCCTCTGAGAGCAGCTGGGAAGGCGAAAAGCCAGCCGAGAAGAATCATCCCTTCCAGCGCCGCCAGCCCTCCCGCCCCACATCGCTCCATCCATCCTCTCTTCCATGAGCTACAGCAAGCCTGGTCTTCATGGAAATCCTGAGTCTCCGCCGCCCTTTGTAACCCGCTGCTCGGCCCGCAGCCCGCACGCTTTGGGGTGCGGTACAGCACCCACAGCCCGCCGGCTCCGCCGGGCTCCGCTTCCCGTGGGACACCCGCGCTGCCCGCCCCGGCCCCGCGCCACGGCAGCGCCCACGGGCACGGCACGGACGCGCTCCGACCACCGGGGCTGCGGGGCGGCATCGCCCGAGCCCCCACTCCCGGGGTTTTGGCCATCCCGACCCCACCCAGCCCTCTCCTCACCCCGGGGCCGGGGCAGCCAGCTCCGAAGGGCAGGAGAGGGAAACAGCCAGGAATGGTTCGCCTTTGGCTGTCCTTTTCCAGAGGCTGCACTGGGGTGGCTGGAGAGATCCCCCCACCTCGGTCATCCTGCCTGTCCTGGGCAGGCTGCGGCCCCCAGACACCCCAAACCCGGGGGTCCCATCCTGCAGGAAAGCCCTACAGGGCCGTGAGCTCACACTGCCAGCAGCTGGAGCACCTTCCCGGAGTGCAGAGCAGGGTGAGGCTGGCGAGCAGCTGGGATGTGTGGGGAGCAGCTGGGACGTGTGGGGAGCTGCTTTGTCTGAGGGGACGCAAGACCGACTGTAGCAACAGCCAGTGCGAGAGGCGTGAGGGCACGTGAGGGCGTGACAAAGAGGGATGTGCTGGCACCCCAACACCTTCCCCCAAGAAACCAGCCATGGTGAGAGCCCAGCAAACGCTTTATTGCCAAGGACAGCGCTTCCCTCAGGCCCCAGGCACAAAAATAGAGGCTGCCTCACCGCATCCCATCTCAGATCAATCCATACAGATAAGCAGGTCCTCAGTACCGAGAGCCAGCCCCAGCACCGACTGCCCAGGCTACGGACACACGGGATGGAAAGAGCTGGACAGCCCAGCCTGCGTGATAGGGACACTCCCGTGGCACTAAGGGACCGTGCTGTGCCCCAGGACCACAAAGCCAAACACTGCTCATGAGCTCCTGAGGGTCTGCAAACAGCCTGGCTCCCCAGCAAAGGTGGAGGGCACCCAGCAAACAGGAATGGCTGGGGTGGCACAGAGGTGGCCAAATCCCGTGAGCAGCAGAAATAGCTCTCTGCTACCCAGGTACCTCACAGCCCTGCACACATCCCAGTGACATTCTGCTCGCCCCCATGTCCCCTCTCATGAGTACCTGGCCTGCTCGAGGTGCCCCTCTGCTCCTGCTTGCTCAGGCCAATGCTGTGAGGGATGGGGGGTTCAGCCTGGCCTGGGGAACCAGCCTGGTCTGGAGCACTGCCTCCCTGTGTCCTGTCAGAGGAGACGTCCCAGGAGCTGAGCGCCGGGAGAGCTGCCCCAGGCCACCGGCAGGGCCACAAAGCCCAGCTTGCTGTAGAAGCTCAGCTGCTGCCTGTCAGCATTGCTGACCTGGCAGAACACTCCCCGTGACCCTGGAACGGAGGAGAGAGGTCAGGGCACTGGGAGCCCGGTGCTGGGACTGGGGGCACAGTGACAGGGACCCCCTCCATAAAGGAGATCGGTCTCTCCCCTGCCCCTTTGTCACAGAGTGCCCCTGTGATGCCCTGAGACACAGGCCCACATGGTCCCCAGTGCAAGGGGAGGGGACAGTGCCTGGGGGCGCTGGGGGGACAGCTCCCAGCTCTGGTGGGTGAGGGAGCAGTGGATGAAGGGCAGCCCTCGGAGGTCATGCTCACCGTTGGCCCTGAGTGCGCTCAGCAGGCAGAGGGCCAGGCTGCGACTGGCGCCCACGTCCAGCACACGGGGGGCCGTGCCCAGCTGTACCAGGGAGGGGAAGCGCCTCAGCACAGGCTGGGGCACTGCCAGTGGCTCTGCGTGGAAGAAGAGCACTGCTTCCTCCAGGGCATCCTGCAGGAGACAAGCACAAGTGAGGGAACCCCCTCCACCTCTCCCATCCCCGCTCCCCTCTGCTCCAGGTGTCCCCTCACCTGTCCCAGAGCTGGGCTCCCTGTGCCCAGGTCTGGGGGGTACTTGTGCCGCACGGCCGGCAGCCAGCTGCTGTCTCGCTGCTGCAGGAAGCCTTCGGCGTGGAGCGCTCCGGCTGCGTAGCCACACGGGCCACCCTCGTCCTCCAGCACAAAGGTGTACTCGGGGCTCAGGCTGAGGAAGCTGCCCAGGAGCCTGCCAGGCAGAGCAGGAGCATGGCTGGGCTGAGCCTGGAGCCCCTGGGAAACCTCAGAGCGGCCTCGTCCTTCGTGCCCCAGGTGGACAGCAGCCAGCACCCACTGGCCACCCCTTTGAGACCCCTCAGCCGAGGGGAGCCATTGCAGCCTCCAGCATCCAGGCTGGACATCTACAATGGTGGCTGCCACGACCCTGCTGGACATCACCATGGGGATGTCCCTCCCTGTCCCTCCCCGTGAGGCCACTGCCAGGGATGCCAGGTGAGGCCATTGCCTCACTCCGCAGCCCTGAATCACGTCCAGGCTCGGCACAGCCTGGCCAGAGGGAGCCTCAGATGGGCCACATCTCACCTGTCACCGAGGAGATCCGGGTGGGCCACGAGGATGTCTGCCACTTTGGGATCACAGTCCAAACTCTCCCGGCACATGCGGTAAAGCTCTCCCTGGAAGACCCGGATCCGTGTCAGCCCTGGCTGTACCTGCCGTGCCACAATGCCAGCCACCACCTTCTGCTGGCCTTGGGCTCATCGCCACAGCCCAGCCAGCCTTCAAACTAGAAATTGCCATTCCGGTCAGGCATCCCAAGAGCAGCCGCTGGAGCACTCTCAGAGCAGCCAGAATGGCACCAAAAACAACGCTGAAACTCAGGTCTCCAGAGAGCCTGAGCACAGCAGGACATCCCCAAATGTCCTGTCCTGGTCACAGCTGAGTTTGCTGCTGCAAACATTCTGATAAAAGCCTTGCTCCTGAAAGGGGAGGCTGCCCTGATCACCCAAAAGCAGGGGCAGGACCGTGCCCTGCTGTGCTGTTCCTGCCATGGGCCGATGGGCTCAGCTGGCTTTTCCTCTCAGCATTGTTGTTGTCAAGGTTCAGCCTGGGCAGACGAGCTGCACTCGTGTCTGTGCTGGCTGGATTTGTGGTGTTAGCCTTCCCTTGAGCTGGAGAGGAGCAGGGTGAGGGAGAGGGGCTACATTAGGCAGCACTTTTACATTTTGTCCCTCCACCATACTCAGATTCTGCCTTTCCCTCCCCATCCCATCCAGCTGCAGGGATGTCAGAGCGGGGGGCTGGCACCAAGCAGGTCACAGCTGACAGAAACTGCTGCTCTCCAGCAGGGAATCACCCCATGAACTGGATGAGTGTTTGAAGAAGGGATTTGGAGATGGATGCCCACAGGCTCTGGCAGACTGGTGAAGGCTGCAGGAAGTTGCCATCCAAACTTGTCCTGTTCTGGATTTTTCCTGACATCTGCTCACAGCCAGTGCTGGAGATCAGCCACAACCTGGCAACCCTGCCCAGGTGCTGGTTCATCCGTGGCTGAGGGGGCTCCCTCTCCCCTCCCTGTCAGAGAGGTGGGTTTGCTGAGGCTCAGCACATTCTCCAGGCCAGGGTCTGAGACGCTGCTGACCACAGCCCCAAAAGCTGCCCCAGGCCAACTGGCTCTGAGCAGAGCTGGACCCAAGGACCCTCCCCACCTGTGTCACCCCACACTGGGTGCTCAGCCTGGGGTCAGCAGCAGATGAACCCGTAACTCATCATTTTATGGGCAGCACAAGCCACACAAAGGCCGTGGCAGGGCCCCCCTCCATGCCACGGCTCCCACCTTGTCCAGGGGCAGCAGCGGGCGCAGCAGGTACAGCTGGCTGGACGGGAAGAGCGGCGGTGGATGGTAGAAGAGGTCACAGCTGTTCCCCACGGGCAGCAGTGCCTGGAAGAGATACAGTCCATCAGTTCGTCCTGGCTCCAAACCTTGTCCTGGAGGCAGCAGGAGGATGGCTCTGAGACTCCTGAAACCACAGGAACCACAGCTGAGGTGCAGCTCTGCCTTCCCAAACTTGCAGCAGCTCAACAGCAGGGTTGGAATGCTGACGCCCCCATGGCTCCTTCAGCCCCCAGAGTGAGGGACACACTCTCACCTGCAGCTCTCCAAAGAGGCCCCCACGACGTGCCCAGGGCTCGGCGTCCCTCCCCAGCAGCAGCGGGGCAGTGATACTCTGGCACCCTGGGAGCAGCAGGACACAGACACACGTGAGGGGAACAAAAACCTGCTGGGCAGGAGGAGATCAGCCTCTGCCATGCAGATCCCTGCTGCCACAGCTCCAAGGAGCTGTTCCCCAGCTGTGCAGCCCAGGATGGTGGGAATGTGCCCTGCACGCTGCTTCCCTAAGGAAGGGGCTCGAGGCTCCCTCTCATGCTGAACTTGGAGACCTGCTCAGGTCATCACCTGGTAGCAGTTCTTGGTTTGTGAGAGGTCACAAGGCCCACAGAGCAAGCAGGGAGCCCTAAACCAGAGGAAAACTGTGCAAAGTGATGCATAGGCATTCAAGAAACAGCCCCACCTGTCACCCAGGGCATGGCTGCTTCCAGAACCCTTTTCCTACACATGCTGAGGGGTCTTTGGGATAAAAGGGCTGAGGAACCATATCCTAGAAATGGCTGTGGAGTATGGTGAAGATCTACTCCAATGACTGCTCCCTCCCTGGCAGCATTCCCAGGGCCATTCCTGCAGGCAGAGTGTGGGGAAGGGCAGCCTGATGGCGAGTGCTGGCTGCTGCTGTGGGGCTGGAGGTGATGGGGGGCAGCAG
The DNA here is from genome assembly GCA_013397155.1 of Irena cyanogastra. Classification (NCBI taxonomy): domain Eukaryota; kingdom Metazoa; phylum Chordata; class Aves; order Passeriformes; family Irenidae; genus Irena; species Irena cyanogastra. The sequence continues at coordinate 29,986 of VWZV01012775.1, read as the reverse complement.
CCAGACCCCCCAGCCAGGTGGGTGAGCCAGGGCAGCGCCCGTACTTACAGCCAAAGCAGCTCCCCCAGGTGCCCTTGGGGTCAGGGTCGCAGAGGAGGTGCCCATCTGCAAAGGAGGCGAGGTGTGAGCACAGGACACGGGTCAGCAGCAGAAAAAGTGTCAGGGCGAGGTGAGCTCCCAGGAGGGATCCCGGCACTACCGGCTGCACACCGGAACCCCAGACCTCTGGGGCGGGTCCCAGACACCTTCCCCTCCTTCGTGGCGAAGAGAGCAAGCATGGGGTGTGCCCCAGCGCTGCTCGCTCCTGGCGCTCCAGCACGGCTGGGTTTGGCTGGGTGCGGTGGGGGCTGGCAGGGGCTGGCAGGGCTGGCATCAGCCACGTACCCAGCCAGAGGACGAAGGCACTGGCGGCCAGCAGCAAGTTGCGGATGTCCCAGAGGTAGGGGTGCAGGTCGTAGAGCAGCGCCCTGCTGGCGGTGCTGACGAGGCGGCTGTGCAGGCGGCACGTCCGTGCGCAGAGCAGCTGGAAGGACTGAGCCCGGCCCCGCCACCGCGTGCCCTGGGGACACACCGGCTGTCAGCCACCGGGGGGACACACGAGCCGCGGCTGCCACCTTCCCGCGGCAGCACCAGGACCGGTCTTACCCCGCAGGCATCAGGCGCCGGGGCCGGGACGCCCACGCTGAGGCTGTTTGCCCGCAGCCACCGAAAGTGCTCCAGGAGCTCCTGTGCCAGAGCCCCGTGGTGGTAGGGCAGGTAGAAGAGCTCCACCAGCATCCGCACCTCCTCCAGGGTCAGTGGTGCTGTCGGGCTGGACACGGCCTCCTCTGGGCTCGGTGGGGCTGTGGGGTTGGATCTGGACTCCTTTGGGGTCATCTGTGCCATAGGGCCAGACTCAGCCTCTTCTGGGGTCATCGGTGCCACGGGGCTGGGCCTGGCCTTCTCTGGGGTCACCTGTGGTGTGGGGCTGGTCTTGGCCTCCTTGGGAGTCATGGGGCCAGACCCAGCCTCCTCTGGGGTCACTGGTGCCATGGGACTGGTCCCGGCCTCCTTGGGGGTCACCTGTGCTGTGGGGCTGGTTGTGGCTTCCTTGGGGGTCAGTGGTGCCATGGGGCCAGACCCAGCCTCCTCTGGGGTCACCTGTGGTGTGGGGCTGGTCCTGGCCTCCTTGGGGGTCACCTGTGCTGTGGGGCTGGTCCTGGCCTCTTTGGGGGTCACCTGTGCTGTGGGGCTGGTTGTGGCTTCCTTGGGGGTCAGTGGTGCTATGGGGCCAGACCCAGCCTCCTCTGGGGTCACTGGTGCCATGGGACTGGTCTTGGACTCCTCTGGGGTCACCTGTGCTGTGGGGCTGGTTGTGGCTTCCTTGGGGGTCAGTGGTGCCATGGGGCCAGACCCAGCCTCCTCTGGGGTCACCTGTGGTGTGGGGCTGGTCCTGGCCTCCTTGGGGGTCACCTGTGCTGTGGGGCTGGTCCTGGCCTCTTTGGGGGTCACCTGTGCTGTGGGGCTGGTCCTGGCCTCCTCTGGGGTCACTGGTGCCATGGGACTGGTCTTGGACTCCTCTGGGGTCACTGGTGCCATGGGACTGGTCCCGGCCTCCTTGGGGGTCACCTGTGCTGTGGGGCTGGTTGTGGCTTCCTTGGGGGTCAGTGGTGCCATGGGGCCAGACCCAGCCTCCTCTGGGGTCACCTGTGGTGTGGGGCTGGTCCTGGCCTCCTTGGGGGTCACCTGTGCTGTGGGGCTGGTCCTGGCCTCTTTGGGGGTCACCTGTGCTGTGGGGCTGGTTGTGGCTTCCTTGGGGGTCAGTGGTGCTATGGGGCCAGACCCAGCCTCCTCTGGGGTCACTGGTGCCATGGGACTGGTCTTGGACTCCTCTGGGGTCACCTGTGCTGTGGGGCTGGTTGTGGCTTCCTTGGGGGTCAGTGGTGCTATGGGGCCAGACCCAGCCTCCTCTGGGGTCACTGGTGCCATGGGACCAGGGCTAGCACCAACCTCATCAGTCAGTGGGGCTGGGGCACCAGGGCTGGCACCAGCCCCAGGTCCTGGGGGTGCCTGGGGCACATCAGTCCTGCTGGCCTCAGGCTGGGTGCTGCTAGGAGACTGGATGGGGCTGCCATCCCCTGTCCTGGCATCACTGGTGGGCAAGGAAATGTTCTGAGTGGTGTTGGCCCCATTGCTGGAGCTCGTGGTGGGGCTTGGGCTGGGGAGGGTCTTGGTGGCCTCTGGGATTCCTGCAGACTGGGCACTCCCAGCCACACTGGGCAGAGCAGAGGAGGGCTCACAGCTCCCTGTGGCGAGCTGGTCCCCAGCCCTTGCAGGGCTCTGCTGGTGGCCAGCGGGTGTCCTGTTCCCACTGTCCTCCTCAGGCTCCGAGGTCACTTCCCTGCACGCAGGCTCAGGGCTGTGCTGATCTGCCCCACCAGGAGCAGAGTTGTGGGGCTGAGGGTCGGGAGTGACCTCCTGTCCTCCCACTGTGCCAGGCTGCAGCCTTGATCCTCCCTTGAGGCTGACACTGGGGTGTCCTGGGGTCCTTCCTCCTGGCAGAAAGGAACAAGAGAGAAGCTCCTCTGGCACCTGCATGGGGCAGGACAGTGCCAGGGACCTCCATCCCTGAGCTAGCAGGGGCTGAGCTGCCAGGACCCTTGGCTCAAGTTCAGGCCCCCAGGGCTGGTGAGGCTGTGGCTTTGCAGAGGCAAACACTGCAAAACACCGAGCTCACCCCTGGCTGACCTCTTCCACAGCTGGCCCAGGCTTTGGTTCTGCCAAAGCCCTCTCCAGGATGGCAGGAGCAGCACGGCAGGATGGACACCCACACCTGCCCACCATGGCATGCATGGCCCTGCTGCCACACCAGCCCCAGAGACCCTCCAGATGGGCAGGGTGGAGCTTCCTCACTCCCCACCCCTGAGCTCCTGGCAGAGCTGATCCAGCACCCCAGGGATTGAGGGATTCTGCTCGTGCACATCCATTGCCTACCTGGCTCCAAGGCCTGCTGGTTTATCTCGGCCACCCAGTCACGCAGCGCCAGCTCCAAGGCTTCCTGGGGGCTGTAGCTTCCATCCTGAGCACCTTGGCTGTCCCCCAGGGCTCCCTCCATTCCTGAGGAACTGCAGCTCATCAGCCTGGGCAGCCCTGGTTCCGTGTAGGAAAGCTGCAGGGCTGGGCAGCAATGGGCAGGCACAGAGCTGGCACGGGGGCCAGGTACCTGCACGGTCAGGGTGGGCACAGCTCCCCAGCTCGCTCCGAAACCAGGTGCCCAGCGTGTGTATGGGGATGAAGTTGGCCTGGAGCTCACAGTTGGGGTTGAGGAGCAGCCCGTGGAGCCTGGACATGAGGCCGGGAGCACGGCCCATGTAGGGGCCCAGGAAGACACGTCTGCAGTCGTAGTCATTGGCGTAGAGGTTGTCCCAGATGACGGGGCGGCGCCTCAGGACAGCCTCCACCTCCTCCAGCAGCACGGCTGAGAGCTCCTGTGACACCACCTTGGGGCCTGGGGCAGCAGGGCAGGGACACACGGGGGGCACAGGGTCCAGCACAGACACACAGCAGGGACAAGGACATGGAGATGAGGTTCCAGCCACCCATGGAATGAGGTTCCAGTCAGCACACCCACACTGCCCAGTCAGGAGAGCAGACCCCCAGCTCAAACTCCTGCCTGGCTGGGGCTGCACACCCCAATGCGAGGCCCCACAGCGGGGTCAGTTGCTGGTGGCTCTCCCAGGACAGCCCGTGGCCACAGGGTTTGCAGACACTGCACGTGGCCACACACCCAGAGCTGGTCCTGGGGCTCACCTGTCCAGATGACACCAATCCCTGGCAGCAGCTCCTGGCCGATGGTCTGCAGGTAGCAGGACTGGCTGGGGCTGGGAGAGCAGAGCGAGCTGCAATATTCTGGGGAGAGAGCACAGAGCATCCCCTGAGAGCTGGGGACCAGGAGGGAAGGGGCTGCTGGCATCATGGACTAGTCCTAGTCTAGCCCTGAGCTCCCCTGGGAGTGTGAGGAGTCCAGGCAGAGCTGTGGAGGCTGCCAGGGCGCTCAGCTCTCAGCAGGGACAGGGGTGCAGCCAAAGGACACCCCAGTCTGAAAGGGCTCCCCGCTTTGGGCAGCTGGGCTGCAGGGCTGTGGGCGGTACCTGTAGGGCAGAAGAGGAAGACGGAGGGTTGGCCCAGCTCCTGGTACACCTCGTTGGCCACAGAGGCCTGAGCCTGTGCCAGGGAGGGGAAGACATCTCTGTCAGCTTGGCACATGCAGGGGTCGATGTCGTCAAAGAGCAGCGCGAAGGAGCGGCACCCCATGGCAGCCACCTGTGGGCACAGACAGGGGCTGCTGGGACCCCTGGGCAGCAGAGAGCCCCAGGGAGCTGGGGAGGGGCATCTGGGCACAGCACAGCACGGGGCAGTTCCTGCCTGGGCCGTGCCAAGGGAGTAGCAGCTGCTCACGGACCAACCCCACCATGCCAGCACCTCTTTGCCCTCCCTGGGGACCCGCGGCTCTGCTGCAGCCTGTGCCAGCCCTCAGTGCTGCCCAGCAAGTTCTGGGGCTGGGCTGATCCTTCTCCTGCCCCCAGTCAGGCACCCATGGATCCCTCAGCTCTCTGACACCATGGCAGGGACAGCACACTGGCCACTGGGCACCCCAGGGCTGGTCCTTCTGTGCAGCAGCAGGAGGGGTTCACACCCTCACAGCAGCCCGTGGGGTGGGCACAGGGACCACACATAAACAGGTATGCCCCTTGCCCGGGAGCAGTGGGATGAAGGAATGGCCCACGGTACCTGCCTGAGTTTTTGCTGCAGCAGGAGCCGATCCCCGGCGCTGGAAAACACCATGTCCTGGCCAGCAGAAATGGCGAAAATAAACTGCACCCCCTGCTCTTGGGCAGCTTCGATGAGAGACTGCATGCGGGCTGGGGACAGAGCACAGGGGTCTGTGAGAGCTGGGAGGCACGGGTGGAGGGGGACAAGGGATGGACAAGGGATGGAGGGGGACAAGGGGTGGAGAGAGACAAAGGATGGAGCAGGATCAAGGGATGGAATGGGACAAGGAATGGACAAGGGATGGACAAGGGATGGAGCAGGACAAGGGATGAAGGGGAATAAGGGATGGAGGGAGACAAAGGATGGAGCAGGATCGAGGGATGGGATGGGACAAGGAATGGAGGGGACAAGGGATGAAGTGGGACAAGGGATGGAGGGGACCAAGGGATGGAGGGGGACAAGAGATGGAGAGGAATAAGGGATGGAGGGAGACAAAGGATGGAGCAGGATCGAGGGATAGGATGGGACAAGGAATGGAGGGGACAAGGGATGAAGTGGGACAAGGGATGGAAAGGACCAAGGCAGGGACAAGGGAGGGAGCAGAATAAGGGATGGAGAGAGAAAAAGGATCGAGCAGGACAAGGGATGAAGTGGGACGGGATGGAGCGGGACAAGGGGTGGAGGGAGAATGAACCCCAAGATTCTGAAAGGAAGGAGCTGAGGTCGTTGGGAGGGGAGAGGCTCCAGGAAGACCATTTCCACCCTCTTAAGACACAGAGGACTTTTGACAAGGGTCTGTGGGCCTGGGTATATTCAAGCACATTGCCTGAGACCCACATGGGGAGCTGGGTGGTCCCTTAGGCAATTCCACATGATGGGCACGGCCTGGGAGTCTTCTTGCCCTTGGCCAGCTCTGGGGGCCTCCATGCAATGGGCAGGGTCCTGGCAGGGTGGAAATAGCCGGGACACGGGGCACGCTTTCCCCTCAGCGAGCCGGGATGCCTGCAGCCCCCCGAGGGGCCCAGCAGAGGCGCTACCTGCCTCATGCTCTGTGTAGGGCTCTCTCCAGAGCAGCCGGTGCTTCAGCTCATCCTTGGGCGCGTACATGTAGCAGTTCAGCCCCCGGCGTTGCAGCCTGTGCAGGGAGAGCAAGGAGTCAGGCAGGCTCCGCACGGGCTCTTTGCACGGCCACACGGAGACAGAGATCTCGGCCAGTGCTCCCAGCGCTGAGCTCTAAGGTTTGGGTCAGAGACCAGTAGGATGTGCCCCCTGGGAGGGCAGACACCTCCCTCTTTTGGCACTTCTGTATGGAAGCCATCTGCTATGTTCATTTGGTTTTATTTATGCTCCTCAGCAGACAATGGTCTACATTTTCCCACGGTGAACAGAGTAGAAAGCACTTCAGGTAGCTCATGATGAAAGTCCCTTATTTTGTTTCTTTCCAGGTAAGAAAAATACCAATGGACATGTCACCCTCACGTGCCACCACGTGAGCACATCCCAGTCCAGCACCAGACAAAACCCCCATTAGACCTTCTCACTCCTGAGGCACTTTAAATCATCACATCTTGTTCTCCTTCCATTTTCTGTACCCGTACCTCTGGTCCCTGCACTCTGGCCCTTGATTACACTTGGCACTGCCCACACTGTCACCACTGCAGTGCCCACAGGAAGCCCTGCACAGCCCCAGGTCACTGCTGGCAGGTCCTGTCCGTGCAGCTCATCCCACTGATGGCCCGTGCATGGGCAGCAGCCGCTTGGAGAGGAGCTGCACAGAAAACTCCCACCCCAGTGACAGATCCTGAGCACATCCTTCTGTCACAGGGACACGGGGTGACACACAGACATGCATGGGGACTCACGGGGACGCAGCAGGGCCACCCACACCAGGCAAGGATGGCAGCCTCAGGGCACAGCAGCCACCCTGTGCTCAGGATGGAGTGATGCCCTCCGCTCCCCCGGGGTTCAGCGCGGCTCCAGCGAGCCCGGGCTGGCTGGAATTGTCCCCCTGGTGTCCTGGCTGCTGCTGGTGGCAGCGGGGACGCGGCCAGCGCACCCACACGGGGCTGCAGCGGGATGTGCGGAGCCCCAGCACCACCTGCCGGCACGGGCCGGCCCCGCGTCCGTCCGTCCGTCCGTCCGTCCGTCCCGCAGTGCCCAGGGCCCGGCCGAGCGCGGATCCCTCCCGGGGCCGCTGGGACAGGGGGACACTGCAGAAGCATGAGGCCCCTTAGCTGCCACCCTCACCTTCAGAGAGGAAAATTCAGGGTACTTGCCATTGAAAGAGAAGTTTCCTCTGATCCATTGACCACGGTCTCCCATAGAAGCCTGTAAAAGGGAGGGAGAAAAAAAAAGGCAAAATGCAGTTGTTGGAAAGTGCCTTGGAACAGTCTCTCTCTGGGCTATCCCTGCCAGACATGCAGCACCCATTCTGCTGTTGGGACCACTTCCAAGGAAGGGCCCTTCTTATTTCTGCATGTAGGAAGATCTGGGAGGTGCAGAGCTGTCTGCAAAGCCAGGGAGAAAGGATATCCAGAGGAACACAAACCCCTTCCCCTGGGGACAGGCTGATAAAGGAGTTTGGAGAAATGCAGATTTGACAGCAGAGGTCAAAGGAAACCTGTCAGAGTCCCAGCACAGAGCCGAGATTTAGCAAGAGAAGAACCTTCAGCCACTTAAATTCTCTTCAAGATCTGGCAGATGCAACGTGAAGTCTCCATTACAGAAAATCCATTACGTCTTGGACAGTGATGGCAATTGGCCATTAGGGTATCCTCCTGCTTTCTCTCTGCATCATGGGCAACTTCTGCAATCACTGCATCTCCCAGCAGCGAGGGCCAAGGGGAGCAGATATTTGGGAAGTGACAGCAGTCCCAAAACTGGGAAGTGCACAGGGGCAGGCTGCACTGACTCCATCAAGGTGGAAGAAAGAACCAGCCTTCCATGTCTGGCATGAGGCCACTGTCACCCAGGGAAGCACCTGCACTTCCCAAAGCACCTGAGTGTCCCAGAGCTCATCTGCCCTCATTTCCTTGGCTCCCTCTGGCAGGAGCCCACCCTGCAGCCCCTAGCACCAGTCCTGGGCAATGCTGAGTGGGGGTTGCACCACAGCAACACCCACTCTCCATCTGTCTTCCCTCTGCAAACAGATTTTCTACCTGCCTGAACACCTACATGGTTATTCAAAATACTTTGAAATAATATACCCATCCCCCTCTGTGCCCGGGGCCAAATTTGTGGCCACTTGAGAATCCCAGCAAATATTCTGCCTAAAAAAAGGTATTTCTGTGGTAAATAATTTGCTATTTCAAGATCCCAGTGAGATCCCCAGAGTCGCTGTATGGCACCTGCAAGTGACATTTTCACAGCATGTGTTGCTGTGAGCTGACGTGGGCTGGCAAGGAGGCCACTCAGTCCTGCTCACTCAGTCCTGCACAGTGAATCCTGCACACTCAGTCCTGCACACTCAGTCCTGCACAGTGAATCCTGCACTCTCAGTCCTGCTCACTCAGTCCTGCACAGTGAATCCTGCACACTCAGTCCTGCACAGTGAATCCTGCACTCTCAGTCCTGCACTCTCAGTCTTGCACACTCAGTCCTGCACAGTGAATCCTGCACACTCAGTCCTGCACACTCAGTCTTGCACACTCAGTCCTGCACAGCGAATCCTGCACTCTCAGTCTTGCACACTCAGTCCTGCACACTCAGTCCTGCACAGTGAATCCTGCTCACTCAGTCCTGCACACGCCCTGCCAGCAGTGTTCCCCTGGAATGGATTTGCCAGCATCATCCCTGTCCTCTTTCCCAGGTCAGCTCTACTATATCAATGATTCATGTCTGACTCATGTCAGCTTCTCCACCCCTGCATTTCCTGTTTATTTTACATTTATTTGCATGCTGCTCCTGCTTCGTCTCAGGTGAGGCAGAGGGCAGAGGGCAGTGCCCCTCCTGTGCTGCCAGGAGAAGGGCAGATAATTTGGGACGGTGGGTGCCAGGCCTGGCTCAGCTCCAGAGGGAGCTGGGGATGTGGGGAGGGAGAAGCACAGAGCTCTCCCTGGCCAGCTCTGGCCACGGGTCCTGCCCCATGGGCAGGGTGGGCAGGGGGGACACACCGGGAAGCTGCCCCTGAGTCCAGGGTAACCAAGAACCCCGTGCAGAGCTCTGGAGGCCGAGCAGAGGGTCCCTGTGCCCCTCTGTGGGCCTCGGCTCTGCTGGGGTGGCTGCAGGGCTCAGTGGGGCTCTGGGGAGAGCTGGGAGCATCGCAGAGATGCTGGTCCAGACCCCTGGCAGAGACGGGGTGCTGTGCAAGGGCCCCACTCCCGCCTCCCCCACAGCCTGGGGCCCTTCCCGACCCCGATTCACCTCGGGTGGATCGCAACAGCCCCTGCAATGCCCGGGCGGGTCGGGCACCGGCCCCAGCCGCGGCCTCGGACGGACCTACCTTCCACCACGCCGCAGAGGAAGCGCAGGGGGATGGAAGATGCGCAGAGGGGCGGAATGTTTGCTGCGGGATGGAGCGCTGGCGGGAGGGGATGCAGGGTGCGCGGAGGGCTCAGCGCAGGGGCGGC
>VWZV01012775.1:0-20373 GCA_013397155.1 Irena cyanogastra | reverse complement strand
GGGGCCGGGGCGCGGGGCGGAGCGGGGGGGGTCCCCGAAATCCGTGCGGAGGCCCTGAGGGGCGATGCCTGAGCCGCAGTCTCGGAGCCCGCGGACCGGAGCCCTCGGCGCTGCAGCCGCCGCCGCCCCCGGGCACCGGGGTCTCGCCTGGTGCCCTCGGCAGCCCCGGTCCCCCACGTCCCCAACCGCGGCGGTTCTCCCGGTGCGACACTTCCTTCTCCCGCCTTTGAAGCTTCCCGGGACCCCACAGCCCCAGAGTTGCTCCCGAGAGGTCGAGTGTCATTATCTCCTTGTGTTCACCACCGAGCTGGCACCTGCCCTGGCCACACCCTCATGGCAGGCCTAGGGCGCGATGCCTCTCCGGGTCCGCGCCGTCGGGCCGGCCCATGTGCCTTGCAGGTGACTCACCTGCCCGCCTGTGTCACGCTGTTTGTGCCCCCCCTGCTCCGAGCTACTGACGCTCGTCTAGCTCGTGGTTGTCTCCGTCCCACGGGCTGTGCTTTGCAGATGTGCTGCCACGTCATGAGTTCCTTGTCCTGCAGCTGCACACCACAGAGCCCTGCCTACACACGGGCCGGGGTGTTTTACTCCACCAAATCATTTTGTACTTTTTCAGACCACCGTGCCTGTTTGTTGATGTCATTATTTTGCCGGCGTTTGCGGTCAGATCGTTTGTCTGTCTTGTGCACTCTGTTGTTGGTATTGCTGTGGTTACATGCCATTGCTGTTTGCAGCACGTTGTTCTTATCTCAGCCGGTGTGATCGTTACTTTTCGAGCCTCCAATTCTCTCCGTCCTGCCTCGGGGGAGGGTAGGGCTCTGAGCAATTGGTCTGGGATGTTTCAATGTGAACACTTAATTGGGGAATGTCATTCCTAAACCAGGACACCAGCACAGTTTTGTTACCATGCAAATGTCAGGGGTGAAGCCAGGACGGTGCAGAGGGTCACCCCTGCACCCATCCAGGCACTGCAAAGTTTCCCTCATAAGGTTTCATCAAAACCACAGGTGGAGAAATGGGGATCACAGCCTGGAATACCAGGATCTGTGGCTTCTCTCTCTTCCCTGTACAGGTTTATGTCATGTCAGAAAACCAAGTCATGGTGCCTGGGCCATCAAAGCAGCAAGAAGCCCGAGAGTGTCTGAGCCACTCAGTGGCAGGGTCACAGTGCCATCAGGGTGACACCTGATGGATCATCCACGCTGGAGAGTGCTGAGCACAGGCTGTGCTTGTCCTTGTTCTTTGCCTCACAGGCAGCACCTGTCCCACCTGCAGCTGGGAATGCTGGACTCAAGCCTGGCCCTGCAGGAGGCTTCTGGGGCAGACTGGAGTGGCCAGCCGTGGCAGGGACAGTACTGGGAGCAGCCCAGTGTTCGTGGAGTGGCCTCGGTGCCCAGGGACGTGGCATGGTTGGAGGTAGAGAGATATGGATGGCATTACCCCGTCCACAAAGACAGTCAGAGAATGAAGTCGTGCAGGGCTGTGCATACACAGGTGTTTGCTGTGATTCTTTCCTTCTCTGCTCTCTCTGCGAGCACCTGGCTATCCCACGATTTTCTTGGACTATGAGCTTGAGGTAAGCAGCCTCTAGTTCTCCACTTCCTTTTTTCTCCTGTCAAAGACATCACTCCTTTTTGCTGTCCTGTGAAACCTCACCTATCCCCTGTCCACTCCCCATATTGCCCTCGCTTACCCTCAGCCCATCCGAGCGCGTTTTCCCGTTCCCACCGAGAGCACACGCCTGTGTCACACGTGTGTGCACCGGCGTAGCATCTAGACTAGTCACGCCCAGGTGTGCACACATGTGTTCACACGCACACGCGCGAGCACGCCCCGCCCCTGACACGCGTGTCCCCGTCCCCGCCCGGTCCCCGCCCCGTCGCGTCCCGATCCCCGCCCCAGCGGCGCTGGCGGAAGCGCGCGGGGATGGAGCCGCCGGCCATGGAGGGGCCGCTGCTGGTGCAGCACAGCCACAAGTTCGGCACCAAGGTGGGTCCGGGGATCCCTTCCTCCCTCTCCCTCTCCCTCTTCCTCCCCTCCTTCCTTCTTCCCTTCCTCCCCGCCCTCGGGCCGGCTGCGAGCCGCGGCGGAGGCGCTCCGGGGGCCGCTCCCGGTGAGCGGCCGGCCCGGGTGGGGAGCGGCCCCGGCGCGGTGTGTGTGACCCCGCTCTCCGCAGCGCTGGAAGCGCGGCTGGTCCGCGCTCTACCCCGCCAGCCAGCACGGCGTGGCCCGGCTCGAGGTGTTCGACTGCAAGGAGCCGTCGGCGGCCGGGCGGGCGGGCACCCGGCGGCTCGCCCGCACCGTGGTGCGGCTCAGCGACTGCACCAGCGTGGCCCCGGTGGGCGAGGGCGGCCCCCGCGCCGGCACCGCCACCTTCCGCCTGGAGACCCGCGACCGCAGCTTCCTCTTCGCGGCCGAGAAGCAGCAGAGCGAGGAGTGGGTGGCGAAGCTGTGCCAGATCGCCTTCCCGGTGAGCCCCGGGCTGGGCGGGGGGTGCAGGGAGCCGGCGGCGGAGGGGACAGCACGGGACACGGACGTCAGTGTGTGTGGGTGACCTTTTCCCACCTGGCAGCTCAGGGAAGGGCACCCTGAGGCAGCGCCCGTGCTCCCAGGTTTACAACGCCCGGCCCTGGCACTCCAGTGCCCTCTCGATGGCTCCTGCTGTGGTTTGCGGGACTCCTCGGCGTGCTGTCAATAATTCGAGGTTGTGGCTCCAAATTTCGAGTCGGGCTCTTCTTGCCCGGTGTAGAGCCCGTGCTCACCCCTGCAGAGAGCTGGCAGGTGGCCAGCTGATGGCCGAGGAGCGTTTCCTCTTGGCCCAACCATCGCTGCCTTTCCTGCCACAGCAGCGGCGGCGGAAGCGGAGCCTCGAGAGCGCTGCGGGACCCGTCTGGTTCCAGCACCTGGAACCCCCTTTCCCAGCCTTGGGGCTCACTCTTGGCCGCTGCTGTGGGCACCCCATCTGTGCTGGGCCTCAGGAGCAGCTGTCCAGCTCCTCGTCCTCTGCAGCCCCTGGAGCTGGTGGTCAGCCAGTGTGACCAGCCAAGGCTCTTGGGGCAGTGTGGTTTTCCGTGCCCTCTGGGACAGCAGCCCACGCCTGCCCAGCTCCACAGCGCTGGCTCTCCCTCCTGGGAGGTGTTTGCAGAGCCCTGGGTTGGGCTTCAGCCGATTCCAGGCTTGGAGTGCTGGGCAGGGCTGCCAGGGAGGAGGACTGGGTGCACAGTTAGTGATCACAGGATTTTCCCTGAGTGTGATTTACCTTTGTCCTTCAGGCGTCTCCCTGCAGTCTTCTGCCAGGCCAGGTGTGTCTGTGCAGCAAATGCCAGGGCTGGTGGGGCTGGGAGGCACTGGTGGAAATGACTCTGTGTCTCCTGGTGCTGTCAGGGTTGCAGCCTTTGCCCTGAAAGTGGCTTGTGGGGCTCAGCTGGGGACACAAGATACCCTTGGAGTGGGGCAGGGTAGTGGCCAGGCCAGGGAGCACCTGCTTGTTGCAGGGCTGTGCTCGTGCCATCCCTCACATGGGAGCCATCATTTGTGTGCCCGAGTCCAGAAGCAAGCTGACAGTTTAGGAGAAGGTTGTGAGCAAAAGGCTACAAGGCTGGCATGTGTTTTAAAAAGGCCTGACCTGGAGCAGGAGGCACAAGAGCTGCACGTGGCCTCTCTGCACGAGCTGGAGATCCTCAGCTGGGATTGCTGATCATCTGCATGGAGAATGTGATTTTGTGTCATATTCCTGCCCAGAGGGTATGCAAGGTCCAGCAGCTTGGGAGCTGGGGCCAGAAATCATTTAGAGTTCAGAACAGATTTTTTTTTTCCTTTTGAAGATGAGGAAAAGTGCAGTCAAATGGAGCCTTAGAGGCTCTGGCAGATTTGGTGGCCCTTGGCTTTCCAATCCCAGGCTGGAGCCCTGCTGCATTGGATGCTTTAGCTGAGGAGGAGCTGCTGCTATCAGCTCTCAGGACATGAGGTTTTAGGACCCAAACACAAGGGCTGGATGGCCCTTTTTTGGGCTTCTTGTTAAGAAGCTCATGTGTGTGGGTTTTGAACTGAAACTGTGGCACTTGCCTTCTGCAAGAGGTAGCCGCTGCTGCAACCCCAAGGAACAGCTCTGCACACTGAGCCTCCCTTGTGCCAGCTGCACAGGGCTCAGTGAGCCTGTAATTTGAGAGGGGCTTTTCTGCAGGAGGCTCTCTGAAAGCACCAAGGGTTTGTGTCCCACCCCAGGCCCTTTAGGGGCTCTGCTGCTGGGACACAGCCACTGACAGCGTGTGTTGCATTTTCAGTTCTGCATGTGCTAAAATAGCAGCGCTCGCTTCCCCTCTGCAGGCTCCCCCTCCTCCTGGGCAGGGCAGGACACAGACCCCCGTGTCACCAGGCCATCAGCTCCCCGTGCTTGTGCTGGTATGGCCAGGAGGGTGTGTTTGGGTTGTGCCATGCTTTGGGGGCAGCTCTGTGGGTTTTGCTGCCCTGTACCCTGTCAGCAGAGCCCAGCTGGGGACAGGGTGCTGCCAGGAGCTCAGGGAAGTCCCCCCTGTGCTGCCTGGCCCTGTTCATCCGTGTTCATGTGGGCTCAGGGCATTCTGTAGCCAGCTTTGGGGTGGGCAGGGTGCAGGACAGCCAGGCTGCATGGGGCCAGGGAGGGCAGCAGGGCCCAGGCCATGCAAGGGGGCCTGGGGGCTGATGTGGGAAGAGAACTCTGGGTCTGATCTGCTCTCCTTTGGCAGGGAAATGGCCCCAGCGATGGCGTGGTGTCACAGTACGGCCGAGAGGGCAGCGGGGAGTCACCTGCCCTGGAGATGGCCGTGAACTCCCTCTACTACTCCAGAGATGAAGGTGGGACCTGCTGCTGCCCTGACTTGGGGCCACCTTCCACAGAGCCTTGTCCTGCTGCTGCGCCATCATTGGGGCCACACTGGGCATTGCCTGTGTCCCCCTGTCCTGCCCTGAGCAGCCCTGTCCCTGCAGTGGGGCTGTGTCTGTCCCTGAGCTGCCCTGTCCCTGCAGTGGGACTGGGTGTCCCCTTCCCTGAACAGCCCTGTCCCCTCAGTGGGGCTGGGTGTCCCCTGTCCTGCCCTGAGCAGCCCTGTCCCTGCAGTGGGGCTGTGTCTGTCCCTGAGCTGCCCTGTCCCCGCAGGGGGGTTGGGTGTGTCCCCCTGAACAGCCCTATTCCTGCAGTGGCGTTGAGTGTCCCCTGCCCTGCCTGAGCTGCCCTGTCCCCTCAGTGAACGCCTTCTGGGTGACGGTGCAGCGGACCGAGGCCGCCGAGCGGTGCGAGCTGCGTGGCTCCTACGTGCTCAAGGCAGAGCGGGACAGCCTCGTCCTGAAGGACCCACGGACGGACAGGATCCTCTATGTCTGGCCCTACCGGCTGCTGCGGAGATACGGCCGGGACAAGGTGGGGAACGGGGTGAGCTGCAGGTGCTCCTCTGTAGCTGTTCCCTTGTGGAAGGCTGAGCTGATTTCCTGCAGCCAGCCCTGCCAAATGCCAGGATTGCTGCAGACCCTGGTGGCCTTGACTGTCCTCAGTTCCTGCCTGTGTCACCATGCTGGAGCGCAGGCTGGCGGGACACTCGTCCCCTCTGTGGTTGTCACACTTTCACTGAGGCCATTGCCTCTGCTGCTCTCTTCTCCATCCCAGCACTTCCCACCTTGTGCCATGAGCAGGCACATCCCTCAGTGCTGCACAGACCTCTCCCCAGGCTCCTGGAACGTTGGCTCCTGGCAGTCCTGTCTCTGCCCTGGGTTCAGTCCCTCCCTCCTAAGGATGCTGGTCAGAGCAGAGGGGCTTTGAGACATCAGTTGCTCACTCTGTGGGGTGAACTGCTCCTTTTCTCACTGACCTCTGAAGGTCTCCCCCTCCCCAGAGTCCCCTGCAGTGCATCCCCAACCTGCCTTGCTGCTACCCTGAGTGCAAGAGGTGTGGGCCACCCTGGACAGGGAGGAAGTGGTGGCTCTGGGGCTGTTTGCTGGTGGCCCTGGGGCTGTGTATAGCAGGGACCATGTTGGCCCCACTCTGCTTATGGTGCTTTCTGCAGCACATCCCCAAAGCAGAGCTGGAAACCGAGCTGCCCATTTGTGGATGTCCAGCTCATCTGCAGAGTCTGTGCTGGGGGCAGGAGGAGAGTTGCAGGGTGTGGGGAGCTGCACCCGCAGTGACCTGAGCAGAGAGGGGCTGATTGTGTTTCTGTTTGGCAGCACTGAGCCATAAAAAGAAGTTTGTCCCCAGAGACCTTTGTAGCAACCGCAGGGGCTGCTGCTGCCTGTGAGAGAGGCCGAAAATCCCCCCTGGGCAAGGGAATGAGGCTCAGGAAGGGTGTGGGCGTCAGCTGGTGGGAACCTGCTCACCAGAGTGTGTTCAGGCCAGAGGAAGCACAGCCCTGGTGCAAGACTTCTCTTGAGAGGATCTTTTACCATGAACACATTAATGCTGGTAGATCAATGCTTTGCTTACTCTTGGTAACTGAGCTGCTGCTGGGCTTTCTCCTGTGGAAAGCCGTGTTCTTTCTCTTGTACCTCTTGCTTCCAGATTGCTCCCTTCTTACCTAAGATGCCGTAGTGGTTTCCCCTGCTGAACTGTCACTCACCTTCTCACCCTACTCCTTCCTCAGTGTTATTTCCTAGACTATCTGGTGCCAGTGGTTGAAAGTGCTGGAATTGCTCGTGTAAGGCAGCAGGGCTCCAGCAGGAGCTGCAGGTCTCTGGAGCACTCTCAGTGATGTACCCTCAGGTGTGCTCCAGTTCTACAGCTTGTAGCGTGGCCTTTCCCTGCCCAGCTGCTGGGCACGAGGTGGCCCTTGCTGTGGGAGTGGAAGCAGCAGGATTTCAGGGCAGTCTCTCCTGCAGGATATGCAGGATCAGTGCTGCTGCCACACACCCTTTGGTGGGAAGCACAGCCTGCACAACGCGCTGGGTCAGGAGGTGCTGAGCAGGATGTGACCCTTCTGCTTCCCCTTCAGGTGATGTTCTCCTTCGAGGCTGGCAGGCGCTGTGACTCAGGACCTGGAAACTTCACCTTTGAGACCAAGCAGGGCAACGAGATCTTCCGCCTGGTGGAAGCCTCCATCCAGGAGCAGAAGGCACAGGTGGAGGAGAACCGGCAGAGCTGCGACTCGCTGGAAGCCGACAGCCCCGGCATGGTGCAGATCCGCCAGGCCCTGGCTGACAGCCTCAACCTGGAGCTGCCCGCCGAGGGGGACGACACCTCGGCATCCAAAGCAGGGCTGGCACCCAGGGCCGGTGCGGCAGCAGCAGAGGAGAGAGATGCCACATCTCTGCTGAAGAGCCGGACTCTGCCAGAGCTGCCCGTGCCACCGGCCAAGCCCACGGTGTCCAGCACGCCCCCGCGCTCCCCTCTGCCCAAGGTGCTCCGTGCTGTGCCGGCGGCCGAGGACCCGTCCAGCGTGTACTCGGAGCCCCTGGACTCGGTGAAGGGCCTGCAGCCGTGGCCGGACCCGCTGTACTCGGACCCTGTGGACAGCAAGGCCTTGAGCGTGGCCAAGGCGCCCGGCGGGGCCGCGGAGGAGCCGAAGCCGCGGCTGCTGGTGATGCCGTACTCGGGCCCGTACGAGCAGGGCCGGGCCGAGGGGCAGGGCCGGGCCGAGGGGCAGGGCCGGGCTGAGGGCCAGGGCCGGGCCGAGGGTCGTGGCCAGGCTCCCCCTGGGCACAAAGAGCACATCTATGACGAGCCTGAGGGCCGCGCCCCCCGCTCGCTGCACCCCTTCACCTACATCTACGACGAGGCGCGGCCCACGAGCGAGGCCTGGCGCACGCAGGGCCACGATGGCAAGGGTGGCTATGAGTACCCCTACAACCCCAGCACTGACGATTACTCGGTACCCACCTTCCCCGCCAAGGCCAAGAGCTCCAAGCCAGTGCCAGCCCCCAAACCCCAGGCAGCCTTTATCCCCAAAGGGGCAGAAAGGGTGGAGGACCCTGGCAGGCGATGGGGCAGCGCCGTCCCTGAGAAGGTGCTCACCAAACCCAGCCTCAACAGCAGCAACAACAACAATGTGGAGGTGCTGTACAGCCGGGTGGTGAAGCCCCAGCAGCTGCAGAAGAAGGAGCAGTGTGTGGATGAGTACAGCTTGTCGCCTCTCTATGAGGACTTAGGGGAGATATAAGCTGCTGCTGCTCTGTATCTGTATGCCAGCAGGGACTGGGCATCCCAGTGCCAGCTGGGCTTGTCCTCCCCGGAGTGACTTGGGGCTGTTTGGGCTCGGGCAGAGCCCCTTTTCTCACCAGTTCTGAGGGGCTGTGTTTCCCTGGAGGGAAACAGTAAGAGCAGGAGAGCTGTGGCTGATGCAAGCCCCCAGTGTGTTTCTCCAGCTCTGGAACCGGCTGCACTGTGCCTTCTGATCTGCAGCAGGGCTGCTATTTTCCTGTACCTGCTGCTCTGGCTCTGCTCTGGCTTCCTGTCTGACCAGGCTGCAGGGCTCTGGTGCTTGTTGTGGTGTGTGGAAGGCTGCTTGCTGTCAGTCTCCAAAAGTATTTTTATACAAAGCTATTTTAATATTAAAGTCTGTATGTCTCAGAACAACACGTTTGCCTGTGGCGTGGATGGGGAGGTGCAGGTGCATGTTTGTGTCTGTGCCAGAGCTACTGAGCTAAGAGAGAGCCTCCAAGAAGAGTGCCTGCCACATTGAGCTGTGGCTGGATGCCCTGATGGCAGGGGATTAAGGGAAATGAGAGTCAGGCTCAGATATGTGATGGCCTCCAGGCATAAGGCTGGGCAGGGACAGGCGCCAGCTCTGCTGCAGCTCAGTGGCTGTTGGTGAATCACAGGATCTTTCCTTCTCCAGCCTGATCCCACTGCTGAATTCCCCCTGCTCCCAGCTGCTTTGGAAGGCCTGGAAGGGCCCAGCCTGGATCCCACTGAGTTTAATGGCAAAATCTGTGATCCCTGCTGTATGGTTTGTGTGATTGCTGTGTGGCCAGCCTTGGGCAGAAACCAACCAGGGGAAAACCAGGTTGTCCTTTCTGTGTGGGACCACACCGGGCATGCTGGCATTGGCTGTCCCCACATCTGGATGGGGCTGCTGGTGACTTCTGCAGGTCTAGCAGCCTGTTGGTACCGACAGACAGGCAGGTGACAGGCAGCACTGTGCTGGACCTGTGCAGAGGGCTGAGCTCAACTTCTGCAGCCCCAGCTCAGCCAAACTACTGGGAAGTCTGGAGGTTCAGGTCCCCAGGCTGCTGAGATGGTGATAGGGTGATGAACTCTGGGCATTTATCTGGTGCCCAGGTTGCAGGGGGAAGCCTCAGTCCTGTAAAAATACAGCTCAGCTGTGGCCAGGACCAATTTGTGCCTGTTCCCCTCTGCTGGATCCTCTTCTGCACTGGGGTTTTGCTGCAGGAGAAGGGGAAAAGTCTAATGGGTTTTGAGAAATCTGAGGGAGGCTGAGGTGGTTGCAAATACTTTGTTGCCTCCCTTCTGCCCCCTCCCTAAACCTGATTTTATAATTTTGGTGTTGTTGACTGGTTTGCTGGGCCGTTTGTGTATTCATTCCTGCCCTTGGCTCCTTCCTGCACCCAGCGATCCCTGTGCCTGCAGGGGTGTCTGCCCTGTCTCCCGTGGTACCTGCCCTTGATGTCTTGCCCCAGCAGCTCCCTGATGAGATGCCAGGGCATGGGAAGAGCCAGCCAGCCCATGCCTTTGGGCCTGTCAGAGATGAGATTCCAGGGAGAAGAGATTGAGGTGCTTGCCTCATGCCCTGGCTCACCTGCAGCTGTTTCCCAGGAAGCACAGGGCAGTGGTGGGACAGCATGCTGGACATATCAGAAACCACAGGCAGAGAGTGAGCTCCATGGAGGATAACTTTATTTTGGAACAGCTTTTCAGAACCGAGTAAGTAGAACACAAACTCTGCTGGTGCTTGGTATCAGGGGCTCACTGAGACCACCCCACCTCGGCTTGGTCAAGCTGCCCTTGGCTCCTGCTGTGCCAGGGGCACCTGCCCTACATCTGCACTGAAAAACAGGCTGGCATCTGGGCAGGAATTCTCTGGAATTGCTCTGGCTTGGCATTTGCTACAACCCCCTTTGTGAGCTGGGGCGTTGGACAGCAAGGCCAATCTTGGAAGCAACTAAATCATCTGGAGAGCAGAACTCCAGGCTTTAAGATTAAATCCAAGAGCCCTGTTTCATTCCTATTCAACCACCCCACTGAACCTGCTGCTGTGAGATGAGGGCAGCTCAGCATGACTGCCTGCCCTGTCTGATTTCCTCCCT
The DNA here is from genome assembly GCA_013397155.1 of Irena cyanogastra. Classification (NCBI taxonomy): domain Eukaryota; kingdom Metazoa; phylum Chordata; class Aves; order Passeriformes; family Irenidae; genus Irena; species Irena cyanogastra. The sequence continues at coordinate 10,146 of VWZV01012775.1, read as the reverse complement.
GCCCTGCCTGCAGCTCTGCTGCTCCCACTGACGGCGATCTGTGATTTGTGGCCTGTGCTAGCCCAGTCTCAGAAACCCAAATTTGAGGCAGGCTGGTGACGTGTGCTGGCAAGAACAGGAAATACATGGTGGTGCTTCTGCTGCTGCTGCAGGGGACAGCTGGATCTCTGGACAGAGGGTCCCCGAGCAGCAAACTTCCTGCAGAACTGGCTCGGTGACGAACACAACCGTGAAACAACAACGAGGAGGAACAAACGATGGGAAGTGCCTGTCTGAGCAAGGCCAAGCTCGGTGTCTTGCCTGACCACATCCGGCCAGCTGCTGAGCCAGGGCCTGTGGCTGCCCAGGGGCAGGTCCTGGTGCTCACTGCAGGAACTCCTCGTACTCCTTGGGGAGCAGGGAGCTTTCACAGGAGCCTCTCCTGCCTGCTGCTGCTGGTCTGAACGTTTGGAGGGGAGATGGAGCCATCAGCAGGGGAGCCACTGCAGCTTTGGCTCTGCTCTGAGGCTGCAAGACAGGAACAAAACACGAATCCTTGTCGGAGGAGGTGCTGGCTGTGCCTCACCTTTCGGGTGCTGCGCCCAACCCCTGCTGGGCACAGGGAGCTGCCTGCAGTTCCCCTGCAGGAATCTGGCCAGGAGGGCACAATCTGCTGAAATCTGGCCAGGAGGTGACATCAGACCCCATCCAGGCTGCTCACACACAGGGAGGGACTCACCTGCCTGGGCTGGTGCCGCTCCGGGCGCTGCTCCCGGGGCTGGGGCTGCTGCCGGTGTGGAGGTTTGTACAAGGAGCTCTTCAGGAATTTGTAGAGGTTGCTCTTCAGGTGCAAGGGGTTGTAAGCAACTTCCACTTCCAAGTTGTTCAGGGCGCTCTGCTTGGAAGAAAGAACTTGAGTTTGCTACAGGATGTGACAGGTAAAGGCTGTGGGGTTTGCATGTTTGTGGTTTTTCTGGTTTCTTTTTCAGGGACAGTGTTGTAGACACTCCAAGCCACCCATCCTGCAGTGAAAGGTAAAGGGATTTTTGGCTGTGCTGCAACCCATAAGGAGCACTCTTAGCCGTGTATAGAACAAGAGGCATCTCCAAACAGATCTTAATGGATTTAAACATTCCCTTGCAGGATACAGTCCTACCCTTTCCCATGCCCAGAATCAGCCAACAAGCTGGGGCACCCTTTCTGGGCACTGTCGCCCTCAACTCTGCTTCACAAGGCCTCTTCCCCCCAACAGACAGGCAACATTGCTCCAAAGGACAGGTATTTGCTGTCCATGGAGAAAGCTGTCTGCTGGGAAGGAGTTGTGCAGTGCAACATCACACTCCAGCTGTCACTAGACATTGTCACAGCCATTTCCTTCTCGTTTATCTGCTGAGGTGATAACGAGAGCTGATAATGAGTGACTCACCTCGATGGGGCCCCTGACTCTCTCGGGGTGCTCAGCCAGGAGGGCTGGGAAGGCTGATGGCAGCAGGAGCTCTCTGATGGCCACTGCTTTCACCAGGAGAGTGGCAGAGTCGGAGGGGATGATGACATAATAGGGATGCACCACCACGTTCCAGTTTGGTCCAGTGTTCTGGGGCTCGTGCCTGGCCAAGAGCATCCAATTCCTTTTCTAAAGGGCAAAATCCAGGTGTGAACAACAGCAACAGCCACTTCCTTCAGCGCTGCCAACCGTGGGCTCAGGGCAGGCACACTCACACATCACGGAAGGGAAACTATTCTGCAGCAGGGCTGAGGACAGTATGGCATTTGGTTTGTTTTTTAGCAAGTCAATGCGTAAGAAAACCACCCAATTTTGGTTTGCAGCTTGTCAGTAACAGCCAGTTCTCCACAGTCCAAAGCTTGGTTAATTATTTTCGCTGTTAAAGTCACAAGTCTAACTCCAACCCTGGCATTTGCACTTCACACCTCTAAACACTCATTTCTGGTAGGTTTGAGGGTCTTCCCTAAGGTCTGATGAGCTGTAGCATCTTTCCAGCAGATGGAAGGATTTACAAGCTTGACTCTGGCCCGTGGCATGAAGTTGCAGCTTTTAAAATGTTTCCTGGTGCAGCTGGACAGACGTTACAAGGTGTCACTCACTGTTCCTTTCCCTGGCCATCCTTCCCCATCACACCACAACTTTCACACACTCACCAGGAGACTGTGGCACAAAGCATGGAAGCTGTGCTGGTTTGTCTCCAGTTCATCCCAGTCCAGCTGCCAGCAGCTCGTGGGCTTGATGATGAAGGGCAGCCCATAGAGTACAGACTCACAGACCCCTTCAGACTTCAGAGCCCTGCCAGGGTACAGCTCATGTTAGCGCTCATCGTGGCAAGAACAACTGCACAGCTTACAAGTTATCCTGTTTTTCCTATAAATAAATCTCAGAAAAGACACTGGAGAGGATCTCTGTGCTCTGCCCTGTGCCATGAACTGCTGCCAGGAAAGCAAATTCTTAGGCAAAATCACAGCACTGTGAGGCTTTGCTTAGGCTCTGACATCCAATTAATTGCTGTGGCCTCATTAGGTAATGAGAGAGCAGAATTGTTGCAATAAAACATTTCACTGGGGCGAAAGAACTTTTGCATGAATGGCACCTGTGGTGTCACCCTCATTGAGTGCTGTGGTGACACTGGGTGTGACCGTGGCCTGCACGTGGGCTGTGCTGTTCCATGAGAGGAAGAGTGATGGAACTGGGGGTTTTTCACACCAGAATTTGGCTCACCAGCACTCCAGAGCCTCCTGGTGATGTCAGCAGGGCCCAGGATGATGCACAGGAAAGTGAAGCTTTTCTTCAAGCTTTTTAACCCTCCCCCAGTTACCCAGTGGAAGACAAGGAGCACCACTCACTTGAGCACTCGGAGTTTGTGCACAGCTATGGATGGCCAGGCTGCCACGTGCCAGGGAGAACTGGGATCTGCTGCTCTCCCACTGCCATCAGCTGTCCCCAAAAGCAGGGCTGGGTCCAGCAGCCTCTCCTGCAAATCACACTTCAGGCACACTGGGAGAAGGAGAACGGTTTAGGCTGCTGGGGTTGGCAGTGTTTAGCACATGACATGCTCAAGGCACTTAAAAATTAATGTTTTCTAGCAACTATTAGGGGAAGGAAAATACTAAAGCCTGACAAAAGGCATCAACCTGTCCCCAAGTCCCTCTGTAGACAGCCTTTATTTAAGTGCAGCTCTCTGTAAGACAGCCTCTATTTAAGTGCAGCTCTGGCACAGACTCTTTGTTTTGAACACAATTTTTAGGGCTATTCAACCCTCAAGGCTCCTTTTTACCTTGACCACGTGGTTGTAAATTCACATGGCCTTCCAGGCACATTTTTGCTGCAGAATGGAAACGACTGCAGCCTCAGCAGCTGTGGCACCAAAGAGCAGCTTTCTAAGCCTGACGATTTTCCAAGTTATCCACAGACCTCACCTGGGTCTCTAAATGGGAGGGAAGGTGCCCATAGGACAATCCTGGGTAACCTTTAAGGCTGAGGGATTCAGGAGCTCCTTGAAGGGGAGCAGAGGGGAGAGAAAGTGAAATACTTAAGGCGTTCTTGGGTGCAGCAGCGTGGCCAAAACCTCCTGAGGGAAGGAGGAGATGGAGCTGTTCCCTCTCTGTGCCATGGTCATGGAGCCACGTTTTAAACAGCATCTCCAGGCTGATGACATTGTCCTCTACAGTTTGCACCTCGATGTCCATTCCCAGGATTGCCATATCTGCAGGAAAAAGGAAAAAAAACAGGTGAAAAAGCACCAATATGTTCAGCCATCAAAAAGGTTTCTCTGGTTTCTCATACCCAGGAATTATTAAACTCCTTTGTTGGAGGTGCAGACAAATGTGGTGTGATGTAGCAATAACTTTTAGGCATGGAGAAATGCAGGCTGGACAGCAGAGTTAGGCAGGATATAAACAAGATAAACCCAAAAAAACCCCCAAAACCACCCTCAAAGGTGCATCCAGATGAGAAGTTATTTTGAAGTCCATCAGATAAACAAAAATAAAATGAGATAAATAAAATAATGTGAAGGAAAAAAAATTGCAAATTGCATAAGCTGTGCAATATAACCACTTGTAAACACAGAAGGTACAGTGTGGTAGCACTAATAGCTTTACCATACAGCCAGGATGTGGAAAGGCTTTCTGAGAAGATGAATAAATAGCAGAAATAGCCTTTTTCCACCTCTTGTGTTTACCAGGCCAGCAGGGGATTAAAAAACAGTGCTACATCCATCTACACTGAGAAATCTTTTCTTTATGCATTAGCATTCCCAATAGCATTTGGCAAAAATGACACTTATGCATTAAAAAAAACAAAAACAAACAACAAGCCAACCCAAAACCAAAGAAAAACCCCAAGAAATTAATTCATTTCTAGCTGGCAAATAATCCAGGACTACTGTAAGGATTGTAATTCTTCAAATGCTCTGCAGGACACACTTTTTGACTGTCCCCACCTCCCAGCCTTAAGGAAGAGATTATGTTGGTTGTGTCTCTGCAGCAAAGCAGACTCAACTCCCAAACACAACAGGAGATCTTTCATGCTGCCCTTGCTACTAAAAACTTTATTTAATTACTTTTTTTTTAGTTCTTTACTTCCTTTTTTTTGGTTCTTTATTCCTTTCTTTTAGTTGGAAGCTGCTCTTCATGAACTGAGCTGTTCCCACTTCCAGCCCCTTGCCCTGAGTGTTGCTCCCATTTCCCTGCAGAATTCACTGCTGCAGGATGATCCTGTTTTGGATGCATTCCCTACAGATTTCAGACTTGGGATTCTCTCAGGGACGTGCACTGAAGAGGGCATTAACAGCTCAGAAGACAAAGCACCAGGAAATCCATGTAATTGACTTTTGCAAACAGCAAAACACAGCTGACAAGGGGAATTATTTGTGGTTTGGGGCTGGTGAATGCTTTAGTTCTCTCCTCAGTAAATATTTCCCTGTTGGTTTCTTGGTTTCTTTTTTTTTTTTTTTACTTTTTCCTCTGTAATTGATATTTAATCACTTCCACATCTGCAACTGGCACAATGACAGTGACATGACATTTTAAAAGACATGACAATTTTAAAAGAAATTCCCTGCATTCATTAGGAAAAACAGGTTGGGGTGCCAATATCTCCTGTGCAATGGGTCTCAAATTTCCTGGAGAGCAGAGCCCACATAGAGAAAGGAGCCCTGGCACTTGCAGAAGATGGGCTGTGGTCAGAAAAAAGGCTTTAGTGCTTTATCTGCACGACTTGTTTTTTGTTTTTATCAAACAGAAATAGCTGGGAGCAGTTATCTCCAGCACATGCAAATATTGACCTTTGTTAGCAAAAGGTCTGGCAAGGCTCAGCTGCATTCAGGGAGTGTCATGGGGCAGGGGAAAAGAAATAATAGTAATAATGATAATGATAATAATAATAATAATAATAATAATAATTTGATATATAGTATATATCATATGTACACTATAAATTATATATAACAGATATTATATAATATATAATATATATTCTAGACATAATAGATATTTAAATGATATAAAAATTTTATATTATATAAATAGATAATTTAATACATATAAAAATATAAATATTATTGTTATTTTTATTGTTATTCTCAGGTTATCAATTAGAGACCAGCCCATCCAAAGGCCAGGCATCCTGTTGGTTCCTCCTCCCCCAGAGGATTCCCACCTCAAATGCCCTGCTCTCCATGGGGTTTAGTTCAATCAGTTTGCTCTGATTCTGAGACCTGAGCATGTTCAAAGCTGTTCTAAGATTTGCCAACGTGGGGTTTTCAAACTACTGAAGTCTGTTCCAGCTGCACTAACCTGGGCATGAGCCTATGGAGGGGCTATCCTGATCCTGCTCTGGATATTAAAAATGGAAGTAGGTTCAAATAACCCCAAAATAAACAAATAGAAGAAATATCCTCGGTGAGATGAAGATCTTGATTAAGTGCTGCATCACAATATTTATTTTCTAGTTCAACACAGCACTAATCTTGCATGCTGGATCTTGCAAATTCAATGCTCTTTACTGTAATTTTTTAATAGTAAAATGGAATTTTTTTTCTGAAACAGAAGAAGGGAGCTCCAATAAGTCTCATAAACCAGTTGAGCTCATTTTTCCAATTATCTGACCTATTCATCCCCCACTGCTTTTCTTGGAGAGAAAATAGTTCATCCACTCAGAAAATTAGAATTTCATCACTTGACATTTCAATGGCCTTTATGTCCACATATTTATTTTCATTCCATCTGCTGGGTGAAAGGGCTACACAAAAATCCATGTTTAAAAATAATTTGGGTGGGATTTTGCACTCCCTAAAGCAGCCCTGTGACAGAGAGGCACAGAGCATCTCCTCCTCTGTGGAGCTGAGCCTTCCAAGGCTTCCCTGCAGGATTCCCAGTCCCTACTGGGACAATTAATCAGAAATTTGCTGCAACCACAAAAGAAAATGAACAGCAAGAAACAAATAACCTTGCCTGTCCCTGAGTAAAAAACAGAAATAACCCTGTTTTAATCCTGTTGGAATCTGAAATACAAAGAATTCTCAGAACTTTGGGCCTGTAAGCCAAAGCTTAGAATTAAACACAAGATTTGTCCTGAGACCTTAAAAAAGGCTTCCAAATTTAAGTGCTAGAAGTGAGAATACAGATTTATAGTTTAAAGCAAAGATACATTAAGCTAAGTAAAAAAAGTTTAGAGTTTTAGGGTTTAAGATATAGAAAAAACAAAACAAGCTACAAAGATAAAGAAATTAGAATGCAGTACTGGAAGTTTGTGTGTCATAACATGATTAGCTAAGAAAACTTACACTGCAGCATGAGTCCATAAGACAAAATATTTAAGGATTAAGTCAAAACCATAAATATTCTTGTTAGCAGGGTTTTATTAGCTAAAAACTCCTTAAAAAGTCTTGTAACTAAAGGTCTTATGGCCTTTTGAACCATGCTGGAATGATGTGAGCCAAACTCACCCTTCCTGCCTATGGAGAAGATAAGAAAAATAAACCAAAAATAAGAAAAAAAAGAAAAATTAGAAAAATAAGAAAAATTAAAGCTCAGAAGTCCCATCTCTAACTCACTCAAAACTTCAAAAATTCCCATAAAATCCTTTCTCCCAGGCTGCACATTGCTGGGAAGAGTTACTGTACCTGACCAAGGCTCTAAATTAGCTGGGTTTTTGTCTCTGACACAGCTCCTGCTTCCTGCTGCTGCTTTCCTCCATGCTCAGAGTGTGTGTTCCTGCTGCTGCTTTCCTCCATGCTCAGAGTGTGTTATCCCCATAACTCCCCATGCCTTTTTCTCTTTAACCCCCACAGTGAAGCTGTGTCACACACAAATTTTAAGTAACACCAAGAGCTGAAGGAATACACTGCCAGTTCTTGGCTTATTTTTTCTGTCAAGATCAGGATTGCAAGAGCTCGAGATGATATTTTGTGTTCAGACTCAGATGTTTATTATTTCTTATCTACATTACATCTCACAAACAGTGAGCTCTGCAGCATTTCACTAACAAGCTACAAAATAGTCCTGTACCTATCTCCACAAGGTCTTTTAAGGATAAACTGTCCAATTAAGAAATGAGACCTAAATTATTTTTACTTTTAACCCAGTCACTAATCCCTCGTGTCTTGCAGTGCAGACTTTTCTGTCCAATTACAAAACACCACCCAAAACCCATGAAGAAGAAGGTGAAGAAGGATCAGCCTCTGCCCTAAAACCTCCACCTTCCTTTATATATATATCACTATATTCTAAAACTTTAAACTCTTAAGTTTTGCACCATGTGATATCACACACTTCTACTCCAACTCCACACCCACAATCCCAGTTCTATCATTCAATTTTGGAAGATTTTCTCTACAGCCTCAGGTCAAATGCAGTGTTCTCCTGGGGGTCAGTGTCTGTTAGAAAAGTCTAAAATTCTCAGCATCCAGGACTCCAGCCTCCAGGACTCCAACAATTCATGAGGTCTGTAAGTTCTACAAGCCTCAGAGAAGTGCTGCAGGGGAAAGAAGTGCAAACTTCCTCCAGGCACAGCAGTTCCCACTGACCTAAGGGACATTAAATGGCCCAAAGGGAAGTGGCAGATGTTGGACCTGTGGCTGTCGTGCTGCCCAAAGCCAGAACTTCCCTAAAAATGCCTTGCACTCACCACTGCTGGGCTCCTCTGCTGGCACACACTGCTCCACGTCCTCAGGCTCCAGGAAATCTCTCTTCAGAACCTCAATGACCTGTATTCTTCGCAGGCTCACCAGGTCTACATCTTGTAACTTCTTTTCCAGCTGCTTTACCAGGTCTCTGCTGGGCTGGCTGGTCAAAATCGTGATCTGAAACACAAATCAGAGCATGAAGAAGCTGCCTCTACCCCAGTTCTCTCTTGAGAGGTGAAGGTGTTCAGTAGCACTGCTCCCACCAAGGAGAGAGGAGAAATCTTGCTGAAATGTCTTGTCTATTCAAAAGCAGGTTTATAAACAATTTTATTGAGCTTTGGCTCACATTTAAGCCAATATGAAATGGATTGAGAGGTTCACTGGAAGAACAGGTTTTGTGCTCTGTGCTTTACACTTGTGATCACTGAGTCTCTGTGTGTAAAGAAGGGACTTGCACATTAATTATAGTTCAAATAGACTAAACTTGGACTTCTCCCTTGAAAGCTGAATGGGAATTTTTTTTTTTATACAGTATACAGTCTATCCTGAAGACATTTCCAAACAGAGCTGCAGTAGATGTGATTCCCACCACCCAGTTTTGATCTGATACTAAGAAAAGAAAACAAAAATTCAACTTACTCTGCATGAAAAAAATGCTTGTGATGGGGGAGGGGGAGAATTGCAATCCCTTAAGTATCTGAAGCAGAAAGAGGCCTTTTTTTGAAACTTTATTTTTGCCCTTTTGTAAGGGTAAAATTCCTTCCTGCATGTCAGTGATCAGAGCCTGTCCCTGCAGCATGTCTTACATCCCCTTGCAAAGAGAAGTACAATAAAATTGCATAACCTAGAAGAACTAGAAGAATAATTGCATAATCTAGAAGAACTAGCCTAGAAGGATTGCTTAGGGGAGTAAAAACTCCCTATATCCATGGTTTAACTTAATTTTTAATGTAGCTTGTTCCTTCAAGTGTATTAGAAAATGTCCTGGATTTTGTTCTGTGTCAAAAAACTTCTTGTCTCCAAAGCATGCTCTGTTTGTTCCAACCCCCAGCTTTAAAGCACAAATCACCTTTCAAATGGTCAGGAAAAATACCTTAAAGCCCCAAGAAAAGCAGAAAATCAGTAGAAAAGTTTCCTGGACAGACACTGGGAGTGAGTCACAATTGCAGCCTGATCACAGAGTGACTCTGGAAGGGTTTCAGGACCTAAACAAAACAGAAAAACTTGGCAAATTTCACTTTGGGAATCTCAATTTGTTTTTTATGACTGGCAGGTGGACCCTGAGCCTGGGAAGTCTGAAATGCAAGATTGTTTGGAGCTGATATTTTCTGCTGTCCAGAGGAAAACATTTCTGTGTGAGTCCTTTCCCCTGGATAACTCCCTGTCCTTTCATGTCAGTGGATACTGCTTAAAAAAACACTTCCTCTTGTGAACCTTGCTCCACTTTCTACATTGACAGATCTGTTCTTGTGTGTTATTAGCAACTTCCCTCCCCTTTATGCAAAATCACACATGTACAGCTGAAAACACAGCCATCAAAATCTGTCAGATCCTGGACCAGGACAGCTCTCCCTAGATAAGAAATCTAGGAATTTTCCACAGAAATCTGTCCAGAGGGATTTGAGGACTTGGTATCTTCCTTCAGGACTTCTGGACAGTGGATCTCTGAAACAGCCAGAGTGCTGAATACCTAAATTTTTCTGCATATTCACTGCACACGAAATACACATTTATAAATCACGATGATGTGGGATTGCTCCCACTCCCTTCCCAGCATTTTCTTACCTCAACAGAACTATTTGTGGAGCCTCCTGCTGCAGTGTGCCTGCTGTACTGCTTGAACTGCTGCAACCCATCCTGCACAGCTTGCACCACTCCGTTCCCCCCCTGTGGGAAGCAGCCTTCAGCCGGCAGCGAGCGGAGCTCCGAAATGCAGGCTTGAACTCGGGCAAAGTTTTCTTTCACTTGCTGCAAAACAGAGTTCAAGGAGCAGGAAAGGTTGGTGTCTTAGGTTACAAAATGTGGCTGGGGG
>VWZV01012773.1:4855-23428 GCA_013397155.1 Irena cyanogastra | reverse complement strand
TTGTTTCTGCTCTTGGGCTGAGATTTGGATCATTTGTCCTTGGTCCCAGCTAGAGCAGGAATTGTTTTGTCCCCCTGCTCTGTGAACAGAGCTCACCAACACTTAGCATGGAGCTCAGCCCCACACATTAAAGCAGCACAGAAGCTGAAAACCACAAAAGCTAAAACTTGAGGCATCACCAAGACCTCAGACTGTCACTGTTGTGTCCCTGAATGTCCCCAGCTGATCTGCACCGTCCCGACGAGCCACCTGAAGTTCCTGAAGGAAGCTGGGCACGGCATCACCAAGGAGGAGATCCCCGAGGAGGAGCTGCCCGAGGACGTGGACGAGATCGACCACGCGGAGATGGAGCTGCGGCGGGGGCAGATCCTGTGGTTCCGGGGGCTCAACAGGATCCAGACCCAGGTACCGGGGGGCAGCAGGGCTGGGGGGGCTCTGCCTGCTGTGGCTGCTGCTCTCTGTCCCTCTGCAGGGGCTCTGCCTGCACAGAGGTGACAGCTCGGTGACATCGCCTCCCGGGCCAGGTTTCCGCCTGTGCCTTTCCAGGGAGCTGGGATGAAACCTGGATTTTGGGACAGCTGGTGTGGCTGCTGCAGACACTGTCCTGCTGGACGTGCCACTGATGGTCACCTCTGCAGCACAGGAGGCTGTGCCGTGCTCTTGGTGGCTGCTGGGATGCTGTTCCCAGTGGGAATGTGCCCAGCAGGGATCTGCCAGCACCAGACCCTCCCTGCTCTGCTCCTTGTGCCACCTCTCTGTGCCAGCTCCCTGTGCTCCACACGCGGAGCTCAGCCCCACGGCACACAAGGGGAGAAAATCTCTCAGTCTTCTTTTTATATAATGGTTTTCCCTGACTTTTTTCACTGATTTTTTCCTTTTTCCCCACCCCAAAAGGGTGGTTTTTTTGCTCCCACCAAGAAGGGAGAGCTCTGTGCCCCTCATTTTCCCTGGAGGCCAGGGCAGAGCTGGCATGGAGGGAAGTCCTGGTGTCCCCAGGCATGCAGAGCTGCTGGGTCACCTTTGTTCCTCCTCTGTCCCTGTGACAAACAAACAGCCTGGGCACAGGGGCTGGGGCAGAGTTAACTTTCCTTCTCTGTGAGCTGTCACCTCCACGGTGTCACCTCGATGGCTTCGAGGTGAAGCTCAGCCTTGATTCCTGGCTGGTTGTGAGCACCGAGGGGCAGCCGGGCTTTTTGTGGGGGTAACCAGTGCTTCACTCACACGAGAAACGTGCTGGGAGCTTCCAGGATCTTCTGGAGCTGGTCCAGATGTGCTGGACATCTGGGAGCTCTGAAGGGCTGCAGTGCCAGGGGTGCCCTGGGGCCGAGCCTGGAGCTTCCCAGGTGTTTCCCTGTGGTGGAGCTGAGAGGAGCTCCTGCCACGTGAGAAATGCTCCTGGGTGCTGGCACGTCCTGGAGCCTCTTTAGGGTCCAACCTGAGCTCTGGGGGGGCTCCTGTCCCCTCTTGGGGTGTCTGAAAAGGGCACAGGGCTCTTCCCCCCGGGGCAGGGGAGAAGAGGGACGTGGGAGTAGGGCAGGAGCGAAGCTGTTTGTGAAACACCTGCACAGCCAGAGCTGGGGCTGGAGGAGGTGTCCCAAAGGTGCCACAGGGCTGGCATGACCCAGCCACAAAGTGCCCAGGAAGCCACGGTGGCCCCCGGCTGCTGCTCAGTTCCTCAAGCCTTGGGACACATCCACAGGGCAACCATGGCCCCACCACCAGGGTGCTGCATCCTGAGGCTGGGAGAGGGGCTGGAACATCTCCTGCTGCCACAGGAGCCCATGGAGTGTCCCCAAACGGCCCCACAGGGCTGAGGCACCGGGAGCCCTTTCCCACCAGCCGCCCACTCGCACCTCTGCCCACCCTCTCTGCCTCTCTCTGCTCCTCCTGCAGATTTTGGGGATGACCCCAGGTGTTTCCTCTGCCACTGCCTCCCACCAGAGCCCTTTTCCTGGTGGGGGGATCAGCCCTGCTGCTCTTGCTGCCCTGGGAAGGGCAGAGCTGGACGCTCTCTCTGCTCCCCCCCAGCACCACCAGCAAAACCCCACGTGGGTTTCGGGGAGCGTGGGGTGGGGGGGGGCTCTCTCCTCCTTTTTCCTCCTCTTCCTCGCCTCTCCATCCTCCTCCTTCCTTGCTGTCTGTGTGTCTGCCCGGCCTCCCCTGTCCCTGTCCCTGTCCCTGTCCCTGTCCCTGGCCGGGCGTTGCTATCTCACTCTCTGGTTCTTTGCAGATGGACGTAGTTTACACATTCCAGACCGGCGCCTCCTCTTTGCAGGGAGCCCTCAGGAGACAGCCTTCCATCGTGAGCCAGCACCACGATGTAAAAAATGTTTCTAGCCCAACCCATGTAGCTCTTTCCTCCGTCAATTCCACTCCCACCACTTCTGCTGTTGCTGCTGCTGCTGCATCTCCTCCTGCGGGCAGTGAGTGATGGTCTATTACAATGCATGCCTTTAATAACCACAGAGAGCACCTGCACCCCCCTAACCCCGCCTGTTCTCTCTCCCTCTCAGCCTTGACTCGCACACTCAGTCCCAAACCTGAAGGATGGGGCGGGAAACCCTTTGAAACCCCAGTTTTTATGCTGTTAACAAAGTTATGAACCTTTCTGGTCCTTTCCCCCCCAGTTCCTTGTTGCTTCCTCCAGTTTTACCTCTTCTCCTCCTTTGCAGGGCTGGTGTTTGAGTCCACCCTCCTGAGGGCGGGCAGAAATTGGCGGTTCTTGCTCAAAAAACCCCGAGTTCACGAGCATTGCTGGGAGAAGGGCAAGGCTGAGCCCAAATCCTGCTGGTTGTTCCCACTGCCCGGCCCTGGGACACGCCAGGGATGGGCAGAGGAGTTGCTTGAAATTTCTTCTGGAGGCAGAGTGGCCGCTGGGACTGTCCCCAGGGCTGGCTGAGCCACGGGCAGGAGGGACAAGCAGGATTTGCTCCTGCTGTGGGTGCTGCCTGTGGCCAGCCCTGCCCGTGGCCCAGCTGGTGACACCTCGGGGCTGCTGTCCCCCTCTGTGTCCCCACCTGGGGACTTGCATGGCCTGGGGACATCGCTGTGCTGCCCTGGGGACATCCCCGGGGCTCTGCTGGTGCCCAGGGCAGCCAGAGGATCCTCAGTGCCCACCTTGCTCTGCACACTCTGGGTCCCAGGGTGTGCAGACACTGCTCTGCATGGAAATGGGCATGGAAAACAATTCCTGCTGGATCCCAGTGGGAATTCTGCGTCCTGGATCTGGCACTGGGTTTTCACACCCCCAAAAAAGGCCCTGTCTGGTGCAAGGCTCTCTCTCTCTCTTCATCGTGGGCTGCTCTGCACACTCTGGATCCCAGGGTGTGCTCTGCATGGAAATGGGCGTGGAGAACAATTCCTGCTGGATCCCAGCGGGAATTCTGCGTCCTGGATCCGGCACTGGGTTTTCAGACCCTAAAAAAATCCCTCTCTGTGTTCATCACAGGCTGCTGGATCCCAGGGTGTGCAGACACTGCTCTGCATGGAAATGGGCATGGAAACCACATTCCTGCTGGATATCAGTGGGAATGCTGGATCCTGGCTTTCCAGAGCCCCCCAAAAAGGCCCTGTGTGATGTAAAACCCCTGTGTGTGCTCGGTGTTGGGGCTGGTGAGCACGTGGCCGTGGGTTCTGTCTGCAGGCTGGCAGCAGGGAATGTGTCTCTGCTGGATAATTGGCTTTTTTATTGCACAGTCACTTATCCCCGTTCTCCTCTGATTAGAGAAATACCCTCGGTGACTTTCTGGAGAGCTTTCAGGCTCCGCTGTTTATGCACTGTGGGGGAGGAGAGAGAATTTGGGATAATTTTGTTTTCTCTCTGTTTAGCTGACTCTGAGGCTGGCAGCTGATTGGGTTTAACCCCAGCAATTCTGGAGCAGCACAGCTGCCTCCTGCTCCTGCCTGCATCTGGGAAAACCTCCAGGATTTTCTAATGGAATGAAATCTGCTTAGAGGAGCTCAGAGCTCAGGGTTTGGAGGGGGGGATGAGACCAAACTGCAGCTTTTTTGCAGTCTGTGGATCCACGTTTTCCCCATTTTGCAGCGAGGGAATAGAAAACTTGGCTAGCTCGTGCAAATCTCGCCAGGAGCTAACCCAGGTCTCCAAACCTTCCTGCTGTTTTCTTGCCTGGATTTCTCTTGTTTCCCTCTGCTGCTTCCCTCTCTCCCAAAGCTCCTCTTCCCTCCACGCAGATCCGTGGTGTCCCTCTCCCGTGGATGAGTTTTTCCAGGGCTGGACTTGAGCTGTGTCCCTCTTGGAATTGCTGGAGAGGCCTCGGGAATGATGTTCAGGTTTTGCAGGAGCCGAGCTGCTCCCGCTGGGAATTCTGCCCTGGATGGAGGGAGCTGGGCAGAGCCAGAGCCAGGGCCAGGGGATGTAATTCCCGTGGGGCTCGCCCAGCACGTGGAGGTTTCACGTTTCATGGGAATCAGTTCCAAGCCCGGAGGTTGCTTTTGAAGTCTCCAGGTGGAGAGGAGGCGGGAGCCGGCCGTGGGTGGGAGAGAGGAGGGGCGGCTCCAGCCTGGAATTCAGCTCTGCTGCCTCATTCAGAACGCATTTCCTCGCTGTTCCCTCCTTTTGACAGGGAACAGCTGAATTCATCTCGCAGCAGGCGAGGGGGAACGGAGGAAAATCTGAGGGAAGCTGCAGCAGGAGCTGCTTGAGGGGGCTGAGCAGGAGGCTGAGCACAGATTCCCTGGAACTGCTCCAGGAGCCTTCCCTGCTGCAGTGCTGGCCAAATCTCCAGGGGGCTGGAGGTGATTCCTTGGGAGAGGAGATCTGGTCCCACATGAGAGGGAGAGGCTTCTGTGCAGCTGCTCCTAAATCTCAGCTTGTAGATGCCACCACCTCGTGGCTGTCACAGTCATGGGCTGTCCTCGGCCACCTCCTCATGGCTCTGGCAGTCACTGGCCTCTCCTTGGCCACCACCACATGGCTCTGGCAGTCCCTGGGCTGTCCTCGGCCACCTCCTCGTGGCTCTAGCAGTCACTGGCCTCTCCTTGGCCACCTCCTCGTGGCTCTGGCAGTCCCTGGCCTCTCCTTGGCCACCACCTCGTGGCTCTCACAGTCACTGGGCTGTCCTCGGCCACCTCCTCATGGCTCTGGCAGTCCCTGGCCTCTCCTTGGCCACCACCTCGTGGCTCTGGCAGTCGCTGGGCTCTCCTTGGCTCGGTTGGATTCATTATCCTTGATTCAGTTGGTGTTTCAGGGCTCAGGACTTGCTGTTCTCAAGTCACTGATGTGACAGATGATCAGTCCGAGGTGGCCTCGGAGGTGTCCCTCGTCCTGTGCGTTCACCTGAATTTATCTGAGGTCATCAGTGCACAGATCCAGCTCTGAATTGGTTCCCAGCTCCCTGAAATTCCCGTTTTTCCAGGCCAGTGGTGCCGCAGCACCGGGGATACCCAGCCCAGGCTCGTGCCCTCGGTGTCTGTGCTGCAGCTCGGGTGTGTGCCCTGCTCCTGGGGCTGCTTCCAGCTGGGATGAGCTGATCCCATGCCAGGAAATTCCTCCTGATCCTGAGCCAGGTGCAGAAGGAACTGGGAAGGGCATCCCTGGTGAGAGGGGGCAGGGAGAACTCCAGGGTTCCAGGAACAGAGAAGGAATTCCCTGCTCTGGTTTTGTGGGATCAGAGATCCTCAGGAGGTTTTTGGCTGTGCTGGGGGGTGAATTCCCACCTGGAGGGGTGCCACACCCAGGGACAGTTCAAGTGAAGGGACAGTTCAAATGAAGGAACAGTTCAAGTAAAGGGACAGTTCAAATGAAGGGACAGTTCAAATGAAGGGACAGTTTAAAGGAAGGGACAGTTTAAAGGAAGGGACAATTCAAATGAAGGGGCAGTTTAAGTGAAGGGACAGTTCAAGTGAAGGGACAGTTCAAATGAAGGGACAGTTTAAATGAAGGGACAGTTTAAATGAAGGGACAGTGTAAATGAAGGGACAGTTTAAAGGAAGGGACAGTTCAAGTGAAGGGACAGTTTAAATGAAGGGACAGTTCAAATGAAGGGACAGTTCAAGTGAAGGGGCAGTTTAAGTGAAGGGACAGTTCTTACCAGGATTTGGGGTGAGCTCTCTGCTCCCCCTCCACACCTGCAGCCCACAGAGCACCCACAGCTCCTCATTTCCCTCGCCACCAAGGGGATTTCTGCATCCATCCCCCTCCAGCTCTGCTCTCTCCACCCTCTCAGCTGGGAGGATTCCCACAGGGAATCCTTTCTGTGGGATCTGTGGATCTCCTCCTGTTTGTGCTCCAGGGGACACCACAGGAGCAGGCAGGGGATGTTCCTCAGGGGTGGGGAGCAGTGGAGGCAGCTGAGGAGGAGCAAAGCTCCTTCCATGGGACAGGATCACAACAACTAAAATTGCTCCAGGGAACCTTCCCTGCTGCTCCCAGGGGTGCTGGACAAATCTCCAGGGGTCTGGGAGAGGAGATCTGGTCCCACACGAGCTCTGCTGCTTCCCTAAAACCCCAGCAGGGCTGGGATGTGACACTTGTCACCCACCTGATCCAAAATCTGTCAGCTGGAGGGGTTTGAGGCTGGAATTCCAGAGGATCTGGAGGGAGCAGGGGATCCACTGCCTGCCACCATCCAGGTGTGTTCCCAGAGCTCTCCCTCTCAGTGCAGTGGGGGTGGCAGAGCCATTCCCTGGTGCTCCAAGCCAGGCTCTGGATCTCCTGCTGGAGCCTGGATTTCGGTGGAGCTGCCCCGGGGCTTTCCCAGGATTGTCTGTGTGGCTGAAATTCCCTCACAATATCCAACAGATCTGAACTGGTTGCCAGCTCCATGCAATTCCCATTTTTCCAGGCCAGTGGAACTGCCTTTGGAAACCACTGGATCTCCTGCAGGTGCAGGGAAGGCTCCAGAGCTCCAGCAGTGTGGGGAGCCCCACACAGACCTGGAGGCTCACCTGGGCCCTCACCTGCATCTGGTGCTTCCAGGGGCCCCAAACCAGCTGGAGACACCTTTGGGAAGCCCCATTCCTTTGCAGAGGTGTAGGAAGGACCCTGCCCAACCCCAGCCAGGGCTCCCACGGTAGAGTTTGCCCTGCTGTTTGCCTAACCCACCTCTTTTTGGAGCCGTGGTTCCCCCACCTCGTTGTCCTCGTGTCCGTCCACCCCGAGGCACACACCCACAAATTTAACGACTAATTAACGCGTCCTGCCTTCCGTCCATCCGGACTGGTGATGTTGGGGTGGTGGTTTTGAGTCGTCCTGTGTCTTTCCTTGCAGCTTCTGAGGCCGCCCCGTAGCCGGTGGGTTCCCACCACCCCCGTAGTGCCTGACTCTGCCCCCAGTTCACCGTAGATGTCTCATTTTTGACCGAGCTGTCTGTTCAGTGGTGATTTCGTTGCTGTGGTCGTGCTGTTTCGTTGTTTATTTTTTTTGTTTTGTTTTGTTTTGTTTTGTTTGATGGTTGTCTTTCATCATTTATTTTCACTTTCTCCCTCGAGCCCTGCCCCGTGGCAGCAACGACTGACCCCTGTTTTTTCTCCCCACGCCGCCCAGATCAAAGTGGTGAATGCGTTCCGTAGCTCCCTCTACGAAGGCCTCGAGAAACCCGAATCCAGAAGCTCCATCCATAACTTCATGACTCACCCGGAGTTCATCCTGGAGGAAGACGAGCCTCGGACACCATTCCTTGACGGCGCCGAAGACGAGCCCGAGCCTGAGGGACTCCAAAAGCGAGGTGGGGGCGGCCCGGCGGGCTCCACGGCCCTCAACAGGAACAACAACGCCGTGGACAGCGAGTTCAGCTTCCCCGAGCCCGGGAGCCCCTTCCACAGCCTGGAGACCTCTGTTTGACCTTAGAACTTGGAATTCCCCCTCCTCCTCCTCCTCTTCCTCGTCCTCATCCACCTCGGCCCTGTGTGATCCCAGCACCAGTAACTGATCACACGCTGCGGTCGCTCCGTGTCAAACTGCTCATGCCTGTATCTTCATCTGGGATTTGGGGGTTTGTTTTTTTTTTTTTTTGGGGTGGTGGGAGCGGGGGTTTATCTGTTTTTTTCTTTTTGGTTCGTTTCATTTTGGTCTTTTTTTTTTTACCGTTATTTAGCAGTGGGAACTAGAGTACCACCACGCTGGGTGTTGGGAGAGAGGCTAAGCCAAAAAAACCAAAAAAAAAACAATTGTGCATCTCCATCCCTGATTTTCCGTGGTACTCGCCCAGGGGAAGCTGCCAGGTTCTTTCCTCTCCAGGAGTTGGGCTCCAGGCACCTGGAGCCAGGGGGTTTTCACTTTGGAAAAATGCATGTTCCAAGGAAATTCAAATTGTTGTAGTCTTACACGCCCTCAGCCCGAAGGCTGGGGGTGCACTTGTGACTTGATTTTATTTTTTTGAGGTTTTTTTTTTTCTCACACGTGGTTTTTAGGTTTTTTTTTTCTTCTAACATTGGGGTTTGCTCTTTGCTTGTGGGATTTGCCCCCCTCCTTACCCAGTGGGAAGTGGGGAGGGGCAGTCACTGCTCCAGTGCGAAAAATAAGGAATAAACTAAAAAATCCCAGCCAGGGGAAGGTGTTTACTCCAAGGTTGAGAGATCCAGGGATGCCCAGCAGTCTTCCACCTTTGAAAAATGGTACCTGGGCTTTTTCCAGCTCCCCCTCTCTGTGTGCCCCACACGTTTTTCTCTCTCTATTTCCAAACTGGGAGATGAGAAACGAAGGTGGCTTGGCTCTAACCTTGCTGGAGGGGAGAGATTCTGATTTTCCTGCACAGGTGGAGGTGAAGCTGCCAGGGAAAAGGTGGGGAGAACCCCTGGTTGTGAGGGATGCAGCTTCTTCCTGAGGAATTCTAGGAGAGGCCTCTCTGCTGCTCCTGGTCAGGGGGAAACTCTTGGTGAGAGGATTTTCGCAGCTCTCCCAGCTCCTGCCTTTCAGAGCAGAGGGGTTTTTGCTCTTTTTCTGTGCTCTGGGGCTCCAGCACCCCTCAGCCTCCAGGGAGGGATCTGGGAGGAGGCTCCAGCTGTGCCCAACACCCGTGGGAGGCTGAGTGGAGAGCACTGAGTGGCTCCTGAGTGCTGGGAGGGATCAATCCAGCTGTCTCATGGTGCAGTGGAAGGCAGGGAGGCCCGTGGATGATCCCAGATTTCCCCCGAGGTTTGGCTTGGATGGCTGCAGGTCTTCCAGAGAAGGTGCTGCTGGAGGCTTGGCCTCTCTTTTTGGCTGCTTTTTTTTGGAGGTCATCTCTTCCCCTGGAGCCCTGCCTCACCTCCACCCCTGGCAAGAACCCAGCCAGAGTTCCTTTCCTTGGAGTTGGCTCTGGATTTTCCCTCTGGCCATCCCTGGAGCCAGAGCCATGGTCTGAGCTTCTCCTTCCCCTGGGGGAAGCTCTGCCACCTCCCTGCTCTCCTCCATCCCCTCTGGCTGGCTCGGGAGCAGAGGGAGCGTGCTGGAAGTGAGGTCACTCCCATCCCTGGATGATGGGAAAACCCAGACCCCAAATGAAGCTGTTTTTTGGGAAGGTTGGGGCTGGCTGGGTTCTCTCTCATCCTTGGATGATTGGAAAACCCAGACCCCAAATGAAGCTGGTTTTTGGGGAAGGCTGAGGCTAGCTGGGTTCTCTCCCATCCCTGAATGGGAAAACCCCAGACCCCAAATGAATCTGTTTTTGGGAAGGTTGGGGCTGGCTGGGTTCTCTCTCATCCTTGGATGATTGGAAAACCCAGACCCCAAATGAAGCTGGTTTTTGGGGAAGGCTGAGGCTAGCTGGGTTCTCTCCCATCCCTGAATGGGAAAACCCCAGACCCCAAATGAATCTGTTTTTGGGAAGGTTGGGGCTGGCTGGGTTCTCTCTCATCCTTGGATGATTGGAAAACCCAGACCCCAAATGAAGCTGGTTTTTGGGGAAGGCTGAGGCTAGCTGGGTTCTCTCCCATCCCTGAATGGGAAAACCCCAGACCCCAAATGAATCTGTTTTTGGGAAGGTTGGGGCTGGCTGGGTTCTCTCTCATCCTTGGATGATTGGAAAACCCAGACCCCAAATGAAGCTGGTTTTTGGGGAAGGCTGAGGCTAGCTGGGTTCTCTCCCATCCCTGAATGGGAAAACCCCAGACCCCAAATGAATCTGTTTTTGGGAAGGTTGGGGCTGGCTGGGTTCTCTCTCATCCTTGGATGATTGGAAAACCCAGACCCCAAATGAATCTGTTTTTTGGGGAAGGCTGGGGCTGGCTGGGTTCTCTCCCATCCCTGGATGATTGGAAAACCCAGACCCCAAATGAATCTGTTTTTTGGGGAAGGCTGGGGCTGGCTGGGTTCTCTCCCATCCCTGGATGATTGGAAAACCCAGACCCCAAATGAATCTGTTTTTTGGGGAAGGCTGGGGCTGGCTGGGTTCTCTCCCATCCCTGGATGATTGGAAAACCCAGACCCCAAATGAATCTGTTTTTTTGGGAAGTTTGGGGCTGGCTGGGTTCTCTCCCCTCTCCCGTCAGGAACGCACAGCGGAATCTCCCGTGCCTTGTCCGAGCACTGCCTGCAGCACCTCCTGCCACGCCAGGGCCCAGATCTTTGCCAAGATTTAAGTGTTCCTTACACCACGACGCAAACCAAGTGTCTTCGCTTCGTCCTTCCCGTGGGCTGGCAGGAGAGGAGGAGGAGGATGAGGAGGGAAGGAACAGCTCAGAAAGGTCTTTATCCTAAAAATNTGGGTTCTCTCCCATCCCTGGATGATTGGAAAACCCAGACCCCAAATGAATCTGTTTTTTGGGGAAGGCTGGGGCTGGCTGGGTTCTCTCCCATCCCTGGATGATTGGAAAACCCAGACCCCAAATGAATCTGTTTTTTTGGGAAGTTTGGGGCTGGCTGGGTTCTCTCCCCTCTCCCGTCAGGAACGCACAGCGGAATCTCCCGTGCCTTGTCCGAGCACTGCCTGCAGCACCTCCTGCCACGCCAGGGCCCAGATCTTTGCCAAGATTTAAGTGTTCCTTACACCACGACGCAAACCAAGTGTCTTCGCTTCGTCCTTCCCGTGGGCTGGCAGGAGAGGAGGAGGAGGATGAGGAGGGAAGGACCAGCTCAGAAAGGTCTTTATCCTAAAAATCCCAAATATCCTGAATATCCCAAGTGTCCCACCTGGTGCTGGCGAGCTGGGCTTTGTTCACTGCCAACAGCAAGAAGAAATTGCCACCACTGCCCGTCCCCAGTGCAAATTCAGTGTCCACCCCATGCCCGGCTCCTCCTTCCCTCCCTCCCCCCCCAGAAAAACCCAGGGGAGCGAGGGGATCTTGGGTTAAACACCAGGAAAAAACAACAAAAAAAACCCAACCGAGGGGTGGTTGTGGGGTTTTGGTTCTGTGCTAAAGGTGACGTTGCTTAAAAAAAAACACACACAAAAAAAATCACTTTTTCTATTTTAAATACTTGCAAAAAAACTAAAAAAAAAGAATATATGGTGTTCTTACAAGCTTACATAAATATTTATTAAATATTTTCTGGGGGGATGCACCAAATTTTTTTTTTTTTGATATTTTTTTTTAATACCTCAGACCTGTTGAAAAAAAAGGAAATAAATAAAAAAAACAAGAAAGACTCAAACCAACAACAACTTCAAGGCAACTTTGGAGGCTCTCAAAGTCACTCCCAGAAATCTGTGACTGGCAGGGTTTGCCACAAGGGTCTGGTCGTTCCTTTAGTTTGCTCTATTTTTGTCGTTCTAGTTTCCATTTTAGGAGTGGGGGGAGGGAGAAATAACGCTATATAAATATTATGCAAAAAAAAAAAAAGAAAAATATTAAAAAATCTAGTTTTCTTTAGCTCAGAAACTGATATTTTTACGTCAGCCATATGTATTTTGTTTAAAGAAAAAAGAAGAAAATAAATCTTGAGTCCTGCCACTGCATGAGGGCAGTTGCAAGGGACACTTTAATTAATTCCGTGGATTAATTAATTCAGCCATCGGATGCCAGTCAGCTTCCTTTTCTCTGAGCAGCCATCTTTCTACTAGATGTGAGTTGGATGACACAAATGGGGTTTTTTTATATAAATATCTATAAATTATGTTGGTGTATGGCTGGTTGCTTCAAGTATAAATGTTTCTCGTGCAGATTTCCTGTAAAGTTTTGTTTCTTTGGGTTGAGTTTCAGTGATATCCTGGCAGCAGCTGACTCTTGGCTTAAGTTATTGAGGACATTACAAAAAAAAAAAAAAAAAAACATTTGGGGGAGATTGGTGCTCCAAAAAAAAAAAAAAGGCATGGTCGGCGGCACGGACTTATGGGGACTTTCTGCAACATGCCTCGACTAGGGGGAGATATAAATATCCATATAAATATATATTATTATGAATAATTTCGGGGTTTTTTTTGCTTTGTTTGGACTGCCACGAGCGCGCACGGAGCAGGGGAGGGCCCATGCCCGCCAAAGGAAGCAAAGCCACCCCCCCTCCCTCCTCGTTGTGTTCAACTTGCCTTGGAATGCTTTGTTATTAAAACACTCTGAACATCCTTCTGCATCCAGTTCTTGATCCCAGCAGGGCGGATTTTCGGATTTTCCGTGGATTTTCCGTGGAATTGGCGGACCGGTACCAAAGACATCCCGCGCCACGGCCTGCGTGCGGTTCTGAGGCGTTCTCGCTTTCTCCTGCTGAGGTTTTTATGATTTGCACAGGGAAGAAGGGTGTGGGGAGGGGGGTTTAATTTTTTTTTTTTTCCCCAAAAGGTTTTTTTTTTCCGTGCAATAAAAGCTTCCGAGTGAAATTTTCCCAAGTGGTCTCAAGAAGGAAATAAACTAAACTGAGTTTTAGCCTGGGCGGCCTTCTCCCCTCAGGCCCCGGGCCTGGAGGCCTCAGCCCCTTTCTGAGGGTGACCTGAGGGGAAAATCTGTAAAAAACCATGCCAAAAGCAGGAGGCCATCTCCGAGGTGTCTCCTGGCACCTTTTGTCACCTCCCCAAGTCCCTGGAAGGTTTTTGTCCCTCTGTGGGGGACACCTGGACCTGCATGGCTTCTGCTCCATCCCAAATCCCCCGAGCCCGAACCGCCCTCCTGCACCCCCAGATCTGCCCACAGGGATGGGACTGAAAAGCTTTGTCCCCCTTTTCCTGCTCCTTTTCCTGTTCCTTTTCCTGCTCCTTTTCCTGTTCCTTTTCCTTTTCCTTTTCCTGCTCCTTTTCCACCCAAACGGGGATTTTGGCGCCTCTTCCTCCCCCCTCACCCCAACTCTGCTCACCCCAATTTTCATCCAGCAAAGCCCATGGCTAAAATTGCCTTTAGTTTATTTCCTCCCCTTCAATAAATATATATATATATACAGTCTGAACTCAACATTTATGTGTGTGTATATATATTTATCCAACGCTCTCAAAAAACAAAAAAAACTTTCTTTTGAAGAGGGCACGTGGAGACGAGATTTTCTTTTTTTTTTTCCAGTAACTCAGTATAATAAGCACTGGTATTTTTGTATAAAAAACGGGAGAGAGAAAAAAAAGAAAAAAAAAACCAAAATACAAAACAAAAGACTGAATATTATGTGGTATGCATGACATTAAAAAACAAAACAATGGTGGTTTCAAAGCAATATGTACCCTGGTGTGTTTGCCATATCCTAGAGTCCAGCTTAAAGTGCACCTGATCTGTATTGCATTTTGATATTAATCTCTATGTACAATGTTTTGCATGTAATTTATAGGGATCTTGGGAGAAAAAAAAAATAATAATCTGAATGAATTGTCTGTTGGCTTCTTCCAAGAAAACAGAGATAATACTCCAAAGCGGAAGCAGCAGAATGGTTGAGGGGTGGGAAAAGGGGGTGCAGTAAAAAAGAAAAAGAAATGAAGAGAGAGAAGGGCAACAGTGTGGAATCAATAAAGCTTTTGGCTGTTGAGCAGAAAGAATGCATCCAGAGAATAAAATGTGCCCACGTGTGACTGTGCCGTGCTCCGTGTGTCCGGCAGCTCGGGGGATTTGTCCCAAAAAGAAAGGAAACAAAAGCAACCAGCCCCCAAAATCCTCTCATTCCCACCTAAACCCTCTCATTCCCAAGCGCTGATTGCACTGGAGCTGGGTTTTTTTGTTTTTTTTTTTATGGAGAAGCAGCCTCTCTCCAAGTCTTCGATACCCCAGGGCCATGATGAGAAGATCCCAGTGGGTCAAAAAAAAAAAAAAATTCAATCCCAAACGTCTCCAAGTTGATCCTTGGAGCTGATTCCAAGGGACAGGAGTGGGGTGTAAGAGCTCTGTTGTGTAGTGTCACAGTGTCACCTTCTTCCCTGCTTTCCCAAGGAGATGTCCATGCCCACAGCTCTAAAATCAACACAACAGCCACAATTCCTTCTCTTTTTTTTTTTTTTTTTTTTTTTTTTTTTAAAAATTTGCCGNACAACAACAAAAAAAAGAAACCTCAACTCCAAAACCAACCAAACAAAAAAAAAACCCACAATAACCCCAAAACAACCAAAAAAGGGCTGGGAATTCAAAATACCTTCCAGTTCGGAATTCATAATCCCTGAGGGGGCGTGAGGGAGGGGATGGCACCTCAGGGGCTGCGGCCAGGGAGGCTCTGGGGACCATTCTTGGGACATCGGGAGGAATTTCCTCATGGAAAGGGTGGCCAGGATTTGGAAGTGGCTGCCCAGGGAGCTTCGGAGTCCCCCTCATTCCTGGAGGTGACAAGGAAAGACTGGACGTGGCGCTGAAGGCTCGGGAACAGGTTGATCCTGGAGGGATTTTCCAAGCTAAATTCTGTGGGCACAGGGCAGGGTGGAGAAACAGGGCCCTGTTCGCTCCAAAGGGAAAAGCTCTGCCTCTTTTTTGAGGCTTTTTGAAGCGCGAGGAAGCAAAAAACCACAGCAAAATCCACCCCCGCTCCGCCTCAGGCGCCCGGCCGCTCTCTTCCTTCCCGTCGGACGGGTGAAGCCACTTCCGGTCGCCATTTTGGCAGCGGGCGCGCTGAGGCTGCGCGCGCGCGCCGGGCGCCATCTTTGAACCGGGCACTGGGGACACGGCGGCGGCGACGGCGGCGACGGCGGCGGCCCCGGCGGATCGCGGCAGGGTGGACAAACACAATCCCGTTCGCTTCACAGGGAAAAGCTCTGTCCCCGTTTTGAGGCTTTTTGAAGGATTTTTGAAGCGCGGGGAAGCAAAAAACAATACAGCAAAATCCACCCCCGCTCCGCCTCAGGCGCCCTTCCCGTCGGGCGGGTGAAGCCACTTCCGGCCGCCATTTTGGCAGCGGGCGCACTGAGGCTGCGTGCGCGCCGGGCGCCATCTTTGAGCCGGGCACCGGGGACACAGCGGCGACGGCAGCGGCCCCGGCGGATCGCGGCGACACCGCGGCGGCGACACGGCGGCCCCCGGGGGCTCGGTAAAACTCCCTGACCGACCGTAAATAGAAGCGCTTCGGAGCCCCGCGGCGGCTGGCAGGAGATGGGGGGACGAGGAGGGGTGGGTGGTGCTGGCGCAGCCCCGGCTCGTCCGCAAGGCCGCGCGTCCCCCGCGCTGTCCCCAGAGCGGGAGGGGGACGCTGAGGGATGAGGTGGGACGAGGTGAAACGAGGTGGAATTAGTGGGGTTAGGCGGGAATAAAGCCGGGATTAGGAGGGTTTGTACCCCCGGGGCTTTGGGGAGGGGGGAGCTGCGTGCCCGGGCTAGGCCCGAGGCCTTTCCTTGGTGCTTGTCCCCCCCTCGAGATCTGCGATCCCAGCGCAGGTTTTTTATAAATCTCCTCATTTTCAGGTAAAATCTCCTTCCTCCCTGGTGTAGCAACGCGTCTAAGGGGCATTTCTAACGTAGTCACCTAATTACTGCTCATTCCCTAAAGGAACTTCAGGAGCTGAGTAACTCTGGATGCAGCCGGGCCGAATTCCTCCCGTAGGTTGTTAAAAACAACGCGGTTCGGTGAATTTTTGAGGGGGTTTTTCTCGTTTTTTAAAGGTTGGAGCTGAGAGGTTTCTGCTTTCTGACGTCGGTTTTTGTTATGGAAACGCCAAAAAGGAGATTTTTGTTGTTGTTGTTGCAGAGATCAGAGCCTCCAGGTTATTCCCAGAATTGCACTCGAGGTCACCGTTCCTAAATAAAACCCGGCTTTATTTGGCTGTAAAAAAAAAACCCCACAAATAAAAGGGAATTTCCTGGGGAATAAAGGATTTTGGGCACAGCTGGAGGTGGTGTTGGATGTGTCCAGGAGTTTTCCAGGTAAAACTTCCTGGTGGTGGCACTTCCCTGGCTCCAGTGACTTTTTTTTCCCAAGGTGAAATCCAGGGAAAATCGAATTTTTTGGGGATTTAATTAAACATTCCCGTGAGGGGAAGAATCTCAGGAAGTCACTGCCAGGCCCTGGGGTTGAGCTCAGAAATAAGGAAAAAAATAAGTTTATTTTCTTTAATTATTCCTGTTTTATTCAAGAGTGGATGTAGCAGCTTCCCTCGGTTTGGGGTTGATTCCTGAGGAGGAAAAGCTGGAGGAGAGTGGAAAAAAAAGAGATTAAAAACGGGTTAAAATGTGGAATTCCTGGTGCTTTTCCTTCTTTGTCACCTGCTAAACAGGAGGTGAATCATCAAATGTCCCTGTCAGGAATTCAGAGCACAAGTGAAGCAGCAGGAGAGGCTTTTCCAGGGAAATTTGGATTTTAAATCCAAGAATTCCTCACAGGGAGGTGCAGGAAAACTTCTCCCGGGTGTTTTTGTTTATTTTTCCTTTAAAAATAAAAAGTGTTAGGGTTTTGGCCTGGTTTTTGCTGACCCTCAGCTGCTGCATTTTTGATTTATTTGGGTTTTTTTGCAAGTAATTGGTTTAAAAATACTTTACTACAAGAATTTTCATGGATTTCTGGACTAAAAAGTGTTTAAAATTAATTAATTCAAGACCTGCTGAGTGCACCAGAGTTACTCATTTTTATTCAGATTGTTTTTTGATTGCCACCTTGACACCAGTTTAAAATTAAAGAAAAAAAGGTTTTTAATGCACCTTTTTTATCATTAAATTACCTTGATGAAGTTTAGAACTTGGAGGGGTTTTGGTGGGGAGGTTTGGTTGATTTTTTTCTGTTGTTGTTGTTTATTTTCAAGGTTTGATTCCAATCCTTTGAACAACATTCAGGCTCTGAACTGAAATATGGAAAAAAAAAAAGCTGATTTAGTTGTAAAGGAATTAAATCTGAAGGGATTTTCTTTCCCCCCAGGGTGGTGGATGTAGGAATGTTGCATTTTTAGGTGTGGAAAATGCCTGAGGAAAGGAAATTCCACCTTCCAGCCTGGGAATTCTCCTGCTTTGGGTTGGAATTCCTGCTTTTAGGAGCCCTCATTGCCACGGATTTCAGTGTTGGCTTCAGCAAACCGAAGAATTCAGGCTTGAAATTTAATTTTAACTCCCAGCAGCATTGGGGAAAACACCTGGGAATTGTTGAACTTCCACAAGAAGGAGCTGCAGGAATTTTTAGGAGTAGATTCCTGGGAATCTCCATGACCCAAAATCTGAATTTGAAGGTCCAAAAGTGAATTGAACCCCGTGGAGATGGAAGAAGGAGAGGGAATCCTGCACTTAAATCCTGGTTTATTCCCTTTGTCAAGCAGCCAAAAAAAAAACCCCAAACCATCACTGACATAAGAACCCAACTTTTCCTCTTTTTATTTTAGATTTGGGAAAATTCCCTGGCCCAAAAAAAAAAAAATCCCAGGAAAATTCCATAGTGTTTGTGTGAGTGAAAGGTTTCTTCTTAAGGTGTAAAGAACAATTTCATTCAGTTTTGTCCTCCCCAAAGAGTCAGAAATCCTTTGCACAGAAATGTCAGAGGGGTAAAAGTGACTTTTATTTGCATTTTAGCTGGTTTGGTTGCAGGATGTGTGGAAAAGATCCCTAAAAATCTGATTTTTATAAGTGTATCCACAAGAAAAGTGTGATTCACGTGCAAAAAAAAAAAAAAGCTGAATAAAATCAATTTTGGGTGGCACCAAAAACCCCAATCAGCTGCTGAACTGGATCCAAGGCTGGATAATGCTGGATAAATGGGTTAGGGAACAGCACAAATGGCAAAATTGTGATGTTTGCTGCAAAACCCAACTAATTCCTGCCCCAAATTCCCAAAGCAATTCCTGCTTTTCCTTGGACGAGGGGTGGGGCTGGGTGTGTTTGTCCCCTGTGCTGTCCCCATGTCCCCAAATCCCCTCTCACCGCCCTCGCTTCATCCAAAACCCCACAAATAATCTCATTTTCCCCTGATTTTCTCCCAGTGAGAGATTGATGTGGGAAATGGGCCCAAATTCCTGGGTTTTTTGCTGGTTTTCTCCTTGTTCTGCTGTCCCTCCCTCTTTTGGGGTGTGTATAAACACATTTGTGGGTTTATACACACAAATTTGGGGGAGGTTTTTTTTTGTTTTTTTTGCTGTACAGGTCATAAAGACGGGGGAAGGTTTTTGTGTTTTCTTAATAGGTGAAGAAATCTCAGAAGACCTGAAATTGCAACTTACTGAATTAAATAATTAAAAAAAAAATTTAAAAAAAAAATTAGAAATTTCCCCAGCTGTGGAAGATGGAGCCTCATTTTTGCAGCCACTTTGAATCCTGAGTTCATCTTTAAAAAAAAAAAAAAGCGCTGGGGCTTTTTTAAAATTTTTTTTTGTTGGTTTTTTATTTTTTTTTTTTTTAT